>OZ020189.1:12362305-12916703 GCA_963971165.1 Philopedon plagiatum | reverse complement strand
TAGTTATATCAAAAACATATCAATAACATACCTGTGAACGAAAATATCTTGGGGAATGCACAATGCACAATGCACCCTCCTAGTCAAACGTTAAAATTGACATACATATAGACACTAATGTTTGGGACGAAACAATTTAAAATAGACATTAAAACGATTTTAAAATAACTTGCAACAGCAAACCTGCGTGTCTACTACACTACTGGGATCTTTATAGATATAAAATTTGTGGTGAACAGAGTTTCGTTTTTCTTTTTTGTTTAAAAGTTGTCGCCTGAGAATAATGTTTTTATTATTAAGATTAGGGATTCACGGCTTGACTTGATTTTCACGTTACTTGACTTGACTTGACTTGAAATGAAGTCAAGTTCAAGTCAAGTAGTTATATTTTAAGTACTTGAATAATCAAGTAATTATATTTCAAGTACTTGAAAAATCAAGTAGTTCTTCAAGACTACTTGGTTTTTCATTAAATACATTGGATATAATCAAGAAATGACAGGAAACCTTGCAATAAAGCCTTTTATTTACAAAACTAATTATTAAATTCTTATTTCAAAATTTATAACAAGAAGTAATATAAAAGTAAAAAATGGAAATAATAATTTATTTTTAGGAAATAATAATAAATTAACATATTTCTTAAATATTAAACAAAATAATAAAACTGATTTTCCATTGTATGTCCTCTTCATCTTATTCAGCAACACAGTAGTAGCAGCTAAATGTAAAAGAGGTCTTTAATATCATCGTTCGCCATCCAAGATCTGGCACATAAGGCTTCTAATAGAATTGTCGCCTAATCGGTTGCGGGTTTTTGTAACAGTTAGAGCAGCCCTGGTTTATACACTTATTATTATACTACTTTACTTTACTTTTAATATATATATATATATATATATATATATATATATATATATATATATATATATATATATATATATATATATATATATATATAGACCTAAATATTTACATTTTAATGACAAAGGACTCTTACGTGCACACAGACTCGCACACTATTACAAATATTTGTAACATATCTACAATTTAAGTTTTCCTAGGGTAAGGAGTAAACTCCCATCCCCTGGGAAGAAGCCAGTAGAACTGGGGGCTGGTGTTAACCCTTGGAGACCTTTGGAAATTCAAGTTATGAGTATTAGGTAACCCAACGGTAGCAACCTTATGGCACATATTACTTGGTTTTTGCTGGTGCTTGATACTGTTTTGCGTGATTGAGCTGTACTTTGTTTTTAGGGATCTTGTTGTTTTTTTAGCGGAATATTATTATACTGGCTTGTTTAAGCATACGCAACTACGCAGTTGTTACAGTCGATTCGGGGAACCCGCATCTTGTATATATGTGAGCATGAGCTTGCAGAAATTATTTGCGCCTTGTTTTTATACATAACGGGTCGTTATCAAGTAATATCAAGTAACTTGAAATTGCTTGATATCAAGTCAAGTAGTAACCATGGAAAACCAAGTCAAGTCAAGCAGTGAATTTCTGAAAAGCTTGGATTTCAAGTCAAGTCAAGTAATTTATAAAAACTTCAAGCTACTTGACTTGATGAATCTCTAATTAAGATAGAGGAGGAACTGAATTTCTTTGGATACTTTCTTTCTTAATTATTAATGGTTATGTGTATATTTTTTTAAAAATTACCAAGAAAACATATCTATAAAAAATATATTATACATATCTGATTTCCGTATATATATATATATATATATATATATATATATATATATATATATATATATATATATATATATATATATATAGATATATACATACATATATATATATATATATATATATATATATATATATATATATATATATATATATATATATATATATATATATATATATATATATATATATATAACTGATCAGTTGATCAGTTAAGATCTTAATTTATACCAGTACTAAATCTTAAACCTTGTTAGTGAAACTGAACGAAGATGTGTATCCTATTAAACTTTGAAAACAAATGATAATCTATAAAAAATATTTTTAGAAAACACAAAAATAAAATGTTTATCCTATTAAACATTGGAAACAAATCAAACAAAACATTCTTCTGGTAAACTGGGTAACTTAAAAGAAACATTATCTACTTGTTTTTACAAGGGTTGCTTATGTATGTTGTTAGATTTTACATTTAATTGTATACATGCACAGGCCTTTGACATTTTAGGCAATTGTATCGAATAATTCCTTGTTTAGAACAGTCACGGGTTACAAACGATTGTGACTGCAAATCGAGAAAAAGATTATTGTAGTCCGTGTACTTATGAAGATAGATAAAGCTGCGTATTCACTATTCACTTTGCTGGGCTGCCACGCGTAGGTTCACTGATTTCCATCCGCTGCTAATACTTTACAACGTTAAAAAATAGGGTCGTTATAAAAGAAAACAAATATTCAATTGTTATAAACAGTAATAAATACATAAGTCTTTATGAATGATTCTTCCAATGAGGAAAAAGCGTTCATTTTAACCGGAAGTTCGCTATAAGCGGATTCGTTATAAGCGGACTCTACTGTAGTTTAATTTTTGATTTCCTCATTTGTTTATTAGCTTATTTGAGAAGCAGAATATTATCTATTTAATAAAGTTCACATCTATAATTCGAATGCGCGTTATGTTATTATCTATTCAAATATAGATAATATTTAACAATCTTGTTTAAGCAAAACGATACCCATTTTATGTTATAAAAATAATATTGCAGAAATCTAACTTGTTCATATTTTACGTATGCTCTTTAATTAATACTATTGCTGATTTATTGTTAGCAATTTAAATATAAAGAAGTTTCATTCACATAGGATGTAGAAACTGGAATTAACATTTCAGATTTATCTCATATCTTGTAAATAACTGAGTCAGCTTACAATATTTAATACTAAATAATGTTATTAATCTCCGATATAAACAGCACGCTTAACATAGTTAAAGTGTGACAAAATTGATTCAATTTATTTATGGATAGTAATAAAGTGGAAAAAGAAGTTATCCCATCCATTTCTGACACTAATGTATTTATACTGCTTTTGATGAGGGTGTTTTGTAAAAAATACCATAAATTAACAAAATATATAAAGTTGCTTCTTTTCACTAGATCAGAAGTGGGTTGGTAGTGTGCCCTATCAAGCTGACACGACAGGTCGCGTTGTTTTATTTTCGTTTGATTTTGGTGTTTTGTCTTTGTGATGTTGGTGTTTCTGTGGATGTTTTTTGTATAGTGCGTGTTTTAAACATTTTACTTTTGGATTTTATAGATTTCAGAGACTAGATTTTTTTTTCTTGGTGTTTATTATTTAAGTTGAACGGTGACTACAAATCCAGTCCCGTCTTTTAGCCAATCTCTAAACAACAGGGTGTCATAAATAACAAGTGACTTGGCCACCATATTGCGAGATCTAGGAAAAAGGTTACTATATTTATAAATTACTGCATAATCGTTTTGGTAATATGTACATTTGCCAAAAGGATGCAGCCAATGGCTGGGGCTGCACTGGTGTTAACCCATGGTAGGTTGGTATCGCGTTTGTTATGCTAGCGGCTTCATCCAATGATGATCCCATAAAGCCATGAATATTATATCATCTTATGAGAAAATAAGTTGAGTTATTGAATTAAAGGTTAAAATTTAACAATTTGCTTTGCTGAAAAAAGCGTCTTGAAAAACCCAGCTTAAAGGGAAGTCCGACTCACGCATCCAGAGTTGGAAACATTATTAGGGATCCTTTAAGGAGATGTGTGGGGTGGTACCACCTCGGCCGAGGAAAAATTCGTGCCCCACTTGTCCTTATGAGCTGCAGGAGCCTAAACAAATGTGAGCAAATGTAAACAAACCTGAGAGAACGGTTTCCAAGAGAATGTTGCTGAGTAGCAGCCAATCATGACCGTCCTACTTTGACAACATCGTCTCGGGAAGCGTTCCTTTAAGAAAGAGAATACGGCCCCCTGCATTTGGTCTAAATTTTTCTGCATACTCTTCTTGTCAAAGTCTTATTCATGCGCTACCAAATAGTATCTTGAATAATTTTGCTGTTAATGATCTAGTAGATAATGCCGGTTACAATAAAGATTTTATTTAAAAAAAAAAAAAATTGAGAAACTACCATTCGCGTTTACAGCGCCATATCTTTTGACTATATTGACAAAACATTACGAAAACATCGAATATGGATGTACCAGGAAAGAGAATTGAAGAGAATGAAGTATGTTCGTAATTACGATATTTTGCATCCTTGCAATAAAGGTTTAGTATTTAATAAGGTAATAATTTAAACTCATGAACTCATTTACATGTATGCACAGCGTCAGAAATTTTAATCTCAATTTTCACATCCTACATGAATATGTAACTTCCTTAATAATTACTATAACTGAGCGAAAACCAAAGCAAATGATAATAATAAGTAATCAGGGCATGCCCAGGATCCCGTAAACATATTAATTAATAAGTGATAAAATTTAAACATACCTTTTTCGCGGAGTTGGTAGAAAAACTGTATATTAATTTTTTTAGTAAATCTACTGCGAAGGCCAACGGTGTACTAGATCTTTTATACAACACACCCTCGCAGTCTTTTTAGTTATGTAAAGCATTGCGGCACTTGAGTGGTAATATATTGTTATGTAAAGGGTGGCCCAATGGGTAAAGTAAGAATCAAAAAAGAAAAAGGCACTAGCGTCATAACTGTCAGAGACCGCAACTCTTTCCTTCTCTCTCATCTTTTGCAAAGTGAGCACCAGAGGCCTGTTATGGATTAATCTTTATTCTTATGATAAAAATAGTTGTGCTGAATATACTGGCAACGCTGTACGATTTTCGCTTTCGCCAAATCAGAATCGAAATAAAATCAGTCCCATCAGCATCCCATCTCTTATCCAGGGGGGAAAACAAGGAATGTCACAAAATATTAGTTTTGAAAAAAATCGATTTAAAATTTAACACTTTACGCACTGTCGAATAATTTTAATTTTAAGCTATCTTTCTCCCGCGAATTCGTACGCGTGGTATAGGTGATAAATTGTAGTTTTGATGTCATGATTATGAATACATGAAACATGAGATAGGTTAGTTTAGTTATATCTAGAGACCGGATTTCAATATTACATGACGAATAAACCGGGGTCGGACTCAGGTAACTAATAGAAAAGGTAGGTAAATGAAATGAAATTAATATTAGATTTTATCAGATTGTATTTATGAATTATTGCTCCTAAAAATATTTCAATGAGCCAACTTCACAAAGCGAAAAGCACTGAAGAGGATGAAATAATATTGTTACGTACCTATTTATTACTGCGGTTAATGGTCAACTTAATTGTCTGTCTGTTTTTTCACTCCCGATCCCTCCGAAATTTGCTCTCATATCACAGATGTCGTCCAAGCAGGTATTGAAAGTTTCATTCCACATACCCGCAAGACACCTAAGCCCCACCATCAAAAGCCATGGTTCTCCAAGGCCTGGATAAAGCCAGGCTCAAAAAAGTCAATGGTCACAAAAGGTATCTCCAAAATCCTACAACAATCGTTAAACTTTCACCGAGGCAAGAAATCAATACAACCAAACTATCTTAGAGTCCAAAAATGCTTTTAATAACCGCATAAAAGATAAAGTGCTTTGCTGTCCCAACAGCAGCAAATCTTTTTAGTCACTTGCCAAAAACATTAGTCAAAACTTCTCAGAAGCATGTTTTCTCCCCTAACTTCTGAAAACGAAATTATCTCCACCTGTAAAGGGAAAGCTGAACTATTTGCCAAACAATTCGCTGGCAATTTCACCCTAATCCCTCCAACCTCGCTTTTTCAACCGCCACGTCTGTATCCCAGAAAATGCCCGACATAAAACTTGAGGTCAAGCAAGTTGAGGAAATTCTCTTGACACTAAAAAGGTCTCCAGTCTGGACGGCATACCAGTAATTGGACTAAAAAATGCGCTCCAGAACTTGCACCAATCAAACTCGTCTTTCCAGATCCATAATAATTTGTTAAGTACGTTTGTACTTAAGCTTGAAGTCTACGTGGGATGTCTTAGATAAAAAAAATACAATATTTATAGGGTAGTTTTTTTAATAGTGGTGCTGTTGGTTAGAAGGTTAGTTGGCTAGTTGGTGAATAGAAATAATTTTACACTAATTATTCTGTAATAAAATCAAATAACAATTACTGTCTGGGCAAATAAGGCGGCTCTACACATGCTACTTGTGCACACCTTTGTTTTCAAAGTTAAATTCCTCGTCTGATTGGAAGAGGAAAAAATAAATCGGATGTGGATGCTTTTTGTGTTGCAATAACAAACCTGTTCAACTTTAGGTCTTGCAGACTGATATTTTACCACTAAGGATGGTTTCACACTGGAACCGGCTACGTACGACTTTTTGGTCGGTACATAGTCGCACGACTACGTACGAATCATCCCGACCCTGGGAATGTAATCAGCGCAGACCTGCGACTCGATCCTGGGGGGCTTGGATTTTCGTGCGACATTGTGCAATTTATATTGAAGAAGGAACAGGGTTTTTGAATTTTTTGTTGAACTCATTCGAAAGTAGTCAAAGAATTTCTCAGATCTTGCTTCAAATCACCCATTAAAAACTCGCCATGATCTTCTCTCTTCAGGAATATCTCATTAACTCACTTCGTTCTTCTTGAACATCGTCTTCTTCGCCTCATCAGCAAACCACTACTTTCAACCAAGTAAAATAACTCATTCATCTTTTCAAAATATTCGAATACGAAAATACTGAATGAAATTTCACGGCAACCATTACACAACAGCCGCCTGTGAAGGGCAAAGGGCACCAACTAAGCAAGTAGTCTGCTCCAATGTGAGAGGTCAAGTCGTACGACCAAGTGGACGTCTAGTGTCGTCCATAGTCGCAGTCGCACGTAGTCGGTTCCAGTGTGAGACCAGCCCCAGGGCGCTGCATGAGCTTAGCTCGGCCCTGCATTTTTGTGTCTTGTTACAATTAACGTTACATTTTGTAACATACCATTTACAACAACAAGCTCAAAAATATTATAACCCGGAAATCAAAGAAAAACAATATACAAGTATTTAACAACTTCATGTGGTGTTGCTTTGCAATGTTTTTATTGTACTAAAAAAATACCTACCAATGTAAATATTACGTTAAATCTAGCAATAATCTAAACTAGCTAATTGCGCTGCAGGTGAATTTAAATTATTTACCCACAGTAATTATAAAAGTCATGGGTGGCCTTGCTGACCTTAGTAACTATTTTAATAAAAAGTGCGAATAACATTCACCAACAAACGGATAGATATTCCATTTGAGTTATGGTTATTGCACTTACCAGGAATCCGTGATTTCACAATTTGTTAATACCTTAACATAATAGTTTGTTATTATGCAATTTATTAATATCTGATTAATTTAAAAAACCACGTGAGTTTCTATAGTTGCATATTCTTCTGAGTTTTTAGTCCATCTGCGTGTCACAGGTGTATTAGGTATAGAATTTGGATTATGCCTAGTCTAGGATCACCAAGAAAAGTCTACTAAACTTCACCCAATGGTGCTTCAAAGGTGTTTGATTTGGTCTATAGACACTACACACGCATACACTGTAAAGTACACTCTTAAAAATATGTTGGTAGTGATGACTAAAATTTAGTCAATACAGCCTTTTCTTTTTGTGAAAACGGACTCAACCGAAACTTAAGTCATCACAACTCAAACAAAATTGTTGCAGATATTGCCTGTGGTACTAGTTAAAACAGCTAAATATGTAAACTAAAGAGGCATTTAATTTTAGTTGCACTAACTAATGGTTGGGTTCAAACTAATTGAAATATATGTTACTTATACTTAGATTTATGTTGTCACTCTAATTTAGATTCATTTTTCTAACATAGGCGAAGGTTGTTATGACCTACTTTATTAGTAAGCAGAACTAAAAAATGTAGTTAAAACAGCTAAATATGTTATCTAAAGAAGCATTTAATTTTAGTTGCATGGAGTAATGGTTGGGTTCACACTAATTGAAATATTTGTTACTGATACTAAGATTTATACTAATTTTGATTAACTTTTCTAACATAGGTGAAGGGTGTTATGACCAATTTAATTAATAAACATACATTGTTTTAAAATTATGTTTAGTAATAAAGCTGGTCATAACAATATTCATCTAAAAAGTAATTATTACTTTTTCATTGCAGTAATGAGAACTTGATAAATGAGAAAAAATGAAGTTTACCATATTTGTCTAATATTTGGTATGTTGTACAACTCGACTTTGGGATGAAAAAACCTTATTGTCATAATCTTAAAAAGTTTACAATTTGGACGCTCGAGGGCGTTAAATATTTGTTGCGTAAATCTTCTTGCATGAGTATTAAGCCCAGTTCTGCGGTTTGAATAAAAATTAATAGTGCATGGAATCTGACAAATTTTTTTTTGCAATCCACATTTTCGGTATGATTGATGAAGTTTTCAAAACTTGTTTACATTTGTTTTACAACCACTTTAATTTTGATTTATCTTATTTTATGAAGTAAGTTAAAAAAGGTATGAAATAATCAAGTAGAAAAATGTTCAACAAAGTACTTTATTTGGCTTTATAGATTACTATAACTATAAAAAATAACCAGAAACTCTACAAAGCATCTCAACTAAAGTGTATACTAAATGTAATGTAGGCTGGACAAGAAAGTCCAACTTGTTTAATAAAAAAAACTATAATAACCACGTTATTTCTGAGTCTCTGCACAGCCTGAGAACGATAACAAAATGAAAATAAATATATTCTATTTCCTAAATAAACGCTAAAAGAATTAAAGCATTAAACTAAGGCTGAGAACTAATTAGAACCAATTCGTTTATTTCTATTGAACAACTGGGTTTACAGACTAAATATTTTGAACAAAAATAGGCTAGAAAAAGTTGTAGATGTCGCTTCACATGCTAAAAAATGTTCATTAAAATTAACTGGTTCAATTTTTTTTTATCATAAAACAGATATAGTTTTGACTGCTTACTAAAATACTTTCAACAACACCAAATTAATGCCCGTACTCGCAACGTTTAACACAAAACACTAGCACGACGCAATAAAACAGTAGCAAAAAAAATAAAAATATCTGCTCAGTCTGCTAATTGACCTGCTGCCACCGGCTGACACCACTCATGTATGTATGTGTGGGGAAGCACCTGTGCTCACAACTAAGAAGGCATTGCTGCCAAGTTAAATTATTAGTCAATAATGCTAAGACGTTTGTTGTGACAACTAAATCGTTTTAGCGTCCCTAATTTTTTGTATAGGTAACCACGAATGTTTTTTTTATTTAATGGAAATATAAGCGAAGGTATCATAACTATTTAATAAGTTGATAATAAAATTAAAACTCAAGTAACAAAATTAATATTTTGTCCCAACTAATATCATGCAACTTATTTTCTTGTGTTATAGTGGCTGTTTTTAAATGTAAGGAAAACTTATAAAGCCAATATTTTTGCTCTTTTAACTAAAAATACTTATTTCCAACAACTTAAGTATTGCAACAAATGAAAATAAGTTAGGAACGCCAACTCATTTTTAAGAGTGTACGATTACTCAAAATTAAACGTTTATTCTGCCAATTTCGAGTGGAAAAACTCCCATGAAAACTGAAGACAAAAACCTATGCAGGGACTAACGCAATTATACACCTGCCACCGGGCGCCGGCAGTGAATGTATCAATGTACCACCGACCAAGTTTAAAGTAAAACTATTTAACGTTGCTGACCGACTTTAGGTTATAAATGTATTACTAGGTATGTTTATATATTTAAAGAACAATGCAATACAGAACAAGAGAAATTTCCAATTGCACTTAAAAAACAACAAATCAGCAATATGCATTTTAGATCCTCAAAAGGACCATAAATTACTGTACATAGTAAAATCACAATTATAAATAAATAACCATTTATTATTGTGGTAAAACCACGTATAAATAACAAAATATTACTTTGCCTATTGTAATAACACAAAAGTATCAGATTTCTTCCTTTATGCTGTCTTCTTTAACAGATTATGTTCTAAAGTTCATTAAGTGGCTTTGCATTCAATTTAACATAAATCGGTGGGAACCATAGTTGGGTGCTTCTTTTTGGAAAAGCACGTAGTAACTATATTTTGCTTCTAGAATGCGTGTGTAGGAAATAGGTATTGTGGTTAGAGTATCAACTTCTATATATTTTACTGACTACTTACTTTAAAATCTCTTTATTTCTACATAATACAAATATATACATTATTATATATATATATATATATATATATATAATATATATATATATATATATATATATATATATATATATATATATATATATATATATTTATATATATTACCTTTCTTCCGCGACTTCGTCCGCGTGGTATAGGTGATAATAGTGTAGGTTAGTTTAATCTAGAAACCGGATTTCAATATTACATGACGAAAAACCGGGGTCGGACTCATGTAACTAATAGAAAAGGTAGGTAAATGAAATGAAATTAATATTAGATTTTGTCAAGTTGTATTTATGAATTATTGCTCCAATGAATCTTCACAAAAGGAGAAGCATTGAAAAGGCTGAAATAATATTGTTACGTACCTATTTATTACTGCGATTAATGGTCAACTTAATTTTGTTCACTTTTATGAAAATGTTTTTCTTTTTAGTGCACCTATTCTCCTCCGCCCCTGCCTTCATCTTATTTTCCCCTTTTTAAATTTGTAATGCCCATGTTATATTAGATTTTCTGACCTCATTAACCCCAAAAATATTTAATTAGTTAACATTTTTGGAGAAATTCTAATTTAATTACTTTTTGGCAGTAAGAAAAATACTGCCGAGAAACATGCAAAACGTTTAGAAGGATGTCAGGTTCCTCGAGTCTTCTACATTCTGTTTCTATCCTTAACTTTAAATCATCGATTGGCTTATTTTTGAAAACAACATTTTTGAGGTAGCCCCACAAGAAGTACCTAGTCGAGGGGCGTCAAGTCCGGAGACCGAGCTGACCACTCGATTGTACCCCTACGTCCAATCCATCTTCTAAAAAGGCATAGTACGGTAGCATCATTTGGTGCTTGATTATTGCCTAAAAATTAAATTTAAATAATCAATACTCAGGTAAAATAAAGTAATACCACTTACTTACGATTATTTGGAAATAGTTTCCGGGACAATTTCATTTTTTAGAAGTTCCAAATATATTTCTCCATTTAATGTCTCTCGGATGAAGAGGGGGCCAATTATTCTCCGACCTATTATACCAGCCCAAACATTTACCTTTTGGGGGAACTGGGTATGATTTCGCAGAGGTATCCAGTGAGGATTTTCCCTGGCCCAATATCGGCAATTATGCCTCTTACCTTATCCATATAAAGAAAATGTTGATTCGTCACAGAAAATTATTCGGTGGACAAAATCTGGATTGGCGTTGCAAAGTTCCATCACGGTTTCGCAAAATTCCAAGCGCTTTGTCGCAATCATCTTCTGAGAGCTCTTGCACAAGTGTTATTTTGTACGGATGAAACTTTTTGGTTTCCACAAGGCGATCTACGAACATTATGTGAAACGTTGTTTTCTTTTATCAGTGTTCTGGTAGAAAGCTAGGGATTTTCCTCTAAAGAGTAAAACATTCAGTGCCCTATCACCATCGGTTGCACTTTTAGGAAGGTCAGAGCGTATAGCGTTTTTTACGTTTCCAGTTTGACGAAATTTTTTTAAAACTTTGGTTACAGTAGATTTAGTTAAATATTTCTGTCAGTTTGTCATTAAAAATATTACAAACTCCTTGTTGTGTTCGCATTCTGTCCCCACAAAGCAGTTTTATTAAAATTTCAATTCTTTTGCTTTCTATTAAATGAACCATTATTTGTAAATAAACGAAACTGGCAATGTCAGACATTCCTGGTAAACTTTCGTGTACATGTATTTTAAGGTAAAATACAATAAAATAACGATTTTTGACCACCATTTTCTCAAAAACTGTTAATTTTAGGATAAAATGTTCCCAATGAAAAGTATTCAGAATTATAAGCTGAAGAAATAAAATATAGAGCCTTCAAAAAAAAGTACACTGTATTTTAAATGACAACTTATTAACAATGACAGGATAAAAATCCGTCAAAACCTAACTGGTCTACTAGAAGACCTAAATTTAAATCAATACCACGTCTTATATCTTTGTAGTGAATGCCGATGTTAAATTTTAAATACATTCCAATAGTCTTTCTCTCACTAAAAGTATTTTAAAAAAAATCAAGAAACCTGACCAGACAAAAAAAATGCAAATAGTTATATTAAAGACCATAAATAGTATCTGGTTTTATACAACAAGGATGTGTAACAAAGAATCATTGGTTTAAGTTAATTCTCATCTCAGCGTACTAAGAAGATGCTAAAATATGCGCGGCAAGACACAGATCGGGTTTGTTAACGATTTATGGACAAAATAAAAATGTAAAGAGATTTCTGATAACGCAAGAAAGCTCAGCGGTGCTGTGAATTACCATATTAGCGGCCATTCTGAAAAGATGAAAGAACTAATTTGGCAACTTAGTTTCTTTAAAAAAAAAAAAAAAATATAT
Organism: Philopedon plagiatum; assembly: GCA_963971165.1. Classification (NCBI taxonomy): domain Eukaryota; kingdom Metazoa; phylum Arthropoda; class Insecta; order Coleoptera; family Curculionidae; genus Philopedon; species Philopedon plagiatum. Next base: position 12,904,080 of record OZ020189.1, on the reverse strand, counting down.
ATATATATATATATATATATATATATATATATATATATATATATATATATATATATATATATATATAGACTTTCACGGATGGAGATATGTGAAGAAATATTGATCCGGGAGTACATCCGTTCGTTTGTTAAATTCCTATTGGAATCTGGCAGACGTTTCGCCAAGGTCTCACTTGGCATTATCAATGCTTACTCGTTGCTGTATATATATATATATATATATATATATATATATATATATATATATATATATATATATATATATATATATATATATATATATATATATATATATACATCATATTGATCAAAAAAATATATAAATTTAAATTTTTTCTTTAATTTCGAATATTATAAACAAAAGTGTCAATCTTCTTTATTGTGTGCGATTTATTTTATTTTAAGAAAAATAAAAATAATAAACAGCAAATAAGTTTATTAAAAAATTAAATTACATTCTAATATAAAATATACAAACTTAATAGTTTAACAAGTATTAACTACGGCAAGAAACAATAATAAAATACTACATAAAAAATATAAAAGAGTACTAATTAAAACAGCACCTTAAGACAATGCGAAAGTATAAGAAAAGAAACAAGAAAAAAAGTACTAGTAAAATCATTTAAGTATGTATTTAAAACAATTTTTTGCTCGGGTTTGCGCCGTGCCGCCCTCGACTTGGCATCCTTTTTGATTTTTCTTTAGGTATTTTATTTTTGAGTGGTTTTGGCGCCTCTAAATGTTGGCGCCCCAGGCAGTCGCCTGGCTCTGGGTCCGGACCTTCCACGTGTAAAAGAAGCGCTGCTTTAGCCACTTGTATAAACTACTATTACTGTTATATTTATTGTTGTTGGCATGCGTACAAGTCAGTAAAACATTTGTCAGTAATATAGATTGTGTAATTTGGTGTACGTATAGTTTTCTTTATTTACGTAAAAATTTAAAACGATGTTCGATTTTTTAAGATAATTAACCGGTCCAGGACTTTTAACACACACCGTAGAATTTCTGCCGTCAGCGCCGAACAAAATCTTCGGAGAAAAACAAGAATTTTTTTTACAATGCGGTATTATCATATTAAATTGTTACGACTAGCTTTTATTATTATTGGTGGTTGTAAAGCCTTTCCTTTAGAAAAGATACTTTTTATTTTTTTGATGTTGCTGATTAGATCGACACTATAAATCATGTTAATTGTTTATTAAGGTTTCAGGATGTCCATCAAGAAAACATTAATTATATATTTACATTAATTAACTGAAAAATGCGGCTTAGGAATTCAGTCTCTCAATCACCAGTTGGCAAAAAACAAGAGAGTCACTTTAATAAGGATGATAAATCATGACGGAGTAGGAATCAACGAAATTGGTAGACAATCGCTAGGGAAACGTCTCACTTTTCAGGTATCTGCGATAAATTTTCTAAAAACAAGTTTTCGGAAATTTTTCCGAAAATTGTGTTTAGCGAAGGCTATTTCATTAACTGTAGCTATTGGCAGTAATATATTTTTCTGCAAATCGTTCAAAAATTTTGAAATTTCTGGAAGATTTATTGTAGGAACAACGCCACCCTACTTTTACAGATGCATCTTTGTAAGGGACTCTAAAGGGTGAGTAGGGATGACTTTTCGTGTTTTTATTATATATTTTGAAAGAACGCGAATTTCATGTATTGGAATCTGATCATATTGTTCTCTTTAGGGAAAACCTAGTTAATTTATTTAATTTACTTGGCCTCCCTGTTGATATTTTAGTCGTAATTAGATTTTTGTTAGTATGAAGATGTCTGGGACATGTGTTCCTGTCTAAGTCTTTTGAAGTAGACTAGTGGAGGAGTGCAATCCACTGAGAATATTATTTGTTTTAGAATCGACTCTTGGTGTTCCATAGTTCGAGTTTTGAACGACATAACCAACAAGCCAAGTACTTAACTTTATAATCGCGTAGAAATGCCAAATGCTCAGAATAACCATTTTTATATAAAAAAAAACTGATTTATAAGAGTGTGCTAGCAATGTAAAGGCGTTGCAACCTCCTAAAGCTAGTTGTAAAATTATAATTTTCTTTTCCGATAATATTATCATTTATTATGTTAGAGATTATATAGATTATTTAAATTCCACGTGATTTTCCTTTTTTTCAAATCGAACTTTTGACGTCGTTTCATTTTGTGCGCTTTTTAATTAAGTTTACTTACAGGAGTTTTAATTATTGGACGGTTGGTTATTTGATACATTTATATTACTGTAAGTGGTGTCAAATTAGGTCTGTCTATTGGCCCACACCAATATTTATTTTTGGTAAATATATTGATACAGTGGCGCACCCAGTGGAGGGTGGGTTGGGGGGCTACAGCCCCCCCCCCCCCCAGACCGACGTCCTAGACACACAAAAATTTAAAGAAGTACACTACTAATTGAGGAAATCCACCGAATTGCATTATTCAGACCCCTCCCCCAACACAAAATCCCGGGTCTGCCTATGCATTGATAGATCATTGACATGTGGCATTTATTTTTATATTGCTTGGCACTACAAGCTAGTGTTTTGACTCCATGTGTGGCATTAATGAACTAGAATTAGTAAGCCCCTATGAAATAAACTGCCTCGCTACATTACCACATTCCCGGACTTTGTGTTGCTGATGGATTTACAGACATCCGGGAATGTTGGGCTTTTCCTACAGATACTACAGATACACAATACCTATACTACTTTTTATTAGTGTTCCGTGAAACGGTACACTTATGGAATCACCGGCCGTCCGTTCGTCCGTCCGTCTGTCACAGGCGATTTCCTATGAAACTATCCGATATCAAAATTTAAAATTTAGCACAGAGATAGAGTGTTGTGGCCCAATTATAGATGTGAAGTATAAAAAGTCAAATTTTGATTAATTTCAAGGGGTAAATTGGGAAATCGAAAAAAAAGTCAATGGCATCGTGTAGGTCAAATGAAAGCTTATTGAATCGCGAATTCAACGTTTTTTGGGAAAATCGCTTAAAAATTTCTGTCCCCCACCCTTATCACCAGAAGGACCGCTCAAAAAAATCTTAAAAAAATCATCAACATTGAAACTCGGGTGTAGATTGAGCGAAAATTATCAGGATTGGAAAATTGTAGCGCGATCAATTGTTATAAACAATTGAATTGTTTGTTTTCTTATAATTGCTGAACCATTGGTTTTAGAGGAAAAGTTTTTGGTAAAAAAATATTTCTCACGATGTAAGGGACAAGTTTTGTATTTACACGTTTTTCAAAATTTTTAATTTGACTCAGTCGAAACACTCCCCACTCAGCTCTGCGCATACACGATGTGATACGGCGTTGGTACCGTCGGCGGCGGCTTGCTTCGGTTAAGTGGGGGACTGATGGTACAGAACACTAATTGTGCAAGTATAGCTTGCATTTGAACGATTTTTAGTCATATGGGTATAATATGCTGTGGGTATTTTGAAATCTATACATCTTAAGAGCTCAACATAACTGGTTTCTTAAAAGGTTCGTTTTTAAAATAAAGTTCGTATCATAAAAACTTAAATGCCGGTATCCATTAGGTCGTAATTTTTTAATTAGTTTCACTTAAAAACAAATATTCTGTTTGTCGATTTCATACTCCATTAATATCTATTTACCTCAAAGTTATCAACGAAAAATCTCGTACGGACCAGTTTTTTAAATAAAATTCTTAATTAATTTTTCTTATGCTACCGTATAACAGCTGTAAGTTGTGTAATTTAAAGTAACTAAACGAAAAAAATCCGCTTCATTTAGATAGGCCTTAAAAGTAAAAGTAACCATTCGTGTTCAAAGAGTTGCCAAATTGTCGGTTTTGGGGGACCAGTTCTTAAGTGAATATAAATGAACTTTTTTTTATTTCTTCTGATAATCCGGGCAGTGTTTACATCAATGAGTCGTTTATATGCTGATTGAAATTAATATCGCTTATAAATTTGCTTAAAATCAAGTTAAAACACAAGACTAAAAAAAAACACAGATGTTGAATGCTATGAACCAGTTTCATTTTTTTATCTTCGTTCAACCCACGACGGCAGCAAACCTAAGTACTAGTACCGTGGGTTGTATATGTGGAAAGCCGATTCACGCATCCATGTAGAGCTGTGCAAATCCAAGTGATTTCGGTGGCTGTACCGTTTTATTTATTGGTTGGCGGTGATATCAATGAAATAAATATGTAGGGTTTACTTTATGTAAAGCTGAATATATCTTATTCTTCTCAAAATATTGCGGGTTTCACTTAAACGTTCCACGGCTCTCTGAACGCTAGATCAGTACTCTAGCAGACTACTGTGCCCTTCAATCATTTACTAAAGCACTACCCTTGCTGCATCAGTAGGCGAAAAAACCATAATCTCCAGCTGAAACTTAAAACACCACAGAATAATAATTATTATCATGACAACTGTCAAGATGAGGCTTACTTTTAAGTTACAATAATTAAAATTAAAGACTTTTAATCAAATGTGTAGTGTTTTCTTTAAAAATTCCTATCTCTTGAACAGACAAAGATATCCAGGTGAATGAAAAAGCAAAATATTAGGAATAAATCAGACTCTACAGAAAAGCATATTCAGTAGAGTTAAGATTGCAAAATTAGCAATTAGCAACAGGGTGTTACAAACTTAGGTAAACAAAATACATTTATATTTTTCTGTATATTTCAACATGTATACTCTTTTACAGAAAATTGAAAGAACTTAATTAAAACCAATACATTTATCTCCAATTATACAATCATTTAAAATAGACTACGGAAAAAATCATATATTAAATTTTATCAAAATTTTGGACGGATCGAATTTAATGTCAGTGAGTGTATGTAGAGAAACAAAAACATATTTCACATTTATTTATATTATATGTGTTACGGTTAATTTGGATACTTCGCTAGTTTACAAACTAACCAGCTAGTTTGCAAACTAACTAAAGACACTGTTATTTTGAAGGAATCGGCCATTTCCCACAAAATAGCAGATGGTTTATAAACTAGCTGGTTAGTATGCAAACTATCGATTTGCTTCAGTTAAGATGAGGATTTTATGGAGGTTACCTTAACCTAAAAATTATGTTTTGTTTGTTGTCCAGAAAATCTAGCGAACGGTGGATCGGAGGGCACCCTAAGGTCGGAACAGGGTTAGCACCTGGTTAGGGGCCCTGACCAGTCTCTTTCCTCGCAGGCGAAGAGGGATCGGTGCGAAAAAATCCACTATTGTTCTTTCCTCTGCGCATGCAGTAATGAAAAATCTGTACATAAGGAACAATAGTGGATTTTTTCGCACCGATCCCTCTTCGCCTGCGAGGAAAGAGACTGGTCAGGGCCCCTAACCAGGTGCTAACCCTGTTCCGACCGTAGGGTGCCCTCCGATCCACCATTGGCTAGATTTTCTGGACAACAAACAAAACATGATTTTTAGGTTAAGGTAACCTCAATAAAATCCTCATCTTAACTGAAGCAAATCGATAGTTTGCATACTAACCAGCTAGTTTATAAACCATCTGCTATTTTGTGGGAAAAGGCTGATTCCTTCAAAATAACAGTGTCTTTAGTTAGTTTGCAAACTAGCTGGTTAGTTTGTAAACTAGCCAAGTATCCAAATTAACCGTAACATATGCATTATGAATAAAAGACCAATATTTTCATACGTCTATGTTTCCATTTTTATCATGTTTTCTCTCTTTATTAATTCCTATTTCAGTGGTTGTATGAAACCGAAAAGTAGATTAATAAATCAGATGTAAAGCTTCACGTCAACTACGGAATTAACTGAAATGAACTTACATCCGCTTGGTTCCGTTCGACCGGGATTCCGCTGAGTAGGTACCGGTGTCCATGGTAGCTATAGATAATAAATAATTTAACAACTAATTGTATCTTTTTCCTTGACATCCTGTCTATCAAAAATTCAGTAGCTCTTAAATCAAAAATTCTTTAACCAGCCTCAGTAGTTGATTAATGTTAATAGATAAGATTTGGAAATATTGTAAACAATTTAATACAATGCGTGAGATTTTATCACCAAATTCAATTTAAATAGTCAAGGTATATCTGTCCCAGTTATCTGCTCATTTTTAAGTCCGTAGGTGCTGATGAATATTCTGAAAACTTCTCGGATATAAAAGCTAATAAATTTTGTTATTAGAAGTGCCGTTATCAGTGAATTAAACTTTTCGTTATGCAATTATTGTTTACATCATACGAATTTGGTTATAAAATGAGTTGTTTTTGTTATTTACTAAAGCGGAGTTTACACTGGTAGTGAATAACGAACGTGACTCACGCTTCAAATTATGCGTGATCTACGCTCGCGTTCCATCGTTTCGTGAATGTGTTTACACTGGTCAAGGCGTTTTCTCTGTTCAGTCGTGAGCGTCAGCATTAATTCAGCATGATCTGTTTATGATATATTCGGAGGACTTCAAAAATTGATTAAGAATATCTGAGGATCATTTCAATTATCTCTTACAACGCATACCTCACCGTATACAAAAATCTGATACGCATCTCAGAGAAGCTTTACCTGCTCAAATGAAACTTGAATTGGCTCTTCGTTATTTAGCTATACCGGCGACAGCTTCAAAAGTTTGGAATTTTTGTTTAAAGTCCCAAAAACAACAATAAGTAAATTTCAGCCAGGCGTTTTGGATAACATACATACCTGTCTGCAAGAATTTATAGAAGTAAGTAACAAATTATATTAGTCTAATAATAATTTCCAAATGCGAATTTTATTATTTGAAATATATAAAAAAATTAAAGTGATATCAAGTAGTAATCAATATCGTTGTCATGTTGCGAAAATGAACGGTTCTCATGTTGATACATGTCTGGAAAACCATCTGTAGTTGTATCTGTACCATCTGCATTGGTAGCTGTATCTAGTGGAGGTGGTCTGCGTTGGTAATCATCTGAGAAGCTGTCAGATGTCACATCTTCTATAGTAGTAGGCGTCTCTGGTCGCACTGAATCTGGCATTTGTGCCTCCATTACACGAGAAATCAACTGTTGTTGCAAAGAGCAGCTTTTGGCGGCAGGAACCTTTCGTAAAATTGACACAAGATATTTCCCAAAATAATCTAAATTATCTTCACTAGTCTCTCCACGACTGATTACAGGCGTGAAATATTAAACATGTCTAATGTCAGTCGTGTCGTGACGTGGGCTGATCGTGGACCAATCATGTACTATGTATCAAGAGGCATTATTTAGTGTACCACAATTTTTTTTTCTTTAAACCAGTGGCGTTCGTACGGAATTTCACCTGCCAATTTTGGCAGATATTGATGGTACACCACTGATTTCTCGTAAAATTAAAATCATTCCTGAAATTCCCAACCATTTCTAAGCAAATTTGATCTCTTGCATTTTTTCAATCCGATGCACGGTTTTCGCTTAAAAAAATAAAAACCTTTTCTCTGCATGATCATAACAATATCGTTCATATAGCAGAGAAAAGGTTTTTATTTTTTTAAGCGAAAACCGTGCATCGGATTGAAAAAATGCAAGAGATCAAATTTGCTTAGAAATGATTGGGAATTTCAGGAATGATTTTAATTTTACGAGAAATCAGTGGCGTACCATCAATATCTGCCAAAATAGGCAGGTGAAATTCCGTACGAACGCCACTGGTTTAAAGAAAAAAAAATTGTGGTACTCTAAATAATGCCTCTTGATACATAGTACATGTATGCCAAATTTAATTAAAATATCTAAAGTGGTATTACAGATTTTAATAAAAAACTATTTATTTTTGAAAACTTTACCACCCTGTATCTGAAAAGTTAAGACGTTTAGGACATACGTTCATATGAAGTTTTCTTTTTAGAATGGACCCAAAAATCGCCCCTTAAATATTGACATTCAATTAGAAAACACCCTGGGTAAAAAACATTTTTGCTTTTTTATAATAATTAATTGTTTTAAAAATACTTTCGGCTTAATGAATCCCGGCGTACCGAGCTCATTTTGTTCGTATGACCCTTAACTATCAATTTACATAAAAAATTTTTGATTCCGCGATGACGGTACTTTCAGTGTCACCGGCTCCCGACCTATTTGGTTAAAGGTGTGAGAGAGAATGGTTTTGACTTAAAAAAAATAATGTGATAAAACTCGTTAGTTTTAATATTTACATTTTTTAATGTAATCTTGTACTGTGGCTTAGGGTTTAATTTAAAACATATTTCATATTTGTTCTTTTGGTAGTAAATGATAAACAAGGTATGTTTACTCTTACGCAAAATAACGTTTTCGTATTTTTTATGCTTCCTGTATAAAAATTAAATTTTTCATAACGTGAGTCTTATTTATTTTACAAGCAACACTTTTATTAGCAGTGGGATTTTTTCGTATCTTGCAAAATTTGATCCATTTGTCCTCTTTTTAAACCCCATCCGCGGACATACAGTGTGTATAGTGATTGCAATCCCGCAGTGTTTTAAATCCCGCAGGGCATTTGCGGGATTGGTTCTAATCCCGCGGGATCGCTCGGGATCCCGCGGGATCTCGCATAGGTGTTTTAATTTAATAAAATTCGATAAATTCATGTTTATTTAATTAATGATTATTGAACCAACTTCAATTTTTTATTATAAAAATCAACAAATAACCGTATTTCAGTTAAAAAATTATATAATTTAAAGTCTATCATCTCTTAAATATGCTACTATGACTATCAGTCAAATTTCTTATGACTTAAAGTAACAAGTAACTTTGGGCAAATGAACTTCACATGTTTATACGCGGGATCCCGCATAGGTTTTTTAATTTTAAAAAATTCGATAAATTAACGTTTATTTAATTAATTATTAAACCAACTTTAGTTTTTTATTGTAAAAATCAAAAATGAACAGTATTTCAGTTAACAAAATTAGGTAATTTAAAGTCTAGCCTATCTTATCTATACTACTATGACTATAAATCAGTCAAATTTCTTATCAAGTAACTTTGAGCAAATGAACTTCAAATGTTTATACGCGGGATCAAGCATAGGTTTTTTAATTTTATAAAATTCGATAAATTAACGATTATTTAATTAATTATTAAACCAACTTCAATTTTTTATTATAAATATCAAAAATTAACAGTATTTCAGTCAACAAAATTATGTATTTTAAAGTCGAGCCTCTCTTAAGTATACTACTATGACTATAAATCAGTCAAATTTCTTATCAATTAAATTAACAAGTAACTTTGGACAAATAAACTTTTATTATTTTTCTACCTGAGATAATAAGTCTTACTAGTTTTTATAGTAAATCGCATTAGTTTGATTGTAAGGTAAGTAAGATACTTATAATACCTAAGCAGTCTCATTAATTTTCATATTATAATACCACGGATATTTGGCAGATACACGTTTTCGAGTTATTTTTTAAGAGTTTCCGGCTTTTTCATGGCTATGCGGATCCGCACAGCTGGTGCGGGATCCCGCAAACCGTTAAAAGATGCGGGATCCCGCGGGATTGCGGGATCCCACTTTGCGGGATTGCAATCCCTAAGTGTGTAGGGTAAAGCTAGGATTTATTTTGAGAATTAATCCTGAGCTATACAACTGGGCTTTATGTTAGAAGAACCGAGTCATCAAATTAACAATTTAAAATCCGTTTATTCCACGACCATAGCAACAAATTAATTTTTGTAGAGGGTGATAATTAAGAGATTAAATTTGATTTATGGATAACGTACAGAACGTGTACACAAATAGATAATATGCAAATTTTAAAATTATAATCTGTTCCCAATATCAAAAATAATTAACAATTTATTGCCAATAAAAAGTGGGTAACATTGATTTTTCAGATTACAATCTTAGCTCAAAACTTTTGGGCTTATGCAATAAACAATTTTTTTACAAAAGCCTGCATTTTAATATTTTGAATAATTAAGATATGTAAAAGGATAAACAAATGTGCTGCAATTATTCTTTGTATATGGTTGTCAAATAATGTTGAGTCTAGCTAGACGTACTGATAAAATATAATTGACACTTTTTACGAGAAAAAACTTGTCTTAGCTTTTTGTTTGCAGGATACGTGTTCTAATGAATCCATGTTTGTAATTAAAATAAAGGGTGTAACGTTATTTTAGACTTGTCCTATAGAGAATAATAGACCAGGAAACGATTTTTTATACAAAATTTGTGTTAAGGTAACTTTCCACTTCTACATGGCAGTAAAAGAACAGGAAATCGAAAATCTAATGTATAGAAATATCCTAAAAACCTATTAAACGTAAAAACTTAAGTGGAAAGAGTTTTGGAAAAATTTGGAATAGAAGATGCACTAATGATAATTTTGGGTTTACACATGCATGAATTTAGTGGCGCCAATGGTCACGCCAGTTCTATTTGCACGCCAGTGAAGGTTTACACTAGATGTTCACAAATAGAGATTTTTGCAATGTGAGTTTCAGTTTTAAGGCGTTTACATTTGCAAATTTTATTTTACTGGCGTTTTAAATATAAACTGGCGCTTAAAAATTGGAAGGCTACCAACATTTTTAATTTGTGCATGCATGGATGAGATTTGCACGCCTGTAAGTGTTTACATATGCATTTTAGGTTTGCTGACGCGCCAGATGTCACTGGCGCCAATAAATCATTGCATGTTTAAACCCCTCATGGTATGGCAACCAATATTGTATGTATAGTAGGCAAAGCCTAACATTCCCGGACTACTGTGAGTGAATATCGGCTGGCGCCTCCATCAGCCAATATATTGCTAATGCCATAATTCAATTATGTCCCCAATTTGGGCATCTGACCTGGGCCTGGGCTTGTCGAGTTTTGCGAAATTCGGAAAGTTGCTTGTCGATGTCAATATTGCACAGAACCTGCTTTCGACTATTCACTAACAAAGTCTATGCAAATGTCTAGAGCAGCGTTTCCCAATCTGTGGGTTGCGACCCACTTGTGGGTCGCAACCTGGTTTTTGGTGGGTCGCAAACACTGTTTAAAAATGTTTTTAAAGATTTTCGATTTACATTAATCGGCTCGTCTAATCTGCAGCCTAAAGCCGATTCTCTTATTTTTCTATTTACTAACCTTCAACAATACGTGATAAAGAAGTGTTAGCTTCAAAATGTATGGCGAAAAGTTTAAAACTTGTCTTGGAAACGTCTGTTAAAATACTGAATTTTGATAAAGGCGAGACCGTTACAATCGCTCCTTTTTGAAAAGTTAGGCGATGAGATGGGAAGTCTCCATATGTCACTCCTTCTGCACACCGAAGTACGTGCGCATAATTTGGGGGGCCAGCCCCCCTGGCTCCCCCTGGTAAAATATTTCCTAACTGGTGGCGAAATATTAATTTCATAACTATATTGTATCCAATTTTATGTGACAATGATGACAGAGAAAACAATTGAACAAGAATTCACCATATTGGTCAGTTCCATGGACAGTTTACACCAGAACGTATTTTAGTGATCACAGTATTCATCTTTTCTTTCGTGATAATCACGGAGGAATCAGATTTCTTTCGATCCGTGTTGGCGAAAGTGCATTAGACAAAGACAAATAAAAAAAGAATTTGTTCAAATTCTTATCGTACCTTTGCTTGTGGAAGTACTGCTGGTTATATATTTCGAAAGATTAGTCAACGCACAATTATTTTTTTTCCTGATAAAATTCCCAACTGAATCCGATTTCTTTCTATCCTTGTTAGCACAAGGGGCATTAGTAAAAGACAAATAAAAACGATGTTGTTTCCAATAAAAAAGAATAATCAAGCATTTTATCACAGTCGGCTTTGTTTGTGCAAGTATTTCTGGTTGTCTACTATGAAAGTTTAATCGGAATTGTCATAACAAATTAGTTTCTAACCTGACAAAATACTTTCGTAAGTTTTATGATTTTATAGCAAAAGACCTTTGTTTTTACTGAACACAAACGGCATTTGCAAAAATCTCGATTTTATTAAGCAAAAACAGTGTCAGCATAACCTTCTTATTTTTTACTACTTAAAATTGTTTCCCACCTAAGTAACAATACTCATTCTAACCAATAATTTGCAATAAAAGGATCGGAGGAAAAATTTTTAAATAAATAAAGAAAAAATAGCAAAAATGAGTAAATTTTATTTTTATTATTAAGATAAACAACTTAGAGGAAAAGGGTTTTACAAAGAAAATCATAAAGTCCTAGTGTATAAGCTAGTCCCATTTTTTAGCATATATCTACATATGTCTAACCGGAAGAATAAAATCTTAAAAAGGTAACTTAAGTGCAACAAAAATAACTCTTTCTTAGAAGATACAGTAAGTTTTTAAATTATAGAAACGTGTACATTTTAATCTAAAAATTATGTTAATATTACGTATGTTAACCTTTGCACTTATGTTTATTTTAAAGAATGTTTTTTTTGATGCAGAATGCTTTATCTGAAATGGTTCATGCGATGGTTTTTCGAAAGGAATATGTTTATAATTGGTCAATATTTATGGATATTATAGCTGTTTATGACGGTTTAATAGATACTCAAGGCAATAAATAAATAAATTTAAAAATATCTGTCGCTTCTTTAAAAAATATTTTAGAATATGACTGTATGGGAGATCTTAAGATTGTCACCGCTTTGTTGTCTTTTTAGAATCTACAAAGATTTTTCGTAATGCACTTATTTCAAAAACACATTTGTTTTTTTAAAAGCATTTGATTTTTTATTCCATTAAGTTTTATTCCATATATCTACGTTTTTTCTGTTAATTGCCTATCATCCCTTGGACGGTTGGCCAGCTCACAACCTGATCCAGCGCTTAATTAGAGCCCTAGCAACCCTTAGGGATGGCTTACACGTTGTCTGGTTTGGGTGGTATATCTCTGAAACATCCGAATTGTCAGGTATATACCCCTGGAAATTTCGAACCAAAACAATAACAATAATAATAAATTTATAATTATAATTTTAAGCATGCTTTGTCAATAAGATTTTCTTTCGACAATAAAGCTTTATTGATTTGATTTTGATTTGATTTAAATGACAATATTAAATTTTAAGGCAAGGCACTATTGATGTTATGGGATTTCCCGCCTCTTGGGAATCTATGGCGCCATGACCTTTTCTGTCAGCCACACTTCCGCAGTATACTCCTCCCACAAAAACATGGAATGTTTAATGCTTACAACCAGAGGCAAAGCAGAAACTGAGTGGGCCCCCTGCAAACGTTGGGCCCCCCTCTCTACAATGACTGGAAAAACACAATTCTCAATTATATTTTCATTATCATCAGGGTTACGAATTTTTGAGTTAGTCCATAAACGTGGGCCCCTCAGTGAGCCGGCCCTCCCTGCGGTGCGGGGTCTGCGGGGGTGTTTGTCACGCCACTGCTTACAATGTGCGGATAAGAATAAGCGCAGCAGGGACAGAGATTGTAAGCCTTATCGCTTACCCCCTTAGATTTGGTAGAAGACTCCCTCAAAAGGCCGCGCACAGAAAAAACTGCTATGCTATTTTTAATAATAGTATTATTTTTGACCACTGTCACATTAGTTATATAAAAGTTAATATTGTTTCAACAAATTATTATTGCAATAATTTAGAAAACATATTTCTTAAAATATAGACTTATTGGAGTTCAAAGGTATTCCTACTTCGCTGAAAGCTATATATTACCATTTTTTCAATGACCAAAATATTATTGAAGACCAATAAATCTCTATTATTCCTTAGAATGTAGAATTGTTAGAGCCAAAAATTAAACTATTTAATGAGGCTGCTTAAATATAATTGGGCCAAACATATCTATTTGTAGGCGGTGTGATTCAAATTACAATATATTTTATTAAACGAACAAGAACCAGAGTTTAAATAAAAAATCTAAAAATTAAGTAAATAAACCCTTATATCATGTTAATTAAATTAAACACTCCAATAAAACATATAAGGTATTAGAAAAATAATACAAAATATTAATTCAATTGGTTCTATTGCTGGCTGAAATATTACTTCTATTACTCGTGGAGACCCTTTGGAGAGGTTAATATTGTGCTGTTGGGATTTGTTCGTTGAATAGTCGTTGGAGCTTGCAGCCTGTTTATTGCGTTATAGGTAAGCCAAAAATAATTGATCTTTTGCAATTCTGATGATTGGAGCAACTCATTTCAACGTTTTATGGTATGTAAGTAAAACAGATCTAAAAAGCTCTGCGATAATAATAAGTATTTCGATTAAATAAGATGTATATTCTTACAAATAAACGTTTACTGATTTCAATGATATATTTTGTATTGAATTTAGAATAGGGTATCACTGCATCAAATAATTGTTATATTTAAACGATCTATTAAAAACCAATGAAGCATTATATTTCAAGCAATCCTAACATATTGTTTAACAATGTTAAACCAATCATTACCTACTTATAGTGGGCAGAAAAAGAGAAAGAAGAATTTTATTCTTTCTATATCAAACTCATCCGATGTTTAAATTTGCAGTCCGAGTACATGGCGTGATTAACTTTTGTACAAAGTATCGGACATCGAAAAGAATAATACCGGTACCTAAAAGTATCGTACCGAACCGCGCATCCCTATCAAACCCGAAGTTAGACTCTGTAGTCGACCGGGAGATGTCAACGCGACGGAAGCCTAAGGATACCAAGAGGGTTTCTTTCCTTATTGACTGTTGATATTCCCACATAGTGTTCCCAGATTGTAATTTAACGTATTTTTAATATGCAAAAATTGTTATCGTTGATTCTTATCACTTATTTTATCGATCTCATCGATTATCTCCGTTCTTGCGAGCTCTCAATATAGATTTGTTAAAAGTTTGAACAATAGAATTATTGGTTGTTTATACGCAAATAATGTAAAGACGTAATTCTTGCGGGTATGTTTGCGAAGTCGAGTGGTACTGTTTGATTTAGGAAGAAAGTGGGTACCGTCAAGATGAGAAATGAGTACTAACCGCTTTTGTTACAGGCATTACATAAACAAAAAATTACTAGGACTATTTCCCTTACAAATGAAAAAGTGGAGAAAAATAGTCAAAATATCGACTATTTGCCCAACTTCGTTTTGGGCACTCTTTGTTAAGTAACAATAAAAATGAATTCAAGCTGTTTCTAAGGCAACAAACATTCGGGCAAAGTTGAAGTTCATATGACCTTAACATATTAATACAGATAATTTAACTACAAAAAGTTTTACTTTTCGGTATAGTTTATTACAATTTAAAAAGCAGCCGTTTGAGCAATGACAAATGACGATAGATATTGTCTAATCTAAAGCATCCGTTACTGTTTCGTGCTACATTCTTAAATTTAATCCATTTAACCTTCTTGCTCGGAATTTTTAACTGTCATGTGGTCAGTCGTATTGTTTACAACAAGTAGCTACGTGTCAGTCAAAAAATAAGAAGTACGGCCTCGAGTGGATGTTCAGTTGCCTATACAAGTACTCACCACACCTAACCGGAATCAACCATCTATGATGTTAATAGAAAATATTTGTTGGTTGCGGAAAGTTCGTTTTCTAATTATAGTACCTATAATTTGTGGATAATTCCTTTTATTAAACAATGAAGCTTCTAAAAAACTATAAGTATTGTATTGTACCAATGTGCAAATATATCACTGCAAGTGTCCAAGTAAACTGGTTTTTTATGTGCCAAAAACAGCCGAAATCAGAAGAAGGTAGCATAAAGCTTATTACAAATCTTACATAAATATAAATAAAGTAAATATAAATTTAAGTAAGCATGTTTTGCTATTTATTTTTTTTTATAGTATACTAACATATAGTTTAAAGACATATGTTGAGGTTATGATTTACCTCTATCAAAGTATACCGTAAGATAAATAAAAAGAAAAAACTTAACTGGAGCTTATTATCACATTACATTATTTTTAAACAAATACCATCAAGTTTTTACTCCTTTAATTTTTGCAGATGTAGGTAAAGTCAGGATTTGTGAAAAAATATGCAGTCATTAATTTATTATAAGTGAATCAACTATCGGAAATGAAGAAAATAGAATGTGGCCCGTAAATGGTTATGACTGTCCTTTTGGTCATTATTGAACAGTCTTTCTAATGAAATAAAATGTTTCTTATTCAGGAAATCTTATCCTCGGAAAATAATCAAGAACATAAATTACCACTCTAATTTACCGTACACCAGCCATAACAACAATATTATTTACATGTATTAGTGTATCGTTTTGCAAGTTTCAAACTTTGTATGAAAACTGATAAAAGAATTTTTTTTATTTCTTAACAAAAACCAAAATAAATAGTTAAAAACAAACGACCTAAATATTTAATTTATGTAAAGAATACAACTCACAAAACCTGTTATAATTATTTTGGGTAAAGGTGATTAAAAGTTTCAAAAAATTTCATCATCCTATCACCGCTTTCGTTTTGCTGTACTGACTTTGGGCGTGTCAGAAAGGTTTTTGGGGTCCCGAACTGGTGTAGAATAAAAAAAAAAGTATCATTTATCATTCTAGTTGTTACAAGTCAATGACATTCATTTTCGGTTATTTTTAATAGACTTCACAAGCCTATGTGTCATTTTTTTGTATACTCATAATCCTTGAACGGATTAACCGATTTTGATAATTTTTTCTTGTTTTGTAGATGACATCTCCCGAATGGTTCCATTCTAAGTTTTGTTTGCTGACGTGGGTGCAAACCCAAAAAAAAATCTTCCTGTTTTCCAGAAAATGAAGTTAAAGATTGCAGTATTGTTTGTAAATATGATTATTACTTTTAGAAACTTAACACAATTTAATTTTGTTAGTATTCACTGCTATTCGTTTTTATTAAGGGTAAAAGGTTTAGGTAAGGTATATACTAATTAATTGGTCCTAAAGTCTTGTGTTAGCAAAATTCAGGTAAGTGCTCATTTTTTTTAATATGTATTGAGACTGCAAGTCGGTTTATTTGTCGACAATTATGTCGAAATATCGGTTTCTGAAAGTAATAATCGGATTTACAAACAATAATGCAATTTTTAACTTCATTTTCGGGAAGATATGAATTTATGACTTAAGCCCCTCTTACCTAACACTAGAGAACTGTTAAAAACTAAAAAACTCTTGAAATCGACAAGTTTTGCGTGTGTACTTCGGAACAGTGGCGGATTTAGGGGGGCAGGGGGCGCGCGCCCCCCTAGGGCCTTGTACAAAAAGGATTTCAATGCGAGTGAATAAATTTTGTAATATAAACATTAACATTTTCTACATATTCTACAAAATATTATAAATAAAAACAAACATTTAGCCGTCTGTGAAAGGTCTTTGAAATGAATTATATCAAAAAATATGAATAATAAATCAATACTAATATATAATATATAAAATGCAAGCTTTTATGGCATTTTTGATTTACATGCTGTTTCTGAAAATATTTCTTAGACATCTCACTGCGATTTTACCAAAATTTGCGCCGGATAGTTTTGGCTTCTTAACGAAACAAATAACCCAGTATTTTTTTTTCAAAAAACATCTCTTTGGATGGTATTTTTTTTGAAAAACAGCTTTTTCGAAAATGGATTAACGAAATTTGTGTCAAATATTTTCTCCAAAAAAATATTTCGAACCTACATTTTTTCAAAAATATACTCTCGCTTTTTCAAAGATGCTTTTTAGAAAATGGATTTATGAAATATTTTGAAAATATTTTCTCCGTATTTCAAAAGTATATTTTTTCAAAAGTATCATCAAACAAATAATTTTTTAAAACATTTCTTTCGAAAATATAGTTTTTCGAAAACAATATTTAGAAAATTAATTTATGAACTCTAGTAGCTTGGAAAATATTAATAAAAAAAAGACGAAAAAAGATCCAAAACAAACCCAAATGAACCTTTTTTGGGTTTGATCAGGTTTCCTTAGGTTTGGTACGTTACTTTCTCCTAAATTACTTTTTCAAAAAGCAGTTGCTTGAAAAAATTATTACTACCCGAAAAAATTTAATTTAATTATTGATTGCGCTAGAATTTTTGAATTCTGATAATTTTGGCTCAATGCAGACCTAATTTTTAATATTCGTGATTTTTTCAGATTTTTCTGAGTGATCCTTTTGGTGATAAGGTGGGGACAGCAATTTTTAAGCATTTTTTACCAAAAAATGTTTAAAAAAATGCGTAAAAAAATACATCATATATATTGTCGATTCGTGCATCAATAAGCTCCCACTTGACAGGCCACAAGATGCCCTTGAAAACAACTTTTATTTTTAGTTTTCCAATTTATTCCCTGAAATTAACCCCCAGAATCAAAATTGAACTTTTTGATAATTTTTCCTCAATCTACACCTAATTCTCAATATTTATGATTTTTTCAGATTTTTCTGACTGATCCTTTTGGTGATAAGGGTGGGGGACAGCAATTTTTAAGCATTTTTTCCGTAAAAAAAATTAACAAAAAAAATACATCATATGTATTGCTGAATTCGTGCTTCAATAAGCTTTCATTGACACCCTACCCGATGCCCTTGAAATTTTGTTTCTATTTCCCAATTTGCCCCCTGAAATTAACCCACAGAATCAAATTTCAACTTTTTATACTTCACGTGTATAATTGGGCCACCACACTCGATCTCTGTGCTAAATTTCAAATATTTACGTTGAATAGTTTCAGAGAAAATCGCCTGTGACAGACACATGAACGGACACCGAAGTGATTCCAATAGTATTCCGTTTTACGGAACACTAAAAAGGTATAATAATACGCATTATTGTGTATATCTATCTATATTGTGTATGTCTTATAGGACAATAAAGATATATTCTATTCTATTCTATTCATAAAATACATTAACTTCCCTTTTCTAAAGTAGAGAACCACAAATTTAGTTAGTGATCTAACCTCAAACATACTGACTCAAGGCACGATCAAGTGACACTGAACAAGTAATTATGACTGTATTGATACATCGAAAAGTTTAACAAGCTTACTCTTATGGAATGCGTACAGCGTACTCTTAGGCGCACCTCACCAACAATTTTTTTCAGATTTCTTTAAATTACATGCATATTATCTATTAGGCTTATTTTATGTTTAAAAAAGTAAAGACTAAAAAAACGCTATAAAAACCTATCACAAAACCTGTTATAATTATTTTGGTAAATGTGATTAATAGTTTCAAAAAAGTTCATCATCCTATTACTTTTGTTTTGTTGTACCGACACTGGGCGTGTCAGAAAGGTGTTTGTGGTCCCGAACTGGTGTAGAATAAAAAAATTATATCATTTATAAGATCTTTTCGTCGTTACAAATCAGCGATATTCATTTTTGACTATTTTAACGTAATTAAAAATAAATATTATAATATTGAAACAGGATATCAACAGTCGATAAGAACCGAAACCTTGCCAAAATTCAACCCTGATGGCATTCACTAATATGATTTAAGATAGTATGGATTTATTTTTCGATCGTCTATATTCTATTCAATTTAATTTAAGAATAATGACAGAAAAAACAAATTAAACAATAATTCCCCCTATTGGTCAGTTCTATGGACAGTTTGTTTACACTGGAACATATTATAGCAATCGCAATATTCTTTTTTTTTTCTGATAATCACGGAGGAATGAGATTTCTGTCTATCCGTGTTGGCTAAAGTGCATTATAAAAAGACAAATTAAAAAAGAATATGTCCAAATTTTTAACGTACCTTCTTTGGTTGTGGAGTATTGCTGGTCATCTACTTTGAAAGATTAATTATCGCAGAATTTTTTCTGTCCTGATAAAATTCCCAACGGATTCCGATTTCGTTCTTTCCTTGTTGGAAAAAGGAACATTAGTAAAAGACAAATAAAAGTGATGTTGTTGCCAATAAAAAAGAATATGTTCAAACATTTTATCACAGCCGCCCTTGGTTTGTGCAAGTATTTCTGGTCCTCTACTTCAAAAGTTTTATCGGGTTTGCAAAATGCTTATGTAAGTTTTATGATTTTATAGCAAAAGACATCATGATTTTACTGAACATAAACAGCATTTGAAAAAATCTCGTTTTTATTAAGCAAAAATAGTGTCAGCTTAGCCACATTAACCTTCTTATTTTATACTACTTAAAATTATTTCCTACTCCTCTAAGAAACAATAGGTACACCCTGTAACTAATAATTCACAATAAAAGGATTGGAGAAACAGTTTTTAAATAAATAAAGAAAAAATAGCAAAAATGAGTGAATATTTTTTAGATAAACAATTACCTACAATAATTTTTAAAAAATGCCTGTTCGCCAATATATTATATATTGAAAATGGATCTAATATACATCCTACATACTATATACTATATAATTATACTGTTATAATTATTTTAGTAAAGGTGATTAATAGTTTCAAAAAAGTTCATCATCCTATTACTTATTACACAGAAAGGTGTTTGTGGTCCCGAACTGGTGTAGAATAAAAAAATTATGTCATTTATAAGACCTTTTAGTCGTTACAAATCAGCGATATTCATTTTTGATTGTTTTAACATAATTAAAAATAAATATTATAATATTGAAACAGGATATCAACAGTCGATAAGAACCGAAACCTTGCAAAAATTGAACTCCGATGGCATTCATTAAAATAATTTAAGATAATATGGATTTATTTTTCGATCGTCTATATTGTATCATATATATTTTAATTTGAGAATAATGACAGAAAAATCAGTTAAACCCCCCTATTGGTCAGTTCTATGGACAGTTTGTTTGCACCCAAACCTATTCAGCAATTACAATACTCTTCTTTGTTTTCTGATAGTCTGACAGAGAGCGTCAGATACACGTCATGCTTTAAAAAGGCTCACACCTTTTCTGAGTAGATGTATGGACAGAAAAAAGACATAATTGTTGAATTAAAGGTATTCGTTTTCGAAATATTTCTCACTTTGGCATCAGATGCAGCATATTTTTTACATTAATTTGCATGTTATTTTGCAATAACGGGAAATGTGGTACAAACAGTAACATCAAGGACATAAGTACGACTTCTATAATTTTGAGAAGAAATGAATTTTAAATTTCATAAAGTTTCAACTGCGTGGTTTTTAAGGTTGCCTATTATGGTAAAAAAAAAGTTGTACCGGATATTAACGGAACATATTTCGATTTATTTTTCTAATACCTATTAGCTGTAACTGAAAAATTGTAACATAGTTTTATCTAAATTAGTTGATTTTACGCCAAGAAAACTGGAAGATAATCAAAAATCAGTTAAAATGGAATATTGTGCTGCAACTGTATGTGTTAAAGGAATTATTTTAATGAATCTAATTTAATTTATTTATTTAAAAATACATGCTAATTACCATATTATCTTCCTATACCTGCATTTCTAATAAAGTATTTAAAAAACTAAACCTAACTAATTAAGACATAAAGTCAAAAAACTCATTATTCGTTGCCAACAGGCCAAAGGCAAATATTACACTCCTACGATTGTCTAATAACGATCGAAATAGTTTCACTTCATATATTTTTGACTGCCATTTTAAAAGTTCTTGTTGACAGGATAATTGATGTCTCAGGATATTTTATTTTTTATAGAAAGGAATGAAATCTGAAACAAAAATAAAGACCTACAAATTAATGGCACGACGGACCAAAAGATACAGTGTATTCCGTTATTGTATTAAGTACTTTAGGGGCCTACGTAACGCCGAAAGGGGGGGGGGGGGGGGGGGTTGGCCGGTCGTTACTAGCCTTTATGGCGTGGTCTGGGGTTGTTGAAAGCACCGTAACTTTTTCAATTACAGTTCAACTACGAACTATCTTTTCCCCTTCATGCGCGTATTGCAGATTAATAAATGTAACTCTCTATATACTGAAAACAAAATTAAAAGAATATTTATATACTACTAGCTTGCGCCCGCGACTTCGTCCGCTGTATAACAATTTTACTACATTACCAATTTTGAACCCCCATTTTACCCCCTTAGGGCTATACCGAATTTTATTTTGAGATATTTATGTAACTACAAATAAGAATAATAATTGTAACTGTGCCAACAAATCATTAAAACCTACATTAATTACGACTTTGACAATAACTTGGCAACGCAGCACCCGACGCATTAATATTTCAGAATTGTATCCGTGCTGCCGCCAAGCCCTTTTCAGTGGTGAGGAACGAGAAGAAATGAACCACAAGAGAAACTATGACGGCGAAGCAGCGCGTTCCCTAAAATAACAAGTGAACAAATAGTTTCGTGCCATAATAACTTAATTTTCCTGTAAAAATTAAAAAAACAAGTTTCGGTGAATTCTCAATCTTTGTATATGTGATACATATTCTTAGCGATGATCATAACATATATTTGGTATTGTGTGTTGTGTGTCGTCTGTCTACATGTAAAAATCCGTGCAGTGCTGCGTTCCCATTTTTTATTTTTTCGTCTATTTGCTTGGAAAAAAATGGATCATCCATCGATTTTTTTGCACAGTGCCCCAAAGAAGGTAATCTTTTTTTGCCTATTCCAAAATTTGTTAGTTCCGTTATACCTTAAGTGCACAACAATGGTGTTAACAATGGCTTTAACGGTACAAAAAACTGTTTGCATGTAAGTTAAAAAAAATAACAGCAAAAATGCAATTCTAGTATTTTATGTTTTTTGCGGTGGGTATGTGTAGGTAATCTCTTGGCAGAACTAGACACATTAGTAAAAAACCTTCCTTAATTAAAAAAAAAATGTATTTTGCTTGTTACGTTGATCACTAGTTGCCCACAAAATTTGCCCCACCTTTAAAAAAAAACTCACGGGCCGCGCCTGATAGGTATAGGATATAGCAAAGCTGCTTTACTTAGTCGCTTGTTTGTCTGTCTAATTACATGGAAATAAGCGCGGAGAAGAGAAATATATACACACTACACATTTTTATGTAGGTATTAAAAAAGTGATGGCTTGAAAAGTTACAAATAAATTGGAATTACTGAATAACTGAAATGATTGAAATTACTCCATTTGAAGATAATTAAATTTGAAAAAGAGCGCGCATAGTCTAGCATTTAGTATTATACCGTGGTCTGTTATCACAAGTGCAGAAGTCCCACAATTTAAAATGCACCGGCCACCACCAGTGATTCTACGAATCAGCGCCCTGGCCGTTTTTCCAGATATTCGCGACTACCTAAATCTCCAATGTTTTTGTTTATAATAAATGAATAATTTTTTTACATTATAGAACCAATAATTCATTTTATAAAATTAGGGAGATGGTAGGATTTTGTCGTTTGTCGGGGGGGGGGGGGGGTCAAAGGCAGCATTACGGATTGTTACAAGGGGGAGGAGGGGAGTTAAATTACTCAAAATTAGCGTTACGTAATTTATGAATGGCCCTTTAATGTAAGAATGGAACACACCATATTTTTAGAGCAAAAAGATGATGAGCGAAAGAATGGAATTTTCTTGTGAGGACTGGGTCATTGCCAGCGTTGCCACTGCTATATTTTAAATTAAAATAGAAAATTAGTGTAAAACGTTCTAGATTTAAACTTTTTGTACTGAAACATAAAAAACCAATAACTAACTTTTATAATTTTTATTTGTATTTGTAACGGCGCAAAATTTTTTAATTTTGACAAAGTTATTAATACATATTTCTTGAAACTAAAAACTAAAAAATGTAATTTTCTGGACAATATTTCTCTTTATATTTTATATTCTAGATAATAATGTAACCTATTTTATAGATTTACCTATCCATTTTTGAAAATATCCAAATTACAACAAAATACCATAAAACACCGCCACTATTGAAAACACAACACCTTTGACAAGAATTAGTAGAATCACTAACCGGATCAAATGGTCAAAAGTCAACCATTCATTCCGGAGACTGAGGATTCCCCAAAACTCGTAACAACGAATGAGCGCATTATAATCGACCAAAAAAATACTGGAACTAGAACGATACAAGTCGACTGATGTCGTTTCTCGTTTTTAAATTTGACATTTTAATATAAATAACTGTTTTAACAATTTTTTTATTTAATTTGTTGTTCTTTTTGTAATTATAAAACAATGCAGTATGCAATTAGGTAAAAAATGTACTAGAAATGATGAAATTGTGTTTTTGTATAAGAAGGGCAAAAATGTATTAGGTTAGTACGATACTTGTACTAGCTCTGGCAACGCTTGTCATTGGTGAGTATCTTCTGGAGCGAATCAAGGATGTTAAGTGTCGAAGGTGATGCCGCTCCCCAGATGTGGGAACAGTACTCTAGATTAGGTCTTATTTGGGAAAGGAGAGAAGTATTTTCTGGCTCGAAAGAAAAAACCGAGCTTTTTAGCTGCCGATGTGGCTACTGGAGTAATGTGTTTATGCCAGCTGAAATCATGTTCGAAAGCGATGCCAACAAGATTAAACATATTGTTCTGCTTGGCCATTCATGTGGATGGGGTAAGTGCAGTAAGTGATGGGAGTAAGACTGGGATTTAGAGGCGTTGAACTGAACAAGATTTTTGGCAACCCGCCTCAGCCTAAAATTTATTGAAGATCTTGGGAGAGGGACAGCGACATAGGTGCCATAGATCTGCGTCTATTAAACAGCTCTTGAATCGGGACTTGTCTGGAAAAATGAATGTTGAAGTGAAGAGTACTATCGTCAGCGTAACTGTGGATGGGATTGGTAGTTGAAGAGAGCAGAGCTTTAGTCTGAAGAAAAAATAGAGTTTAAGCCAGGACTGAACCTTGGGGTATGCCAGCATTAATAGGAACGAAGTCAGATAAGTGGCCGTCCACCGCGACAGATTTGCGCCGATTAGAGAGAAATTTACCGATGGATGTTTGTTGAAGAGTGCGGCATGCCAGACTTGATGAGCTTTCGAAATATCAAGAGCAACAATCTGGGATTTGCCATGGAATTCGAGAGACTAGTTCCAGTTATGTGTGACAAAGGGAAGGAGATTAGCTGTGGATCTTTGGTGACGAAATCCGTATTATCTGTCATGGAAGATTTTGTGTTTTTCTAGACATCTTAGAATTTGTTGAAGTTCATGACTCTCCATAACTTTGCTGACAACAGAGAAGAGAGTGGCAGGTCTATAATTGGATAGAACGGACTTGAAAACTTTCTTCGGGACAGGCTGCGCACGAGCAGTCTTCGAGCTATCTAAGCTGCTTTTTTATCGCTTTTTCCAGCAATCAATAACTTTCAAACTTTGTACACTGAATTGTTTTTATCGCCTCCCAAATTATAAAACTAATCTCTCTTATGGCCCTGAAAGTGCACCGGAAATGGTCCTTTAGTCGTCATCCACTTTACCATTCACTCCCCAAAAGGCTAACACCAGCCCCGGCCATGGCCTGGCCGCGTCATCTTGTTGGGCCATATTTAATATTGCAATAACAATATGTACAAAATGTAAATAAATATCTTAGTTGTGTGTACAGTGGAGAAATTATTTGAATAATTAAATAATGGTTTAAAGTAAGTAAGTAGTTTTTCAGCTGTCTAGGAAGATACACTTGTCATTGATCCGGAAAACCCGAGTTAAGATGGTGGGGTGGGTCAATCAATAAAATGTGAAATAAGAAATAAATTATATTTAATTTTCTTTAATAATAATAATAATAATAATCCCTTTTACAGGGCTCGGCCCTTACATTGGGATAACCGGTAGCTCTGGAATGATCGTCCTACGCTAGAAATACTCACTGACTATTTAATGAGTTTAATTGAGTAAAAATAACATAATTCTTCTAAGTCATTTACAAATTACCCTGTTACTACGGATGGTTATACCATCTGTTGCCGGTAATTAACTTTACCGCCTATTAATTTAATTCTTCGCTATAAATCATTACCATCCGTAACCATGAATAACTCTTTGTATGAACAAATTTTATGAGTTGCAATAAAGTTCTGTAAGAGTACCATATTTTGTCATGTTATGTAATTTTTTAACGGAAGAAATTGATAAGCAACTGGCTACTGCCATTGCAATATTTGAAATACAGCAATTATTTTATTATTTGTGAAAATATCTCATGTTCTACAGGCTTTTAGCAGACTCCTAAACTTGTCTCTTTGTTGATAGCTTCCCTGTCAACAAAATGTTTGGTTTAACAGACGTAAAGATAGTTACTATGACGCTGAATGACGACTTATTAACAATGACTTCGCCGCGCTGTTGGGGATCTGTATTTTTTCTACAGGTATTTCCACGGATGCTCAGAAGAACTAACCGCTATTCTTTCCCCCTTGACGGTTCCTACCAGAACAACCAGAAGCGTGTTTCATATGCATTCCTTGACTCTCCAGTCACAAACACCTAGAACAACTTCTCTCGCTTATTTATACCTAGGGTCTCCCGATTATGGAGCAAAAACGGTGTCTCCGGTGGCCGAGTTGGTACGGCGCCAGCTTTGCAACCGAGACGCGCGGGTTCGAATCCCGCTTCAACCATGGATATTTTGGAATTGTCATCGGAAGGTGGTAGAGCATTCCTTCCTCGACCGAGGTGGTACCACCCCTCACATCCTTTTAAAGGGCTGGTGAAGTCCCTACGGATTCCAGCCCTGGCTGTGTGAGTCGGATTTCCCCAGTACACCCACGGTACATAGTACTTAGACTTCGGTCTTCGTGGGTTGTCAGACCATAAAAAAATATTGCACGCAGATGTTTTTCCTTCCCTTCTCAACCTATAATCCTTTAATTCCTGTATCAGTACCGCATGTTCGTTCTCTTTAGATGCCCACGGTAAGTGAGGTACGTTAGTACTTAGGCTTGAAGTTTACGTAGAATGCTCAAAACAAAAAAAAATTACTGAACTGACATCTAACTGTTGCTGCTAACTAACAAAACTGGTTAATAGAAACGGAAAGAGGTTAGGAATTTCCCGATGTATTGTCAGGTACCAGCACCAGCCGATAAATTACAGACGCAAAAGTGAAAAAGAGGAATTTAATCATGACTTGTGTAGAGTTTTGGTCGCAGTCAACGTTCCTTTAAAAATGCTACAAAATCAACAACTAAGGAAGGGAATTTTTGCACAAATACTGTAATCACTATATTCCGGATGAGTCTACATTAAGAAAGAAGAATGTACAAGCAGTGTATGAAACCGTAATCCAAGAAATCAAAGTCGTACTAAAGGAAAATAATTTTTACATCATTAGTGACGAAAGCACAGATGCCCGTGGTCGCTATATCGTTCATCTTATCATTGGAGCCTTAAAAAAAGATAAACCAGGAAAGCCATACTTAATTCATCAGAAGGGTTACTTAAACTAAGAACGTGACTGTAACTCGTTCCATTCAGTAAACTATATCGGAATTTTTCTAGCCCAATCAAGTCCCAGTTGAAAAGTTTTTAGTGTTTTTGTCCGATGCAGCATCTTATATGGTAAAAGTGGGACAGAATCTAAAAATATTTTATCCCAGTATGGTTCATATTACTTGCCTGGTACATGGATTAAACCGAGTCGCTGAAACAGTCAGAATTGAGTACCCTTTAGTAAACAGAAAATGTTTTTAAGAGTACAACTTTATAAGGAAAAATTTCCAGGAGTTAACTCACCTCCGTAACCCGTAATCACTGAGGAACATGGATTAAAGCGGTGATATTCTACGCAGACCATTTTGAAATAATCAAGGAATTACTTCTGGATATACAAGACTATATTGTATCCAATTTTATGTGAGAATGATGACAGAATAAACAATTGAACAAGAATTCACCCTATTGGTCAGTTTCATGGACAGTTTACACCAGACCATATTTTAGTTATCACAATATTCATCTTTTCTTTCCTGATAATCACGAAGGAATCAGATTTCTTTCTATCCGTATTGGCGAAAATGCATTAGACAACGACAAATAAAAAAGAATTTGTTAAAATTTTTATCGTCCCTTTGCTTGTGGAAGTATTGCTGGTTATATACTTCGAAAGATTAGTCATCGTAAAATTATATTTTTTTTTTCATAAAATTCCTAACAGATTCCGATTTCTTTCTATCCTGGTTGGCAAAATGGGCATTAGTAAAAGACAAATAAAAACGATGTTGTTGCCAATAAAAAAGAATAATCAAGCATTTTATCACAGTCGGCTTTGTTTGTGTAAGTATTTCTAGTTGTCCAACTGTGAAAGTTTAATCGGAATTGTCATAAAAAATAAATTTATAACCTGACAAAATACTTATGTAAGTTTTATGATTTTATAGCAAAAGACCTTTGTTTTTACCGAACACAAACAGCATTTGCAAAAATCTCGTTTTTATTAAGCAAAAACAGTGTCAGCATAGCCACATTAACCTTCTTATTTTATACTACTTAAAATTGTTTAGTACAATAACAATACTCCCTCTAACCAATAATTTGCAATAAGAGGATGGGAGCAAAAGTTTTTAAATAAATAAAGAAAAAATAGCAAAAATGAGTAAATATTTTTATTAAGATAAACAATTAATATTATAATATAATAAGGTTAAAACATATTCTCTGTTCTCCGATATATAATGAAAATGGATCTATAATACAGCCTACCTGCGAACATAGACGTTTGTGTAAGTTAAAGACGCGATAAAAATTGTTTAATCGAATATACCAAGTAGTTTCACAAGTTTTAACTGTAGATGTTGAGTCTTAGTTCCAGAAGGATAGATACACTTTGTAATGGCACTGTGACTTCAGCTTTAAACTGAAACCAAACGTTTCTAGGGCGCAATTTTCACTACTTTCTCAATAACTAAAGAAATCTTCTGTAATGCCCACTATTCTCAACTTTATATCGGGTCGGCGTTCCTGTTACTCATGCCCATAACGCCCGGTTCAAGTAATGTAAAGGAGAACAAATATGTTCCTTGCGTAATATTTCAATAGTTGTTAGTCAGTCCCAGATTCATAGAACACAGGAATTTAAGCTGCCTATACTTTATATAAACTTTTTAAGTATATTTTTACACTGCAAAAACAACTTATATGATGGGACAGGCTTCATATAATATGAATGTCATATTTATCTTTCTCATAACCTAACTTTCTACCTGCTTTAAAAATTGTACGAGTATGAGAGAGAAAGAAGACGAGAGAGAAAAAAATTAGAGCCAAAGAACATGAGAGAGAGACATAATTGATCTCTCCGTTGTAAAATGTTTTTTTCTCATCATTCTCAAAATAAATTGGATACGGTATAGCATGCGCCCGTGATTTCGTTCGCGGTATAACAGTTTTACTCCATTTAAAATCTTGAACCCCTATTTCACCCCCTTAGGGGTTGCTTGATTAAAAACGGTAAAACACGTGTTTAATCATTTACTTTTTAGAGTAATTCTATGAAGTTTGAAGTTAATAGGACCATCTAATATTTGTTCTACTTACAAAGTTTGAACGCCTCTTTCACCCCCTTAGGGGTTAAATTTTGAAAACCCCTCCTTTAGGGCATGCCTACGTTACATAAGAATCCTCTGTGCAAAATTTCAAGTTTCTAGACCCAGCGGCGTGGGCTGTGCGTTGATACGTCAGTCAATCAGTCAGTCAGTCGGTCAGTCAGTTTCTTCTTTTATAATATATAGAGATAACTCACAGTGTGTGGTGCAAAGACAAGAAATGTTAAAAAAATCTGGCAGATATTAAGCAACTTATGTTTATAAAGGTTAATTTGAGTTTTATACCAGACATTATAGTTTCCTTAGAAAATAGAAACTTAAGTTTAAGAGCCTCCATTAATCTGATTAAAACATTTTCTGATAAATGCAAAAATGGTGTTAAAATAAGAAAAAAATTACATGTTGCTTTAGAAAAAAAAAAAGGAATTTAAATATTTAATGGAAGTGGTAAATATTTTTGATGGTAAATTAACTGAAGAAGTTGTACCTTGGCCATGTGCGTTTATACCAAAATTACTGTATTGTCCCAATTTTACTGTATTGTACATCAGCAGATGGAGAATAGTATATTCTGTAACAAGGTTAGAATGAAAAAACTCAATACGAGTGGAAAATTCCGAACGCGAGCGCTAGCGAGCGTGAGGAACCACGAGTATTGAGTTTTTTCATTCTAACTGAGTAACAGACTATATTTTCTCCACAACCAGAAAGTATAAATCAAATGAATGAATGTCAAATTCTATATCTGATTCATTCGATTTTTCACTCATTATTTCATTTAAATTGAAGCTTTTCTGACAAAACTTATGATGCCGCCACCATTTGCATCTGTCACTGACAATTTTGAAATCCACGGCAATCTATGTCGTTTGGTTCGATTACAGAATATTCATACCGTACCTTGTTATGGAATGAAAATACATGCGAAACACATAAGAAGTAAGTGTTTCAGAACAAATAATATTCTAACTCAAGAGTAAGAATGTATATGTTCTATTATTAAAAATGATTTCGGAATTTCTACATTCTTTAATGGTTGTGGAGAAAGAAGTTTTTCGGTGGCTAAACATATTTTTAGGGCCGGCAGGTAAAACGTTTTATAAAAAAAAATTGACATGTATTTAATTATAAACTCTTTTTATAATATATCAAATTAAAATTTTAGCATAGCTATAACCGTATTATTAGTGTATTCTTTTAATTTAAAAGTAAATGCTGCCTATTGTCAAAATCGATTAATTATTGTTTGTTTTTTTTATCTTCTAACCCATATATTTTTTGTTTGGGTAAAATTCCTACATGCTTTTGTTAAAACAGATTTATTGGTATTATATTTTTAAATTTAAATATAAAGATCTGGCTTCAAAAATCAATTGTATGTGTTTTTTCTAATTTCTATGCATTTTGCATATTCAGAGTAAATTATTGCATATTTTTGTTAAAAATGATGCACATTTTGATTAAATTTATATGCATATATTCCGCTCTACATAAGTAGCCCCTCTGATGAGTAAATGAAAGCGCTGAAAAATAGGAATTGATTACATAGAAAAAAGTAAGTTTTCTATCTCCCTTCCAGAAGTTACCAGACACATCTTTTCTCTTTTCTTAAATAAAATAATGCAATTTATAAATTGCCCTATATTTCTGCTGATGGTAATACCATCTGTTGTTTATAATTAACTTTACCGACTCTCAATTTAACTCGTAAAACGTAATTATCAATTCCCAAGCATAATATTTTAAGGAAAAAAACCTTAACGACTTATCGTAATATTTCAGTGGAGTAATTTCTTTAATAAACATTAATAACGAAATATAATATTTAACAGTTAATTGATGCGTATTATTCATTTATTTTTACTCTTTATCCTGTCTTTTCCCAACTTTATAGGATCGCGTTACTGGCAAATCATCTCCTGAGTTTTTTCCTGTTAAAACTTTTGCCCTTAAATCATTCTTGATTCCATCCATCCCCTGATTCTGTCTATCTTTATCTATATCTTCTCTCATGCTCTTTCACTGCAATTATTTTACAATTTTTCGGGCTTGATCGCTCTCTTTTTAGATACCGGCATATGCTATTGTAGTCTACTGTCCTGCTTCTTCTTAGATACAGGTATTTCTAAAATATTGGTTGATCTTATGCGTTCCTTAACTTATCTCTTCCCATTGTTATACTCATTCATACTTTTCCTATAATAATATGGAATATGCATACATTACCTAAAGCATTTTTTTGTATTCACCAGGTAGTACTTAAATAAAATATTTTTTTGGTTGTTTTTATCTGTTTATTTTGGTTTCTATTACCAAAAAGAAAGTTTTCTATTACAAACCTTCATACAAATTTCAAATCTTGTAAAATGCGGTTGTCATGTCACATTGCATGTAAATTAAAGTGTTATGATGGCTGGTATACTGTAAATTTGAGTGTTAATTTAATTTGTACTTAATTAATTATTAATGAGGAGGTATGTTCGAATTCTAAGAAAAGGAACTAATAAAGATAATAGAATTATGTGTACATGAAAATAAATCTTGCTTCTATTATCTATAATATAATGTCCTGACTGGCTGACTGATTCACTGATTCCATCATCGCCGAGCCGAAACTGCTGAAGCTTTAAATATGACATTTGGTCAGTAGTCTTATTTTATAATGTGGAGCCTCACTCAGAAGGGATTTTTCAAAATTTAACCTCTAAAGGGGTTATAAGGGGGTTTAAAGTTTGTATGGAGAAAAAATATTAGTTGGTCCTATTAACTTGAAGCTTCATAGAAGTGCTCCAAAAATAAATGATTAAACACGTGTTTTGCAGTTTTTAATAAATCAACTTTCTTTGTTTCAGATAATGTTTGGAGGGTCTGGAAAGTCTAGAAATTCTACCGTATACTACTCATCACACCAGGCTGCATAATCGTCCAGCCCCGTTCCCCCAGGCGCAGATTTAGGGGGGCGCAAGGGCCGCCCTCCCCCCTAGAGCCTTGTACCAACACCATACTTTACAAAAATAAATATTGTTACATATATATTAACCATTTGTACATGTGCTACAAAATATTATAAACAAAAACAAACATTTGTCGTATATGTAAGTTCTAGAATATATAAATTATACCACAAAAATATGAGTAACAGATCTATAATACGAATATGTTATAAAAAATGCAAGCTCTTTTCGGAATTTTTGATCTATATGCTCTTAGATGGTTTCCAAAAACATTCCTTACTAAAGGAAAGAAATAACCAAATAGGGTTTTTTTCGAAAAACATCTTTTTTGGGAGCAAATTTCTTTAGAAAAACAGCTTTTTCGAAAACGGACTAACGAAATTTTTTCTCGAATATTCAAAGTTTTTTTCGAAATAATGAAAAAATGTACTGTGAAAAAATATGTTTTAAAAAAAAATGTAGTCTCGAACAGTACTTTTAAATAAAAATTCGAAAAGTTGGTTTTCAAAAAAAAATTGCTTATTTTTCTAACAAAGCTAATAAACTAGTAACCCCCTTAAAAAAACACATGCTGCATTAAAAATAACATCGAATTTTTGATGTCCACCTTTTCCATGGATATGGCTACAACCAGAGAATATAAAGACCAATATAAGTATAAGTAAGAATATTTAAAATCAAGAATTAGACAAATACTGCTTAGTCGGAGGCTCTGAGAACCTTAAGTATAAACAAATCCATATTCTTTTACAAATTGAACGCTTTTCTGAAAAATGTGGATTAACAAAAGTCGATGTTCGAGTAAAATGAGCTTGCGTTGTTTTCTGTATACAATATTGTATCTCTACAGCTCCTTTCAAATCGGTAAACGTCCATTCTTTCGCTGAAAAGTGGAGAAAATAACAAACAATGGGAAAGGTTGGAAATAAAACGCAAATAAATTCTTAACCCAATATAATTAGAATTTTAAAAAAGATCTTATAGAGTGCTGAAAATATCTCATGGCGATAACAAAAGAAATAAAGGCACGAAATACTTACTTAGCTCGAACAATATTAAAGTCGTGCGGGATGAAATATAACAATAAACTAAGGTTGTAAAGCGACAAAATATCGAAAACACTTCGATGCTATTTTAAGTAACTTGTCACGAACTTTTTGGCATATTGCCAAATTATTGTAATAATATGTCGCAATAACGACATATTTTATTACGGTAGCAGACATACTACACACATAAAAAAAAACATTTTCTTAAATTAAAGAATATTGCTATTCGATATCAAGTACATCTTGTCTTTAATATTCAAAGAAATATTTCCTGAAAGTAGGAATTTCATGTCTTTGGCCATATTTCGTCTTAAGAAGAGAACGGTATATTAAAAAAATCCTTTAAATTCTTTATTTCAATGCACTGTAGTTTAAAATAAAGAACTCTAAGATGACTCTCTTGATAAAGCCGAGCAGCCCCTTCAGAACAATACTGTCAATGTGCTGGTTAACAGTAGTAGTGTCCAGAGATGACGACCTCAGATAGCTTTTTACGCTTTTACGTTTTTACGCTGTCAAACGCTTTGGAGAGGTCGGTATAGATGCAGTCCACCTGACTTCCTGCCTCAACCGACAACAAAGATAGTCCTGATATACGGCTAGGTTGCGGTAGATCGATCTGAGAAAAATCCGTGTTGCTCCGGTATTATATTGTCGCGCTAGGGGTCCTCAGGGTTGATAAATTAGGCTGCGGTTTACCAAAACACTTGTATAATTTATTCAGGTACACAAACAATGCACTTACGTAACTAGACTGGGTAGCGTAGGGGCAGCATCTTACGGGGCGTTGGGGTAGCTACTTGACTTCTCTGACGCTCATGGCATCGGTGCCAAACGGCACCGATGGATCCGTCGTACCGATACTAATATGCAACTACGGATGCACTACTACGGATACCCTTGCATCCCGCAGACCTGCTATTTATATGAATCCCTCAAGAACAGTTTATACATACAGTACAAACTGGTCAGGGTTCATAAAATAAAGGCGATGCCAGCGATATGCAATTGCAGCACGTAGAGTGGTTTCCGAAATATTAAATAAATAATATAAAAATATATAGGAATTTGGAAAAATGATTGAATATATGGGAAAATATGACATTTCCCCCGCGCCTGTAAAAGCTAGCCCCTAGCTTTAAAAATTTACACAATACATATATACAAAATATCACATATTTACAAAATACAAGTATACAAAACGGAGATAAACAAAATATACAATAAACAAACATAAAAACAATATTAATAAACAAACAATTGGAGCTCGCAGGCTCGGTACACACCGTATTTATTTGGGTGAAATGAGGAATGGTAAAACTAGCTTAAAAATGAAGAATAAAAATGGTTACTGTCCTGGTAGTGTGGTTCACATTTACACACTTTCTTTACAAAGTTCTATTCTTAGGGAGTTCCAACACGTTAGTGATCGAATAGCCTACACACCGACAAAACCCGACACATCCTAAGCGCCACACGTTGAGGCTGGTCGTCATGTGTTTCTCGTTCAGATGCAGCAGTCACGGTTCCTGTGTCCTGGGGGTGGGATCGGCTAGTTTTGTTGCCGACTCCCAGTGCAGCAGGGGTCTCCCTCCTCCGAAGAGTGCGGCCATCCGGACTTTGGGTGGATTGAGCCGTGAGTGACGGGAACTTTGCTGGGCTGATCCTGAGGCTAGCTGTGGTCAACCAGCGCTGCAAGTTCCTTAGGTATGTACGTTGTACCAGTGTCATCACGGCTCGTTGGGCAGCAGTTCAGTCTTAGTGAGGGAAGACCAGGCTGGCGAGACATGGTGGACCGTTCGTGGCTGATGCATGACGCTGGCTGTGTGGACGCAAGCGGCGACTGGCCTTTGGGTTTTTGGTGTGTTTGTGGCTCTCGATCCAGGTCGTGCGGTCTCCCAATGGTACATGAAAAACAAAAAAGACTACCGGCCGTTAAAAGGAAAAAAAAACAGTTTATAAATAATGGAAAATAATGAAAACCTACATGATACTATGATGTTTAAGTAAAAGTAGACAGACTAAGAACATTCACCCGGTTTTTACATAAGACTTCTATTGGTCTAAGCATTACCTTTTTGGAGACAGTGAGACATAGGTCTCTAATTCATCAGGGAAAAACAAAATTATACACATTTACATAACAATTTAAAACCCAAATATAGCGTAATCACATCATCAAATATTTACCATATTTACCATCCTATTTGTTCATCAATAAAGTCACATAAACTTCAAATACAACTTGCATATAACTCTTAATATTTCACATAAGTCACATAAACTTCAAATACTACTTGCATAAAACTCTTAATATTTCGCATAGGCAGACATTCAACCCTATATGAAGGACATCTTCCATGTCTCCCTATACTCACAATATATGACTGTTACCTGCGGGTTGCAGAAAGGATGATTAGCTAACACCGTGTTAACTTTTAACACGTTAAATTTTGGTCAAGTTGCCCAAGATTTAATCAAAGCCGGCCCAGGCCCACTTGAAACAGCAATCGCTTAACATCGGCTTTTAGATTTGGAAGCGGTCGCAGTTTCGGGAAAACTCGTACGATAAACGTCAGATTTTAATGTCAACAAAGCGTTTTGTATTTCTTGTAAAGCGAAGTAGAATTTTGGATCAAAGAAAATATTTTTGTATGTTAAAATGGGAAAATAGGCAAGGCGAATAGAAAACTCACACAAAAATAGAAGAAAATAAACTTCTAAACATACATTTTTTAAGGTAAGTAGTATGGACACCCTTTTATTAAACATAAACTAGTGTACGCTGGCAAAATTTTATAATTATTCTATTAATTTTTAAAATCTGTGTTAAAATGCTTTGCAAAAAAAAATCTGCTGCTTTTCAGCTTCCTTAAACACTATCCTTTTGTCATCATCATCCATTTATGTGCTTGTTTTAGGTACATGGAAATATGATTGTATTATTTCTAATGAATATGAATTCAACCCTAAAAACTAGACCTTTAATGAAAGATAAGGCACACAAATATCACAAACATATTTCCTTAGACTTGGTAAACCTACATGTAAAGAATGGAGTCCTAAATGGATGCTATTTGAGAGATTATCCTAACCACGATATTCGGTGAAATACCAGGGGAAAATTTTAGAAGTTTGTTGGTATTTTCTTGATAAGGTAAAATATTGTCATTAATATTCTATCACTCACTACTTATAAAATTTTTGAGTACTACAATTTTGTTTCCTATTTTTATCTCAAGCTCTATCTTTACCCGTTACCCATAATAGCTCACATGCAACTATACTTTTTTTGTCCAGTGCATCTGACAAAACATTTTTGTCTGGGTAAGCAGTGCCGTAGCTAGGTGTAGGCAGACTAGGCCCTTGCATGAGCGCTTGTGGCAATTAGGTCTTGTTGTAGGGGTGTAAAATTCCTGGCTTGCCTTCAGTCAAATTTAGCCTAGCAACGGCATTGTGGGTAAGTATCCTAGTCAATTTATAAACCTAATTACAGGTAATACAGATCACAAATAAAATTTTTGTAACCATGTGGCACGCTGAAACTGTAGTGTTCATTTAATCCACCACAAATTCATTCAAAATTAAGTTCGAAGTAAAATATTTCTCATTTAATAAACTTTTTGCTCGTGATTACAGATTCAGAGATTGAAGATGGGAATTTTTCTGTTACACATTTACTTAACTACTTACCATTTTTATCATACTCATATGAATCATATTGTTGCTTTTAAGAATGAAATATCTATGAAGAAGTTATTTACGCGGGTTGTTTTGCATATTGGTTTTATTAAGATTACTATGTAATCATGTACGTAGACTTTTACATGTTATTATGTGTTCCATTTTCTTTTGTTACAGGTTATAGATAAGTCACAGAATATATCAGAGATGTAATGTGAAGACTGGCTCAAAATAATATAGGTACCTTAGTACCTTCCTACTGGTGACATAGATGTTGAAATATTTTATAAATAGAAATTTGCTACTTTTACATAAATAAAATATGTTCTAGAGGATTTTTTAAAATATAAGTTTACATTAATTTATATCCATACTTTTGTTCATTTTTATTTCCTGATAATTTATAAAACTAGAAAAGTTCCTTAAAGGAAATTACAGGGGTAATTCATTTTTTTAAAATTTGTTTTGTGGCATTAATCTTTTTAAATTTAAAAATAGTCGAATAGGGCAATATAAGATCTGTTCATTTGTGTTGCATGAAATTGCACTAACCTACACTTTTTTTTTATGTAAGAAGATATCAATTAGAAAAAATCTGTGCAAGTATAACTACAGTTTCAACACAAAAGGTTTTTTCTTTTGTAGTACACAACTTGCACCAACCTGCACCGATTTTTTTCCAATTATCTCCCACAAACAAATGCGGGCCATCTTAAATTTTTATTAAAACCAGGCATTATTGCACCTAGCCGTGGGGGTCCACTTTACTTGGCTAAACCAAAGAAAATAAAAGGGGCTAAACCACCAGTGAACGGACACAGTGTTGCCAGACCGTTTTTATTAGGTACTAGATTCTGATTGAAAAAGTACCAAATTTAATGAAAATGTACTAGATCTTCCCAAAACAGACGAGGCCAGGTATAATTATGCTTTCTGGCTTTATTCAGTACAAAAACACTATCAATTATTCCTAGGATGTATTATTTATTAATCATCAATAATTTTAATATTTATTGAAGACTTGCAAAACAATTTTTATTTGATAAGCCCTGGAAGACCAGTAACTGGTAAACAGGAATTCAGCAGTATTTACATCGTCGAAAGATATTATATATCTTTCGACGATGGTGATTATATCAATCCAATTTTCGTCAATCGAATACGCCTTAGGATAGCGCCACAGCCATCTTAAGTGGAGGCGGTTGTGGTGGTAGAGCCTTTACCGGTTGTAACCGGGCTGACAACCGGCGAACTCTGAAAAACGCCTTGTCTTCCAAAATTCAGAACCAGAGAAAAATAAAGGAGTAATGTGTACGACGTCCCTGAGGGTTGCTAGAGCTCTGGTCTAAGCGCCAGATCGGGAGGTGAGCTGGCTAACCTCTTACATGGGCCCGGGCCAGCGTACTGGAAGACGAAAAGAGAAATATTATTTGCGGTTACGTCAAAACCATGAAATCCGTAGGTTATATACGATCTTATTTTGTTTATATTAAAAAAAACACTAGTTTTCTCTAACAAACCCTTTATTTTTCTATGGTTTATAGTTAGGAGGTTATGCCTTATTGTATAGGGGGCCGCGGACCAAAACAAATGAAGTGATTCATGTAAAAATTGCTTGTATTCCAATGTTTTTACTTTTATAATATAGTAATTTTCTTTTTGATTTGTTGTGACAAAAATAATTGAAAAAAATTACCTCTCTGGATATATAAAGAGATACAAGGAAAAATTTGTTGCCAATTCGGAAGTGTTGAAGAAAAATAGCCAAAATGAAATTTAGCAGAATATCTATATTTTTATAGAAGGAAAATTGTTTGAATTAAGTACAATATTATAATGAATGGTTTAAAACCAAGAAGAATTCTAGAAATAGAATATTATTTTTGCACAAATCTTACAAGAAAATAGTGGTATACAGAGTAATTTTGGTATGTTATTGAAGATGAAAGTTGTATTTTTTGGTAAAATTCACTATAAATGAGAACTTTATTTTTCCTACATTTTTTGTTAGTGTGTGAAGGTAGGTGCCTGCTTAGGTTGGGTTTATGATAAATTAGATGCCCATCTGCAATAAAAGTGTATATAGTTGTATTTTAAAATATTGGAGGAAGGAGTTGTCTTTTAATTTCTTGTACTAGAACATAAACTTTTGCCAAAGTAACCAATATTTTATCAAAAATGTTAAAAAAAACATGACTTTAATCCCACCATATTGTGGAATTAGTTTAATTCAGCGTTAAGTGCTCTCTGGGTTAAAAACAAATGAAAAAGTAAACAACACCTTGGTTTTTTAGTGGCATTTGTCTGTTTAATCACGGATTAGCTCAAAATTTGGGTGTTGCAGAAAGACAAAAAAATTTAAAGCTGTGTTAAACTGAATATCATTTGTTTTTAACCCCGAATTAGGATTTAACGCTTGATTAAAGTTTTGTGCAACCCGCTGTAAGTCATTTAAATAACGGTATACATACCACCATCGAGTAGGCGAACATTCAAACTCTCTGTCCGAGTCATCCTCCATGTTCCCCTACTCGGAAAACATATTATGACTTTTAGTCATAAATAAAATAAATACTCATATACATAACACATATCACCATCAAATAGGCGGACATTCAACTCCGTATTCAAAGTCGTCTTCCATGTCCCCCTATTTGGAAAACATATGACTTTCAGTCATATAAACAAATAAACACCCGATTACAAAATGCATATGGTAATCATTATTGTACGCTATATTTAAATTTACTTAATAATAATAATATTCGACTTAAAAGTAAAAAAAGAAGTTGGATTTATAAAAAAAAATTCTGACCCTGATTTATTTTTCAATGTCTCAGTCATAAAATATACCCTTGTTTTTGTTTAAATTATTTTCATTAGACACCGTATATTACAATTTAACTTTAACAACAATACCTGGGTGAATGGCATCTTTAATATTATATATCAATTGTTTACTTTTCTGTTGATGGTACATTAACGCTGGCGAGGCTAGGTTTAAGTACTTATGTTAAGTATCAAACCTAAAAATGATAATTAAAATGTAAATAACTCTGTGGCACCTTATCAAGATGGCGTTAAAAAGGCAGTACAAATACACCAATAAAAAAATAACTGTCTACCTTTACCTTCGTGATTTATTTATAGTAATGAACTTGATAAAATTTATTTAATAGATACCTGAAACGCACAATGAAAAATAAAATAAAATTGGTATTTTGTATAATTAATTATACTGATTTAATCTAAAATTTAAAACCACAATATAGGTAAATTATACCTAAAATTTTTCAAGCATAGAACATTCAAACAAACACATTTTGGGTATACCCTCTTTCATACTAACACACACTGACACAACTCAAACCACATATTTAAATACCAAACCTTGGTCTTTTACCTAATAATAATAAACAAATTTTTAAAATTTTATAAAAAACTTGTAAACCTTTTAACTCATCCTGCAATAAAAATTATAAATTGAAGAAATAAAATTCGGTCAAGAATAGCTTGTTCTTTCTTACCATCTTACCATTCGTCAATCCCCAAAATTCTTTATCCAGTTCAGGTCCTTTATATATAAAAAAATCAAATAGATTATTCTTTCCATTAATTCTTAAGCCCCTCTTTAAAAGAAAAAGTACCTTACATTTAGCCCAGATTGTATGAATAAAGTCCATGTATAAAATACTAAGTATCCCTTTCTTTGATTTCCCAAAAGGGTACTAGTTCCATTTTTTCCACAGCTTTTAAAACTTTTTGAAAAAAAATCCATTATTTTATTTTTTGGAAGGTCGTCCTATAAAATAAAAAAGAGATTAGTCAGAAAATAAAAAGTAAAAAATGAACATGCTCCTAAAAACAGGTATAAAGTTTTGTATTTGCTGCCCGTGGTCCTGGTTACCGGCCGTGGCGGCTGCTCACTTAAAGATCAGAGGCGTAATTTAAGTACTTATGTTAAGTATCAAACCTAAAAATGATAATTAAAATGTAAATAACTCTGTGGCACCTTATCAAGATGGCGTTAAAAAGGCAGTACAAATATACCAATAAAAAAATATTAAAAAAAAAATAGGAAACTTTGAATGGCGCTTCAATATTTAAACATGTTTATAAAAATAACGATACTATTTGCATAACACTTTGTTAATGATATTATAATATGTAATAGCATGTTCAACTTTAATTGATAACATAACAAGTACGCGAACCTTGTGTATTAAATTTCAAAATACACTTCGAGTTCACGAGAGACGACCTCAATGTCATCAAAACAAAACATTATATTTCATTGTCGCCAAATAAATTTAAAAATTTCCTTTTTAATCTCAGGGTCCTTAATTGTTGCTCGTTTGAAATAAAAAATTTTACGGGTAGTGTATTTGGTAAACCCAACGATGTGCCGTTATTAACAACCCCCAACTTCTCTTGCCTTTTTCGTTCTCTTTGAATCTTGTTAAGCTTCCTACGGGCCATAAAAATTAAATAAAAGGGATAACAGGAATAAAAGGGTTAAGGGTAGTTTAGTGATTAACCCCAATATATAATAAATCTGGCCTCGCCAGCATGAACGGGCACGAGGTGGAACTATTTCTATATCTAGCAGTCTATGTAATCTAATCTCGCCAGCGTAAACGGGCACAAGACAAGACCACAGTAGGCGCTTTGAGGTGGGATTTATAGTAAACCTAGCCTCGCCAGCATGAACGGGCACGAGGTGGGTTTTCCTATAGGTTCTGTTTGGATAATTTTAATCTCGCCAGCGTGAACGGGCACGAGACAAAATTATGTCAAACGTGTTAGGGATAAGAATGGGGAGGGATATTATATAGACGTAAAAAGCACTGTATTCCCCTTAAAACCACTGTAAAATAAATACCCTTTAAAAACTAATGTAAAAATACCCTGAAAGGAAACGCTGAAAAAATGCCCTTTAAAAAAAAATCACTGTAAAAAATAATTTGACAAAAAAAATGCACTATAACGCCCTGAAAAAAAACTTTAAAAATGCACTGAAAAACACTAAAATGACCTGAAAGAGACAGTAAAAATTATAAAACACAAAAGGCCCTTGGCAAGTTAGGAAGAACTTACCAACCAGAACGAACCAGGCGCCTCCACCAAATGTCGCGCTAGGGGTCGTCAGGGTTGATAAATTAGGCTGCGGTTTACCAAAACACTTCTATAATTTATTCAGGTACACAAACAATGCACTTACGTAACTAGACTGGGTAGCGTAGGGGCAGCATCTTACGGGGCGTTGCGGTAGCTACTTGACTTCTCTGACGCTCATGGCATCGGTGCCAAACGGCACCGATGGATCCGTCGTACCGATACTAATATGCAACTACGGATGCACTACTACGGATACCCTTGCATCCCGCAGACCTGCTATTTATATGAATCCCTCAAGAACAGTTTATACATACAGTACAAACTGGTCAGGGTTCATAAAATAAAGGCGAGGCCAGCGATATGCAATTGCAGCACGTAGAGTGGTTTCCGAAATGTTAAATAAATAATATAAAAATATATAGGAATTTAGAAAAATGATTGAATATATGGGAAAATATGACAATATAGTTTTTGAAAGTGTTAAAGATCTTATCGGTAAGTAAAGATTCGAGTAGTTTAGGAATGGTCGAGAGCAGCGATATTCCGCGATAGTGAAGTACATTCATTCTGTCGCCGGAGTTATAAAGGGGAATCAAATTTGAATTTTTCCATGAGAAAGGGAAACAGCCGGAGTTAAAGGATTTCTGAAAAAGTAGCCTTAAAGGTTCCAAAAGTGAACTGCAGCAATTTCTCAAAAACACAGGAGGTATGCCGTCAGACCCTGCATTTTTAGAGACAACAAGAGACATTATATTCCCCCTAATCTCGTCATCAGTGAAATTGTGAGCAGACAGAATTGACGAGAACTCAACAGGTGGGACGCCAGACACGCCTGAGATAGAATTATCAGAGTAGGAAGACTGAAAGTGAGTGGCAAATGCGTTAGCAATATCGTCAGGCTCACTTAGCCTCCGATCACTGTACTGCATAGTACTTGGAAGACCTGACGATCCCTTCAAACCCCTGACATAAGACCAAAAATGCTTAATGTTCTCTGGAATTAATAGCTCAGCGCTGCTAACAAACACTAAGTAACATACATCCGTTCGAAACTTGACCTCTAGTGCTGGAATAAGCGTCATAATCGATCTGTAAACCCGATCTTTTAAATTTTTATTAAGTTTGTTTTTTCCGGCAATAAGTTTACGCAGGTCTCGATCAAACCAAGAAGGATATTTCTGACCCTTAACAGTCCTTTTTGTAATACAGACTTCTATAACCCCAAACAGAATGGCGGAAAATCTTTCACTTGCTAAATCAATATTAGCACTCAGTGCAAGAAAGCCCCAATCGACCCGATTATAAAAATCATTTAAATCGTTAAAGTTGGCCTTATCAAACTGTTAGCAGGA
The DNA here is from genome assembly GCA_963971165.1 of Philopedon plagiatum. Taxonomy (NCBI): domain Eukaryota; kingdom Metazoa; phylum Arthropoda; class Insecta; order Coleoptera; family Curculionidae; genus Philopedon; species Philopedon plagiatum. The sequence continues at coordinate 12,860,618 of OZ020189.1, read as the reverse complement.
GAGAAAGTTATTGTTTTTTAATTCCGGGACATTGCAAACGTTAAAGTAGCATTCGATTGCGGGATGGTAGGGGTCAATGTCGATCAGAGGAACAGAACACAATAAAGCAGAGGTTTTCTGGAACTCGTCACCGAATACCAAATCCAAGATTCTGCTATTATTTTGATTTCATGTACTTCAAAAATGTAGTGCACTCCTGTCGTCCTTATCTTTAATAAATTTAAGGGTTTTATGGTAAAAATTCCATCTCTTTGGTCACTCAAACAACAAATAATTTCATCACAACTAAACTTAACTAAATATTCGTGTCACGAGTCTTCCTACCATCTTGGGCATTAACAGCAATACCTGCCATTCTCTCATTGGTTAAACAAACTCTGCTCTAAGAAATATTACGTGTTCAATTTCAGACGCGGTAAATTAATTAATTTGCATTAATTAAGGACTAATGAGGCTACTTGAAGAATGCGGCTTGTCGGCCGGACAATTGTCGGAACTCGGTCTGTCTCTGTAAGACGCATTGTTGTGCCCTAAATGGCAGTACAGGATGAGTTTGTTGATTGGTCATTGTATTTAATGACCAGTGTCGTGTTAAAATCATTTTTATCCCCGTCGTTCAGTGAATAATATTAATAGTTTCCTTTATTTTGTTTTTGGCATGAATAATACCTATTTACCACGATATGATTCGAGGATCTCCGTTAAATGCAAAAATGTATCGTTTTTTAGAAACCTAACATTCCAAAACTAATAAGATTTTACTGATTTGTTGCCTTAATAAATTTCTCTCTTTTGTTAAATATCTTGCAGAAGACTTAAATTGTTACAGTTTGTTATATATATATATATATATATATATATATATATATATATATATATATATATATATATATATATATATATATATATATATATAACAAATCGTTTTCGCATATTTTTCCTAACTCTTCCGAATACTTGAGGTGTGAAAATGGTAGTAGTATCTTTTTGTAACACCCTGTATAAAGAATTTATTCCAAACTTTATGTCCTCACGCCTCACTGTATATTTAAAATTATTCTATATAGGTTGTCGTGCTTTAAACCTAGTATTTTATTGAACACCAGTGTTTAGGAATGTATTATTTTGCTCCAAATAAAGCCTGACATTGCAAACTAGTGGTGTTTTGATATAAACCGATGTGTTTTTATTCTCAAATCAGTCATACCTAATCGTTATAGCTAAAATAAGAACAAGTTTAGCCTTCAATTAAAATGTAGTGATTTAGGAATAAGGAGCATAGTCTACCATTGATTTATTGACTGTTTCCTTGATGCTACACTTACTAGTGTTTTTTTTGTGTGAACAATTAGTCCTCTACATAAAAAAAAGTTGACAAGAAACCCCAGCGAAGCAACGAGCACCGGCCAGTATTCCAAATATGCTGACGCGAAAAAGTGTTGTTTATGGTCAACCGGATGTAGAAAATAAAGTGGCAATTACGGATCTCTTGACGGGCAAAAATAATCTTCCCGCGAAGACAGAAGAACATGAGGAAGTTGTAAAGATACCTTGGCACAAGCTAGATAGTATCTTGGATGTTATGTCACATAATTGATGCTTTAGAAGCTTTCATTATAGGATAATATGTATATTTCAAATTTTATAAAGGTAAACTATGGGAAATCGTGTAAAATAGAAGGAAGGTAAGAGAGTATAAGAATGAAAAAGTCTTTAAAAAAATGTATTTTGAATGCTAAGATGCCCCAAAAATTAACAGAAAAAGAGCAAATAAAATTTATTTTCGGCGATGGCTAAAAAACACATGAAGAAGCAGCTACAATGGTCAATGATAGATATCCAGAAAAAATCATATTATGCAGATCGGTTGGAAACAAATTGCAAAAATTTTTAACGACTGGAAGCCTTCAAAATTTATATAAAACGAAGCACAAAAAATGGACTGCCGATAAAAAAAAATTAAATGAATGTCATGCAACAAGTCGTGGAAAATCCAAAGTAATCATTGCGGCATTTGGAAAAGGTATTGCCAGAAAATGAAGATAGCAGGCGAGTGTCAAAATCCACAGCTTCAAGAATTTTACGAAGGAACAAATACCATCCATATAAACCAACATTTATTTTTACCCTAAAACCTGATGATACAATTTACGTTTAAATTTTTGTATGTGGTACCAAGTGAACCTTCCAATATCATGAAAGAATTTTGTTTTAGGATGAAGTGACGTTTACGTCTAATGGTAAGTAGTGGTGGAGTGATCAAAATTGAAATTTTACAATTTAATGCAAAAATCAGAACTTATTTAAAACTTTAGTTTGGTGTGGTCTTTATATAGGTAAATATGAAATTGTTTATCTTTTTTTTAGAGAAAACTTAAAATCTCAACTCTACCTCAATTTCTTAAATAATGAACTATTTATATTTTTTTACCATCTGCCATTGCAAGAACGACAAATAAGTTGATTTTAGCAAGAGGGAGCACCATGCCATGGTACCCAGATGGTTGCAGAATTTCTTAACCAAAGTTTTGAAGGTAAATGATTGAGGAGACGTTCAGTAACACCTTGGCGAGACTGGTCTGCAGATCTATCACCACTGGACTATTTTCTTTGGGGCTATTTAAAAGAAAAAGTTTACAGACAATAGACCTTTTGTTGTCATCAATCATTTAGAACGGCTAATAAGTCAGTGTTTTCCAACAATTCAATAAAAAATGCTGTGGCAGCTTTTTCCAAAAGAACTATACATTGTATCGAAAAGAAGGTGGGATCGTTGAAACTTAATGAATTTTTTGACTTTTTCCTTTATTTCAATGTTAGATATAGATTTTAGATAGATAATTTTTAAATTGGTTTTCAGCAAACAAATTATGTTAATTTTAGAAATCATTAAGTCATTTTCGCAGGTACTTTTTATGTTAAGCTTCAAAAAACTTTTTGAGACACCTGTACATGAAATTGTTGCAAAATTTCATGTATTTCACAGATATTTTTTTTACCAGATCTTATATTAAAAAAAGTCGCATATGGGAAGAACTTTATGGGACACGCTGTATATTAAATAATTCCTAGTTTGTTTAAACTTATGTTTCTAAACTCTTTTTAAGGTCTCCAAGTCTAAATTAAAACGTACTTAGCTCGAAATTTCAGAATTATAAAGAAAATTACTTTTTTCTATGAATGTCAATAAAAACCTTTATTGTATGTTCAATAGTAATTTCGGAACATGGTGCATTGTGTTTTACACATTTTCATTGTGCTCCAATCACCATGGTGATTGAACTACAAAGTTCCCATTGTGCACGGGTATTTTTTACAAAGGTGGCGTTGCCATCCAAAATCTTTATAATTTTTATTTGTGGAATGTCAGATTGACATTTTTTGACATCTTAAAAGGAAAAATACTACTAATCCCATTTTATGTAACAGTAACATTCGTAGAAAAAGTATAGTGTAAAACTCGCATGGAATGACCATTTCCTACTCGTATGATTTGCAGCATTCGCCTGCGGCTCATGCTGCAAACGTCATACTCGTAGGAAATCCATGCTCGTTGTACAATATACTATTTTGAAGCATGTTTAATTACTAATTTCATAGGTTATTGGCGTGAGTATACGTTTACACCATTTGAATAAGAATATTGATTATATTATTACTTATAACAACATTTATTTTTCCAATATGTTACATGTCATCATTTTTTTCTACTTTTTATATACATTTTTACTTAAATATGAATATATTTCCGAATGACTTTCAAGGTTATATGGAAATTTAATTTGTTGCAATCAACTTGAAAAGTTCATAGAGAATTTATTTATATACATAATTTACATTTGGACATATGTAACTGAGAAAACACGAACGAAAAATCCAGCATGTTGTAGGAGGACTAGGCAAAAGTCTCTAATTTACAGCAATATATACATTTATACAGATTAACACATTCATTTATTTCCCATTTATTCTATGTTCATACGCCCCTTTCACCCTTATTTACATCCCTTGCATTCAGACATACTCTTTGCTTAGCGCTCAGGTTACTAACGTTTATTTACAATATCTTGCCAATATATACAAATTTAGGTTGCAAATGTGATTATATTATTATGTCGTACTACATTTAAAGAATTAGGATTGTCAAAGTGATCTTATTGATTTAAAACAAGCATAATGTATTTTATTTTTCCCGTGTATGAATTTATTAGACCTAGTAACAGTGACATTATTATTTAAAACGAAGTTGAAATAAAGATAAACGGTACAAACGATTCCACTATGATCCCAGCCCCATTAGTTTAACATGTACACATTTCCGTCGATTTAATGAACATACACATTCTAGCGGCAAGCTATGTACTGGTGCATAATTGCGGTACTGCCGCGCTACCGTGCTGCGTGTACCACTGCACCTGTGCACACTTAATTTTGCTTTTTTTCGACTGATTTATGCACCTTCTATTCCCGCAAGATCGGATTTCAGCAAAAAGGACTCTTAAATGATGGTACTGCCAACAGGTATATAAAGGAGAGATAAATTAATGAAGATATGATTATGTAAGATTGAATTCTTACAACTTTTAGTAAATGGTACGTGGTTTAAATGTATTTTCTGCCAAAGGAAATAGGAATTTTCTATTTATGGGCGCGTGCGATGTAGAACTGAGGAAATGTAAGTCTGATGTTTAATGACCACTGACAAAAAAAATGTATTGCGGGTAATTGCTTTAAAAATGAGTTATTTTCACACTATTTTTGTTCGCCCCAAAATCTATAAAAAATATGTGAAAACCTTTTTTGCATGTCTTGTAAAATTGCATAAATAGCACAAGCGCCAGCAGATATATAAAGCAGTGACAAATTAAAGAAAATATGGTTACGTAGGATTATTATTATTATTATTATTATTATTATTATTATTATTATTATTATTATTATTATTATTATTATTGTTCTGTCCTTTCCTGTTCCATCGGCAGCAAATATTTCTGGTCCTTGCCAAAAACATTAGTGAAAACTAAAACTTCTGTAGAAGCACTTTTCTTCCCAAATCTCAAGGAACGGCTGTACTATTTTCCAAACAATTCGCTGCCAATTCCACCCTCATTCCTCCTGCCAATTTCGCTCTTTCAACCGCTACGTCTGTAACCCACAAAATGTCCGACATAATACTTAGGTCAAACAAGTTTAAAAAAATTCTTCTATCCCTTGACACCAAAAAGCCCTCCGGTCTGGATGGCGTACCAGAAATTGTCCTAAAAAAATGCGCTTCAGAGCTCGCACCCATCTTAACCCGCCTTTTCCAGATTTTCTATGACAGGGGTATCTTCCCAGACGCTGGAAGACTGCCCATGTGCAGCCGGTCCCGAAGAAAGTTTCCAAGTCCCGTCCATCCAATTATAAACATATCTCTTTTCTCTCTATTGTCACCAAAGTTATGGAGAAAGTTATCAACTTAAAAATTCTAAAATATCTGGAAAAATTTAAAATCATTCATGACAGACAGTACGAATTTCGTCACCCAAGATCCACAGCTATCCTTACCTTCATCACACATAACTGGAATAAGTCTCTCGAATTTCATGGCAAATCCCAGATTGTTGCTCTTGATATTTCCAAGTCCTTTGATCAAGTATGGCATGCCGCAATCCTCAACAAACTACCTTCATACGGTCTCCCGCCCAAACTATGTACCTGGATTGGTAGCTTTCTCTCTAGTTCGGAAACACTTACCACATCCACATGAATAACCAAGCCCTACAGAACAACTTAAACTTACTTCTTTTGCAATAAATTGTTAATAAAAAAATTAGCAACAAAATATTTTTATAAAGGGTTTCATACGTTCATCCAGACACCTTTAGGGACCCATTCCATATAGACAGACACTCGAATACACCGAAAAGTCAGTCTCCCTTGAGACATTTGGTGGGTTTACTGGTTTAAAGTTTAAAAGTTAGCTTGTCTACCATTATATATACATGTAGATACTACATCTTTATATAATGGTAGAGAAACACACTTCCAAACCACAAACCAGTAAACCCACCAAATGTCTGAAGCGGGACCCGCTTTTTGTTTCACGGCAGTGTTCGTCTAGGTATTATTTAGTCTATGATAGTACCTAGACTTCGGGCTGTCAGAAGATAAAAAAAAGTTGTTAAATTCAATCACTTTTGGGGTTATAACCCATATTTTCTATGTTTCCATAATCAAAAATTCATTCATGTTATGCAAAAAAAAATGCATTGCCATCCAATCACCAATGCAACAAAAAAAATGAATTTAAATAGTTATTAATTGCACATGCTTTAAGATTGTGGCGTACCACTTGCTCAGTACACGATCCCACAAATTGTTATATGTACCAGTTAATGTTTGGTAGAAATACCTTTTGGTAATATAAAAACGAAGTAGTTTTAGAAAAACAAAAGATAAGGATAAATAATTTAGAATAAAAGAGATGACAAAATTGTGAGCAGCTCTGTTAAAGATATGTTACAAAAGTTAAAAATAAAACAACATTTAATCAAAAAGTAGTAATATTTCATCAGCGTAGAACTCCCATATCTAGAGGTAACAAATAATCCAATCCAAATTCTTCTTCCACATTACTCAGATAATATATATATATATATATCTATATATATATATATATATATATATATATATATATATATATATATATATATATATATATATATATATATATATATATATCCTCCGCATTAATTCGCCCTCAACAAAGATTAATAACTTTTAATTAAAATTCATTCTCGCGAAGATATTTGAAGCTGATATCTGTGCTTCACTAACAAAAAGTGTATCAATGGTTCAATGAAGTCCTAACGTTAATTTGAAATGACAAAGTGGCATTTCTGAAATGACTCAACAACGGACATATTCTTTTAGGTTCTTCTATATTATTGATGGCGAATTAAAAATTCATGTCTTGTAATTTTATGCTCGTTTAACAGGATTCTCTATTTTCGTAATCTTTAATCATACATGGATAATTTATTTATCACCATTTCTGTCACAAATTTATTATATGTGACAATGTTGGTAAGAATATATGTCATAAATAAAATTCTAAAAAAAATATCAAAATCAGCTTATGCTGGCGAAACTGAATGATTAGGCTGGAGTCCACGCAGTATAATAGCTATTTGTGTCACTAGTACATAATATAGGGCTTTATCATACCAGTCTATTTTTTATTTATTTGTTTTTTGTTTAAAGGATGAGTGCAATAAAGCCCAATTATGTACATGTGTCATACAAGATTTTATGTGTACGATTTCATACTATACTGTTTTCGCGATTTTTTAGTAATTTTTTGCTAAAGAAATAAAATACCAACAATAAAAATATCAGTATTAAATACAGCAGAGGTTGCTTTGATTTTCATTGCTCTTAGTTCCCTAAGCGTTTTTTGTTTATTGTCAAACGTAAATAATAATGTCAAAACAGAGAATGGAAGTTAAAAGTAGCTTCAATGAAGAGATTTCTGAGAACGTTAAAATTATTGAAAATACTGCAAAGGATGAATTGCTACCATCCAAATCCAATCATTTATATAAAGAAACTTAAGCTGTTGACAGCGAATGGTGTGCAAGTAATAAAAACAAAAAACTTCTGAAAACAGTACACTGCCCTAATTCAACGGCAATAGATAAATTTTACTGTACTATTACTAGTTAGTAGTTATGTGCGTCCTTTTGCCTCCACTCTACTCTACCTTATGTCATTTTCACTTATCTATACAGCAGAGTCATTGGTTTCCCTTAACATTTAAAAAATATTAGACTGATTATAAAATTAAAAAGAATGAGCAATATAAAACTACACTCCTTGCAGGAAGTAGTTTGACTAAAAGATGTTTCCAATTTTTTTCCGTAGATGCAGATCAACCTTCAAGAAAAACAAAATGTTATTTTTAAGGCTGAAATAGATTATTTAAATCAAACAATAAAATATTATTAACGTGAAAAAACAATAACAAGCTATTTATTGTTAGGAATAATAGTTACCAAACTTTACCAAGGCCGAATTAAACAAAATTACACACCAAAACAGCGTTACTTATTTTTTACTTGAGCACGATTGCATCGAAGAAAAAGTTTATTGTTTCATTTTTCATTGAAGCTTCTTCTTGTAATTTTAGACCAGTAATAGTCGACTCATATTTAAGAACAATATTTTCTTTACTTAGAAGATACTTAGAAGTTCGAAACCAAATACTTATGGAATCACTTTGGTGTCTGTCCGAGTGTCTGTCACACATTCTGCAGACATTCTTTTTACCTCAAATTGAAGAAGAAATAGGACATTACTGGTTTCAGCAAGACGGGGTAACAAGTCATACGGCGAGAATAAGCATGGACATTTTAAGAGAATCCTTTCCAGACTTATTTCAAGAAATGGTACGATTCCATGGCCAGCAAGATCCCCATATCTTTCAGCTCCGGATTATTTTATTTGGGGATATTTAAAGCTTAAAGTGTGTGTGAATAAACAAAGAAATTTAAGAGATTTAAAATTAAACATTAGAAATGAAATCAATGCTATCCCACGTCATGTTTTTCAAAACGTTATGCAAAAATTTGCTAATCAATTTGAAGAAAGCACTATATTCAAGTCATAAAAAACGCCCATCTTTCTAGTTTAAAAATATGTACTATAATTCGTTTTATTATTCAATAAATTTTTATAAGCTGTTTAAATTGGGTTGTTCATTTTGCCGAACCCTGTATATGATGTATTTTTTTATTCATTTTTTTTGGGGAAAACGCTTAAAAATTGCTGTCCCCCACCTTTATTACCAAAATGATCGCCCAGAAAAATCTGAAAAAAAAAATCATGAAAATTAGGTGTCGATTGGGCCGAAATTATTAGAATTAAAAAACTCTAGCGCAATTAATTGTTATAAACAATGTAGATGTTTATTTTCTTATAACTGCTAAACCATTGGTTTTAGATAAAAAATTTTTAACAAAAAATACTTCTCACGGTGTAAGGAACAACTTTTGTTCTAACAAGTGTTTTTGAAATTTTTAATTTGACTCAGTCGAAACGCGAGTGCATTACTATTAATAATAATTTAAGTGGGGGGCTGATGGTACGGAACACTAATTGTGCAAGTGTAGCTTGCACTTGACCGATTTTATTTTTATTTGGAACAACCCACGAAGACTTTTAGTATAAATGCAAAACACTGACATTCAGCAAGAGAAGACGACATCATTCAGTCATATGTTTTGTTTCATACATTGTGCATGTGTAGGATAAAGAAAGAGGGGAGAGAACGCTAAACATCCGACTTCGCGCGCCGTCGCTATGGCTTTCCGAGCCGTCTATATTCCACCGAGCCAGCCTATGAAAAAACACCTCTGGAAGAAAAAAATCAAACACACATAATATATAAAATAAAAACGGTTAGTTTAGCAGAACTTAAATAAACTTTATTTAAAAACACAAATATTATACAAATTAGCGAAAATCGATAATGACAGTGCAAGTTGTGCAATTTATCATAATCACTGAATTTAGGAAAAAAAGGGCAATTAAAAAATGTATTGTGTTATTAGTGTACAGTCGTAGAAAAATAGTGTGTACACACGTTTTGAAAGTGTTTTGCAACCACTCGCGCCATCGCAGCTCTGGAATGCGTCTCGGGCGGCGAACTTGGTGCTCTCATTGTAAATCACTACTTTCGAAACTGGGTATACGAGTACAAATAACTATTATAAATTGAGCAATGAGAACTGAAAACTATTGTAAAATCGTGCATTTGTGTTGTCTTTCGTGAATCTGTAAAATTTAGGTAAAAAATTTTACAGCAGTAGAAAGGATTAAAACAGTAGAGTGGCAAAAGCCCACAAAATGTGAAAAAAGTAATAATAACCAAACGAAACAACAGCATTTTCTGAACTGACAAGTAGCAATAAGGAAGGGATTGACCGTAATGAGGTCACTTTATTAAATTTAAACGCCTTGGTTTAAATATAAAAAAAACTGGTGACTTCTGGTGATTTTTAATGAAATAATCTGGTGAAATTAATTTCTTTCTTGTGTCAATACTGATATCTGCAGAAGGGAGACAGATGTATCACTCACAGTACGACGATGAGCGATAGAATGAACTTTTTTTGAAAGATCTGGATCATTGCTGTGTCAAATGGCTCTCTTTTGGATAGATTTAAGGATATTAAGAGTCAAAAGTAATGCCGTACCTTGTGAGAACAATCACGGTTATGTCCTAATTAGAAAACATAGGGAGTCTATTAAGTTGGAAGAGGAGAATTATCTTCAAAATACTTTTTAGCAGCCATAAAAGAATAGCTACTCCTACATAAGTATATAATTTAACTGAACTAAAGACTGCACTACAAAATTAATTGTTAAATTTCGCTCGTCTTCTTTATTTAAAGGACGAAAAAGTTACGAAAGCGTGCAGTGAGCTTGTTAGTCTTTGTAAGGCAATTAGCAAACGGATTTGACAGGACAAGCGAGGTCCTTTAGGTCACGGTATGTATGTGTACCGCAGTCTAGTCTACCTTTTATACAAGGTGTTTAAAAATGTCGTAACAAATGGAAACATTTACGGTGCATAATAGCAGCATGATGATATGTTTCGAAGGTTATAGTGTACGAGAGTCATTCTTAACTAATCCAAAATTTTACTGTAATAAACCAGTGAGTAGTTCTTGAGAAATCAAATGTTAATAAAAATTGGGTTCTAATGTAAATACGTTCTAATGGTAGGTAAATACGCATAAACATGGCAATACTGCAACAATAGGTCTTTGGAATTCCACTTTTAATGTGGAAAAAAGGGCTATTTTTAGTTTGTTGCTGATATAACATAAGAATTTTGCTATAAATTTCGTTTCGTTCAATTACTCTTACCCTCTTCTTCAGTTACTTACTTCTTCTCTGCCTCTGAAGTGTGTATATAATACTTTCAGCATCATTTTCGCTTAGATTTCTTACTTTATTTCTCTCCTTTCTTTGAATTTCTTCAATATTATCATTGATTGCTGTATACGACATTTTTCAAATGTCCCAAAGAAATGTATCTAAAGGTGTGAGGTCTGGGTTATTTGCTGGCCAATGTAACGTTCCATATCTACTGATCCATTCGGTATACTGATGGTTTAAAACATTGCTAACCTCAATTATATTATGAGGCGCTCCGTCCTGTTGCTAAAATACGTCAACATTCTTCAAGTGGCAATTCGTCAAGAATATCTTCGATTTCATTTTCAAAACAATGGTCCTAGAATTTTATTTTGTAATATCCCACACCAGACGTTAATTGAATTACGTCCCTGCAAAGCAATATCTTCGACGGTAAAGGGATTTTCATTTTTCAACCTACCAAACATGAACATTTCGTGTAATAAACATTCCCGCAGTTGAGAAAGTTGCGTTGTCTGTCCAAACGATAGTATGAAATAAATTAGGATCTTGCCGCATTCTTTCGCTATTTGTGACAAAAGTATATCCCCTTTCTTTTTGAACTGGCATAATTTTATATGGTCTATACTTAAAATACTTTAACGTTCTTTGAACTATTCTATAAGTCAACATATTACCTCTTCTTCAATATCTGAGATATCGCACACAATCGGGAATTCATTTTTTTTTTGATTCTCTTGAAAATATAATAAAATCCTTCTTCCCTTTCTTCATTTCTTTCTCTTCTTCTTTTTCCATTGTCCAGAATTCCTCTTTCTTCTAGTCTTCTATTTGTTTTTATTATGGTATTTAGTGATGCAAAATGTAATTCTTTGTCCCTCTTCAAAACTTCCTTCATATTGTCTTTGAGCCGGTCTAATATTATTGTTATTTTTTAAATTAATATTTAAATTCACGTGGACTAAAGTACCTTGACACTAACTTTGACTTACCTACGAAGAAAATTCAAAAACGTAGCAGGTATTTCGTTCGCAACCTGGATAGTTAGGTTTAAAGTATATTTATGCGAAATAATTTTTAATTTGAAAGATTTCAAAAACGATTGAAAAACCGCATAGGGTATATTATATAAAACATGTCTAGAACTTCTCTTAGAATAAAAAATATGATAAAAATCATACCATCAAATTTAAATGAGCGAGAAAATCGATGTTTTATATTATATTTTTTTTTATTCGATGCTTAATGGTTTTGCTGATCTTTGAATATAGAAAAGTAATAAAGCTTGTTCACTTTTATTTGGATATCCCTGTACATATAGTCAGTGGCGCAGTGGGAGGGCTGGGGGGCTGCAGCCCCCCCAGACCAACATTCTAGACACAAAAAAATTAAAAAGGTGCACTACTAATTGAAAGAATCCATCGATTTGCACTATTCAGCCCCCCCCCCCTCCCAAGACAAAATCCTGTGTGCGTCACTGAATACTGCATATATTAAATAGTAGCTAAAAAATAATCCATATTAAATTCAATTTTTACACGTTTTTCTCCAAGAGTATCGTCACAACAAAACGGAAACAAGTTAAAAGTTTTATTGCCCCATAAAATAATAATTTCAATATTTTAGTTCTGTATATTGTATAACACTTGTTTTACAATATTGTATTTGTCGTTACACGTGGACCAGTAAAAATTAATAAATTATTAAAATATGCAGAATGTGAGCACATTATGAAACCGTGGATCTCCTTGAACGAAATTTGTCCATAACTCTACACAAAATCATCGATGAAATTAGGAAAGGAATGTGCATAATAGATTAGAATGTGAAAAAAAAATTGCACCAGCGGCTGTATTATTTAAACAATATATTATTTGTGTAGGAAATAAATAGGACATAATATTTTAGTAGTAATTTCCTTGTGTCAAAGTATTTTAAGGCGGCATTCTCCACATGGCGCCCACGCTGGCCAACCCAGTTTTATTTTGACATGGTTTTTGTCATGGATTTATTAAATAAAAGGATACGGGATGATGTAACATTCTTTGAAGCCAAAACAAACCATTCTAAGCGACACTGTGAACACAATTTGTAAACATTGGCCACATCTGATGCTTTATTTTCTGCGAAATAATAATAAATTTAATTTAAAAAGGTTTTATTATTTATAGGTTATGTTATTTCTAAAGGTGTTTATTTAAAGTCGCTCCGAGTCATTTATAAATCTGTAAGTCGCACTTTTTCTTTTCTAGTTCATTAGACGAAGACGTACGTGTAACCGAGTGTTCAGACCGAGGTTCAGCCGTTTTCCTAAACAACCAGCACAGACAGCAACGCTTCTGAGCTCCAACACTCCAATGCTATTTTATCTTTTTCTACTACCATTCTTGATTCAATTACGTAGTAATTCGTAGTCTTGTCTATGTTCGTAGTTCGTAAACTGCTCCCCCAAGAGAATAACAAACAACAAAATATAAGGCTTCACGTTCGATACGCTCACAGTATACGGATGTCGAATCCTTTTATATAATAAATCCATGGTTTTTGTGCTTTAAAATTTTAAACAATAACAGCATAAGTATATTAGGTATAGATTCATATCCTGCAAGCAATTTTTCAATTATTTAAAGTTTCAACGTATATAATGATTTCATTCAAAAGATTAATATATTAAAATGTGACATTTTCTGTCACTAGGACCTTAATATTCTTTTTACATGTTATTTTCCTAAAATCAATTATAAAATATCTTGAAATTTTTATTAATACACTAAAAAGTACCTATAGAATATGAATCGACGGTTAATATTGTCACAGTATTCATACAAAAGAAAAATTAAGCAAAAAATTGTACTAAAATTAAATTAAGTTGGCCAACATGGACGCCACATGGAAAATGCCGCCTGAAGACAATTTTATTTGAGCTTTATTAATAGTATATGACATAACAAGTGTTGAAAGTGACATTTTTCACACGAGTGGGAATGCTGTCGCACGAGGCGATAGCCGAGTGCGATAATCCCATGAGTGTGCGAAAATTACTTTCACACGTGTGCTGAAAAACATTTCAACACTAGTGTTGAAAATAAAAAAAAGTGAAATTCGCACCATCTGTTCAAACGTCATGTTGACAAGTACTTTTTAACACATGTGTTGAAAAGTACTTTTCAACACGCGTGTGATGTAGGGCACTTTCTAGCCAAGTTAACCGTGCTTTTCAACTCACTTTCATAGGTGGTCGTAGGAAAACGCACATTTCGTCTCTTTGGAAATAAGGATTATTTTTCACGCCGGTACAGTGAAGTCCAATGCCAAGTGTAGTGTCGACCATAGCCATTGTTGCCAGAACTGATGATTTTTCATCAAATCTGGTGAATTTCAGGCCGTTTGTTGAGTTGGTGAAAAACTTTTTAAAAATGCTAGATTGTGGTGATTTTTGCAATCAGTATTCGAAATTCAGATTAATTCTCGGCCAACTTTGTTAAACTCAGTTAAAACAATGAAATGATAGTCGTTGGACTGGCAAAAGTAAGAAAAATAAGAATAAGTATAGACAACCTAACCCATTTGACAACACCGGGTCATATAATATTAATATTTTTATTTTCGACGGGTTTGTTAATTCATTAGAGGTGGTCACGTAAGTATTACCATATTATAAGTAACCACGTGACCAGTTGTCATTAGTGGCATCTAAACGCTCGCGGATAAATATTCGAACCCGCCTTTTATTGGTAATGTAGGTTATAATATATTGAATACATACCAATATACATCACTCAGCCTGCCAATTTAATCAATTTGTCAACCCATATGAAAGAAATAAGATTAATGTTTCAGTTATTATAGACAGGGGCGCACCCAGGGGGGGCTGGAGCACCTTCCCAGACCAACATCCTAGACACACAAAAATTAAAGAAGTAACAAAAATTAAAGAAGTACACTTACTTATTGAAAAAATCCACCGAATTGCACTGTTAAGCCCCCCCCCCCCCCGGCCAAAATCCTGGGTGCGCTACTGACTACAGACATAAGGATTAAAACAGTAGAGTGGCAAAACTGACGAAATTTAAAGAAATCGGTCAAGTGCCAGCTGTACTTGCACAATCAGTGTTCCGTGTCATCAGTCCCCCATTTAAATTATTAATAGTAATACGCACACGCGTTTCGACTGAGTCAAATTAAAAATTTTGAAAAACGTGTAAGGACAAAAGTTGTTCCCTACATCGTGAGAAATATTTTTTGTAGAAAAGCCTTTCTCTGAAACCAATGATTCAGCAGTTATAAGGAAATAAACAATTAAATTCTTTATAACAATTGATCGCGCTAGAATTTTTCAATCTTGATAATTTTGGTCCAATCTACACCTAATTCTCAATGTTCATGATTTTTTCAGACTTTTCTGATCGATCCTTTTGAGGATAAGGGTAGGGGACAGCAATTTTTAAACGTTTTTCCTGAAAAATGTTAAAAAATGCATAAAAAATACATCATATATTGAATTCGTGCTTTAATAAGCTTTCATTTGACATCCAACACCATGCCCTTGAAATTTTGTTTTCCATTTCCCAATTTACCCCCTTGAAATTAACCACCAGAATCAAAATTCAACTTTTTATACTTCACGTCTATCATTGGGCCACCACACTCTATCTCTGTGCTAAATTTCGAATTTTTACGTCGAATAGTGTGACAGATGGACGGACGGACACCGAAGTAATTCCATAAGTGTTCCGTTTAACGGAACACTAAAAATTAATAATATAATCGTTAATACTCGAACATTAATTATATTTTTTTTATAGAAAATGCCTTTCTTTCATTGTCGCAAAATCTTTAATAATTTGGTCCATATTAGGTTACTCACATATTTCAGATTAAATTGAAATTAATGCCAAATTTATTAAGCCTATCCTGGCTCATCGAAAATCTATAAATAATTTTTTCATGAAAATAATCTTTCACAACTTGAAACTGATATCGAAAGTGTTAAAAGAATTCCAAGGGCAATTAAATTAAATCAAATAAATTAGTTTTAAAAATTGTGTAATAGAGGAACAGAAATATTTCAAATATTGTTCTGTTTTTTCTTTTACGAATAAAACTTCTCTAATATGCTGCCCCTTTACGCTTGCGGCCCTTTGTGCTGTAGTTTGACGGCACTAATCATCTTTCTTATAGTCGCAACGCCAAAACGCGCTTTCGTTAGAACACGCTTTAGAACAACTCTCGTACACTCTACTATCAGGCCTTCAGCACTGCTACTCCGGGTGGTTACAGGCCCGGACTTAGCGATCCAGGGTCCCTAGGCAGTAACAGAGTCAGGGCCCCCTTTTTAGTAATTAAGTAAAAAACTAACTTCACTTTATTTTTTATCTATTTAGCTAACTTTGACTTTATAATAGTAGCAGACAGAAATGAAATATGAATGAAACAAAGCTTCGTATTAAGTGCAATTTTTTTTAATTTATTAGCAGAGCGCTTTCGACCTTATAGGTAATCATCAGTGCTTCCTGAAAGTAAGGAATAATCAGGTTTAGATACAGATTAAGAGTTTCATTTAGAGTTGAGTTTTATTTTGAAATTTAAAGGTGCAAAAATTGAAAACAAAATTAAATATACAAGTAGGGTCGCTACCCGAGTTTCCAATTCGGAGTCCCATTTTTGAGGCTTTGTTGGAGGGGACCACTACGAGGTTTTAATTCATAATTGCAACTCCGAGGGTCAAGCTCGGAGGCCCGACCGACACAATCAGGCGCCCCCTCCGAGCTTAGGGCCCTAGGCAGCTGCCTAGTTTTCCTAGGCGGGAATTCGCCTCTGGATAGTTTTCTATAATCGACACAAAGTGATCGTGTTGTTTTTGTCCGCCGATCATTTGACACCAAACGTAAAATAGAGCGAGAAAATATCGCTTTGTCTCTCTACAAATAGAATTTTACAACCTCGCTGTACTCTAGCTGTCAAACGATCATGTAAGGTCCCGGTCGCAGTAGGGCTAGACTAAAGCGAATCGACCAAACTCGTCAACTGTTCCTGCTCGTAAACAGACGGACCCTGTCAAAACTTGATAAAACTCCGTCCAGCGGTTTAACTGCCAAATTGATAGGTAAACAAACGGTAAAATCAGATGATGAACAACTAGACTGAGCCAAGCTATTAAAACAAGGGAATAAGGATATTTAGGCACGATAAAAAATATTTCATTCAACCCAATTAAAACTCCTCCGATCTCAATCAAAAACAAAGACAAGAATCAATTTATAGGACATGATCGGAGCACGAATGTAGTTCTACTAATGTAACTTGAACCAAAAGTTCTGAAAATAATTTCGCCCAAATATAGGAATGAAATAGGCATTGTTTAACAAAAGAAATTAATGAAATTTAGGCCGAGCATAGTGACAAAATGGAACTGTCACAATCTCTTGGTAAATTAGAGACTAAATTATGAAATTGTGTTTATGTACATCTTTGCAATTTTTTTCTCTGTTTACAGAAATTATTCAGTTAGAAAGTTCAGATAATTTAACATAATGGATTAATTGAAACTGATCGGTTCAGTTAGATGACGATGTAGGCACGGATTTGTCTATAAACGCATCATATGCATCATATATCCACTAGGTGTATATTTTTTCAATACTTTCACCACTGGTGAAAAATATCCAACTTCAAAGAATTAATTTGTATGTAGAATATTAATTGCCTGCTATTTAAGCACAGATAAAACAAAATTTGCATTCTTTATCTCGATATAATTTAAAATTCAGGAAACTAGTTTTCGGAGGTTTTAGGTGGGTCGATATCGCTTTAAAACAAACATGTAATAATTTATATTTATAAAACTTTTTTTATTTTTTTTTCCAGTAGCGTACCGATGCGTTTTATTCTTTTAGCACAAAATAAATACACTTTTAGTATATATGTCGACCCTACTAGTAGTAGGGGATTTGTTAACATTAAAAACCTATCTGCTTTAACCGTCATAGACACTGGTGACGCGAAGAGGTCGTTGTAATGGCTTTGGCTTTTTTGTTTTATTTCATACATTGTGTGCGTGTAGGACAAAGAAAGAGGAGAGAAAGAACGCTAAACATAACGAGATCGCGAGCCATCGTTATAAATTTCTGAGCCTTCGATTTCACGGAGCAAACCTGTAGAAGGACAGTTCCGGATGAACAGTTCAATTTGATACTGGAGCATTATTTTTCAAACTTTATGGACAAAATTCCTAAAAATAAAATACTGAAAATTTGTTTACAACACATATTTTTCCTGCTAGGCAACCCTTTACACCAAAAACGTTTTATGCGTCTACCAGAGAAAAACGACAGAAGCTTTTCTCTGCTTCTACAGCTGTTTAATCCTAAATAAAAGGGACTACACTGAAAAAAAGCCTTAATCTAATTTCAAAATTAGAGTATTCTTGAAAAATTAGCCTTACATTAAGCGCTAATATACTTGTGTCAAACGATTATTCTTAGTGCAAGTAAAGACTAATCTTAAATCTAAAAACGTTCTACTGTTGGCATCTAAGACAATAGTAATTTTTGTTTAATTCCTGCTAGTCTTCTGTCAAGAAAAAGGGTTAGTTGAAAATGAAAAATATAGGAATAAAGTTATTTTAATCGGTTATTCATATTGCGTCAAGAATTACTAAAGCTATGGCAAATAGTTTACATTCATTGACGTAAATATGACTTAATCTTGAACAAAGCTATATATTTTTCTAGCAAAAGAAGTTATTCTTGTATGCCTAATTTTCTTAATTTTATTTTAGAATCATTCAGGAAACATTCGAGATGAGGGGTACAGGTTTAGGTTACTATTTAACATTGCAGTATCGCGACCTTAAAGTCAATATAGGAAGTCGTAGGGCTTTGTCTCAGTTTACATTTTCCTTTGTCAACATAGTGATTAATTCCACAATATCTGCTTGGCCAGTTGACAAAAAAAATCTCGCCTGTCAAAGTAGTGTTTGTTAAAATGTTATATTAGTACGCATTGTATGTTATCGAGAGAATAGGTTTTTGTGTTAACCATTTTATAGTAGGTACCTATTGTATGTTACCAAGAGAATAGGTTTTTCTTCTGTTTTTAAGTGTTTTAACTGTTTTTTTGTATTATAGACTTGATATTGTTATTTTTTTGCCTGCGCTATTTTTTATCCATAATATCCTGTTTGGGTAAGTTGTCAGTTTGCTTTAAAGTTAATAAAATTTCATAAAGAATAAATACTTTTTAGAATATGGATCACAATAATAATTATTGCAGCTCCGATCCAGAAGAGTAAAATGTAATAATGGTTTGATCATCCTTGTTTCTAAATTATGGTTCCTACCATAACAATATCCTTTATTCTTCGGGGCGCAAATGGAAAAATTTATCGTAAAAAAGTAAACATTTTTGTGAATTGTAGAATTCTCAATACCACACATATTAGTGAAGTACGCCAATGTGCTGAGTTTTTGTCTTCTGAACAGGTTTTCTAATAAATTAATTTATGTGACATGTCTAGACTTTTTAATTTTTTTCTCACATTAAAACTGTAATAACAAATAAACGTCGTGATTGATTGAGTGTGATAGAAAGTTGGTAATTCGAGCTTTTGTTTGCCTTTCCTAATATTCAAGGGTATAAAAACACTAGTTCCATATATAAAACCTGATTTATCTTACTTTGGAATTGGTCAAGTTATCACGATGTGCAAAAGATGAATAAACCAAAGTTTAATCACAATTTTCTTTCTGTTTGCTCAGGTGTGCTCATTTGAACTTCTACAATCTTTAAAGGGAATTTTATATAGGAATCGTCCCCAGCAAAAGCAGTTTGCCGTAGTAAAAGCCCTTTTTCCACTGACGACTGTAGCCTTATAGGTGTCAACGAAGATGAAACTAGACATTTCTTGGTTCGACTAAAGAATATCAGTGTTCAGTACGGTCTTAGCATCAATCGCGATAAGACTAAAGTTATGATTATTTATAGAGAAAACAACAACAGACCTATACAGCTAATTGGAGATTGCCAAGTTGTTGACCGCTTTGTTTATTTGGGTGATTTGATAGACATTACTGGAGGCTGTGAATGTAAAATTAAACCTAGCATATAATTAGCAAAAACCGCAATGACTCACTTACCAAAATTTGGCATGATAATAACATTACCAGAAAGAGAAAAATATGACTAGTTAAAGCCAGTATTTCCTATCTTATTTCTCTAAGTATCGGAGTGGTGGTTAGGACGACTGATCGAAGAACAATCGATGCATTTGAGTTGTTTCAATGTATCTATAATCAATCAATGAAACAATTCGACCATCATCGACCATTCAACCATCGTTTATCAAGTACCGTCTATACCAGAACCCTTACATTCTTTCGCCACATACAACGTAAGGGTAATATGGAGAGACTTATAATACAAGGAAGACCGGATGGCAGGAGACGACGTGGGTGCTTACCTAAGCGGTGGGTCGACATTACTAGGAAGCTGATGAGCACTAACTTTGGTGAGGCTATCAGTTCGGAGGACCGTCAACGAAATTGATAATCAGTGAAAAAAATGGATCACAATACATCTGCAAACATGCTTATGGCAGAGGAGAAGTCAAAACACATGCATCCCTGTCCAACGCCTTTACCTATACTTGCTTCCTCTTCATCCACCTTAATTACAGTAAGCACTAATCTATTATAGGTTGTCCTTATAGGTAAAATTTGGTTAAAATTCTGCTGTTATTGGATTTCTCCAATTTTTGCGACTTATTGCTTGACATGTTACAGATATTCTGGATCTAGAACATAAGCAAACACTAAAAGTTGTAAAGCCAACATTCATTAAGAGAGTGAAGATATAAATTTGTATTAATATTTTAAGAGATAATCAATAGGGACATCCAACTAATCTCTGCACTTTATTGTTATTTTGGTGATTAGCTTTCCAAAATTTATAAATAAATATATTTTATTATGTTGTTTTAAAAAGCCAAAGGTGACATTTCTTTCTGTCATGAACAATACAATAACTTTTAAAAAATTAACACGCAACAGTACTACAAGATTTATATTATAAATTGTTTAACATAATGTCTTAATTATTATTGGTGTTTTATTGAATAAAGCTATTGTCAGGTGTCACAAACTATGTATAATCTATTGACCCATAAATTATTTTAGTTATGGTTTATTGGTTTAATGATAGGGAGTGGAAATTTAAGTTCTTTTTATGGCAAATTATCTGAATTACATCAAAGCGACCTTGATTTTTAAGTTGATAAAGGGTGTCCCAATAGATACTTCGGAATTTATTATTATTATCAATCACCTTAATTAATTACCCTTAGGGTGTAAAGGTATAAACATATCCCTATAATAATCATATTACTTAGTGTAAATAACCCTTGCCCATTCTTTCTTGTTTATTGCCATTCTTTTTGCATCGTTCCAGTATATTCCTCGTTTCTTCTGGTTTTCCGCTACTGCACTGTCTTATGTTTTCCTTTGTCTACCTCTTTTCCGCGTGTGTGTTGATCTTGCCAGTCATACTGTTTTTGTCTGTCTCTCTTCATCCATACCTATTACGTGTCCAAACCATTTCAATTGTTGGCTCTCTATACTGTCTAAAATCGGCTCTACCTTTTAGTCTTCTCATATTTGTCCATTTCTTATTCTGTCGCTTGGTGTAACTCCTTTAACCGCTCTTGAATGCCTCATCTCCAGTACTTGTATGTTGCTCTTCGTTTGTTTGTTTAAGATCCAACTTTCACAGCCGTATGTTAAAATAGGTTTGAATACTGTGTTAAATGCTGTCATTTTAGTTTTCTTTGATATTTCTTTCTTTCTTATGAAAGCGTTGTTAATTTCGTAATATACCCTGTCGTACTTTCAATTCTACTTTTGATTTCTTCTTCTTCCCTTCTATCTTTATGTATGTTTATTCCTAAATATCTGAATGTTTCCACCTGTTCCATCCAGTTTAATCGTTATTTTTCTTTCATTTTCCCTATCCTCAGCGTTAATTTTTACTTTTCTCTTTCTTAAAGCTGTTTCCCATCAAGTATTCAAGGTTGTTTGTGAATCCTAACTTTCAAAAACTTTTTATTTGCGACGACTGGTGTCTCAAACTGGATGATAATTTGATTTATTACCTCCAAATTTAGAGCCATTTCATCTGAAACTTCGTAATGGATTCAGACCATTGACTGATGATTGACCTTCAGCAAGCTGTTCATTCATTATTAGCCTTTTGTTTGCTTCATACATTGTGCGTATGTAGGACAAAATCCAAACGCTAGAGTTCAATTAATGATAAAACGCAGCGTTTCGACATTTGACAATCACAGTCACAGATGACATCAATGCTGGATATTGGTTCCATCGCAATGTCTCTAGATCAGTAGTGGGTTGGTAGGGGGCGTATCAAGCTGCACGACAAGGCGCGTGTCGGTTTATTTTCGTTTGATTTTGGAGTTTTGTGTTTGTGATGTTGGTGTTTCTGTGAGAGTTTTTTTTATAGTGGATGTTTTAAATATTTTGCTTTTGAACTTTTCAGAGACTAGATTTTCTTGGTGTTTATTATTTAAGTTGAACGGTGAGTATAAGTCCGGTTCTGTCGGTTAGCCAACCTCTAAACGTAACATAGACTAGACTTCAACGGGATGCCATAAGTGACAAGTGACTTGGCCACCATATTGCGAGATCTAAAAAAAAGTTTACTATATAATTTCGCGCCACCGTAATGGCTTTCCCAGCCGTCTGTGTTCCACCAAGCGAGCCTCTGAAAAGACTGTTCCCGATGAAAAGAATTAATTTTTCCACACATTTGCCACTGACTAACGGATCAAAATTTATCAAATAATCAGAAAACCAAAAATGACGTAAAATATCACTACACACGTATATTACGACCTGCCTGGAACGTAAGACACAAAATTACGCCATTCAGATTCATCAGATTTATCAATGAAGCAGACGACGCTACGTGAAGCGACGTTGCCACTCTCTCTAAATAATGTTAGTGTTACAAGACGATATCTCGAAAACGGTTTAAAATATTTTCATGAAACTTTGGCGAGTTAATAGGGAAATAGGGGGCACATTTAAATATGTTTTTGACATTTACCCCCTCTCTATTTTGGGGACTGGGGAGTAACTTTGGAATTTTAAATGAGATGATGTACTTTTGTTTATAAAATTCAAATCTACGTAAAAAAATACGCATGCGTACAAAATTTTTTGATTTGCTCTTTCGGTTACGGAATTATGTTACCTAAATTTTGATTAAATTTAAAAAATAAATAATTTTACCAAAATCAAGTTCACTTATTTTAGAATAATTATTTGTTTCGATCGAAATGCGTTATTTTACTTAAGTCAGTTGAGAATTTTGACTTTTCAACGATTATTTCTCAGTTTATTGCTTAATTAAACATGGAAGCTAATTTTAATGTGATCATGCATAGCATTTGAATAAAATATTTGAAAACAGGTGGATTGGACTAGCGAGTCCGGTCAACTGGCCTGTTAGATCCCCGGATTTGATCCCCCTTGACTTTTTCTTGTGGAGTTTTATAAAGGATAAAGTGATGGCGATTGCACTTACAACTTTAGATGATATAAAAGACCGAATCCGCTTTGCCTGCTTATTAGTGACATCTAAAATGTTACAGCGGGTAAGTACGAAATTTAGTTAGACAAAGAGTGAAAAAGTGTTTGGAAGTTAACGGGAACACTTCGAACAACTTCTAAAGCATGACACGATAAATAAGTTGAAATTAAATCGTAAATTTTTTTTTATTTTATAACTAATAAATTATAATTCCGTAACTGAAAGAGCAAATAAAAAAAATTGTACACATACGTGGTTTTTACGTAGATTCGAATGTTATAACCAAAAGTACATCATGTCATTTAAAATTGCAAATTTACCTCCACCCCTCAAAATAGAGAGAGGGGGTAACTGTCAAAAATATGTTTAAATATGGCCCTGCATCTCCCTATTAACTCACTAAAATTTCATAAAAATATTTTAAAACGTTTTGCGAGATATCGCCTTGTAACACCTTAAAAACTTACCCTGTAAATATATAAAAAGATACTTAATCCAACAAAATAAATATATCCAGTCAACTAACACCATAAATAACAAAAATCTCGAGAATGAAATCAGAAAAAACCATAGTTTACGATCCCTTTTACAATATAATTATAATTTTACAAAAGGTTTCAATGCAATAATTTTTACTATTATCTGCTGAGAACACTGTCGATACACGACTATTATTACAATTTGTCACGAAGTTAAATGAAAATATTTTCTTTTAATTTAAAATCTTAACGTAAATCTTGAGAAAGGTGGAACTGATGCAAAATAGCTGAATATTGTTGGCTATTTAAACAAATTGGAATTTGCATTTCAGGTTTGTTAATGTTAAAAAAGCTCACTGGAGTTCACAAATCTTCGCTGACTTCCTCGCTAAAGTCGATAACACAATGGATCAATTAAGGCTATTCTAGGAAGTCAGTAGTTCAACAATTCCGGGATGGCGATGTGTAAATTGTAATGCCTTGAGGAATTGGATCGATGCACCTATCTCTTTCGCAAGATCTCCTATTAATCATAAAGTGAGGGGGATAAAAACCATGTTATTCCACGCCTCCAAAGCGCAGTCTTGATCCTTGTCTAGCAACACTTATCCTTTTCACATGAATTCTATCTTGTTGGCATCGCTTTCGAGCCAATACCCAAATTAAATTGAACTAATATAGCTTGAACCAAGAATGCCTCTTTCTCCAACTGCGCGCAGTGTCACAGGAACGCATGCGCAGTTGAAAGTTTACAGCATTTTGTAGTATTGAACAGGACAGGAATTAATTAATTATTTGTGTATGGTGTTATATCAGTTTACATAGAATCAAAAACTATAAAGGGTTTAGACAGATTCTCGAATACACTGAAATGGGACCGAAAGCGGGTCTCCTTTAAAACATTTGGGTGGGTTTACTAGTTTATGGTTTAGAAATTTGTTATTTCACCATTATATACATATGAGGAGGGTCATTCCAAAGTGCATCTTATCCACTTATAAACTTTAAGTTTGCAACAGAAATTGAAACGATACGTTAGTCTTATCATATATCTTTTCCAAATTGCATCTTATCTTATGTAAAATGGATCTAAAAATTTATGTCGTTCCAAACTGCACCTTATCCCTTAGTAGTGTCACTTTATAGCGAATCATATCCACCCAGTCAACTAAACGACTTTGAAACATTGTTGCAATTACACTTTGGTTCAGATATATGGGAAACATGAACTGAATTATAATCCAAGATACTGCAATAAGATCAAGAATTGATATACTATTTAAGGTGATTCTTGTGGCAAAATTTATAATTTATCAAGTCGCTAAAGCAGAAAAGCTTATCACATTTTGGTAAATAATCTATGAAAGTACTCTCTAACGAATCTAAAAAAATATTACTGTCGAAATCGGGTGGTTTATATACACATGGCAAAGCGAATTTTTATTTGCCTTAAACATATCCATGGATCTTCCATGTTGGCAGTATTTTCTAGCTCCGTAAAGCTTAGGCTATTTTTTAGGTATACTCCAACACCACCTCCCCTTGCGCCGCCATTTCTATCTCTTCTGACTAAAGAATAACCGTTTATTTGAATACTATCATTGGAGATATTTAAGTTGAGCCATGTTTCACTCAACGTGATAAGATCAAAGTTATTATAAGTGAAAATAATTTTTAATTTGACAAGATGAGCACAGAGTGATCTTGTATTCAAATGGCCCACCCTTAAAGTCATGTCCTCCCTCTCCCTGAAATATTTATAGATTATCCAAAGAAAAAACAATAAAGGGGTATCAAAATATAACAACCCTTTGTGGTACTTTATTTTCTGTAAAAAAATTGTAAAAATCAGTTTAATTCATTGCAAATTATTTCAAAACCACACTAACTAGACATCCAAAATACATTAGGTAGTGATTTTAAAATCTAAAACTGTTTAGGTATGTAAGAATTTATTACATCTTTTATGAGTTTCCCAACTGATAAACAGGATTGTATCTAGAGAACTGACATCAGCCAAAATTCTCTAAGTGCGGTGAAAATGATTATTACTTTGACAAAAAACTCCTCCATTAAACTACCGTAAATTTTTCTTGCACAGAGAATTACAAAGTAAATATTCTGGCCGACATGTTGTCGCCTTATTTGTTACTCTTTAGAACTTTGTTAGTATTAATTTTATTTACCTACTACAAGTTATGGATCAAAAAGTTAGGACTGCTACCTCGGCTTGTATACACATCGAAAAATCCTAATAAAGAATATGAATATATTTTTTGCATAAATCGTTTAAGGACGTCAATACACTCCCAAAAATATTATTTTGAAGAAAATTACTAGGATAACCCAAACAAAATTTTTACTTCTCGGTATAATTTATTACAATTTATATTGATTATATCTTCCTTCTTAATATTTTAACTTTTTTTGTATTGTAGATATTCCTCCTCATCAAACTATTAAGGCTGCGGAGCTTTTCCAACGATGGCATAGACCCAAAAATACTGAATAGTTATCGTTTATGATCATCTATATTGTAATTAATACAATATACGGTGTATTATGCACATAGTGTTTTAAACAAGCGCCGTGTTACTACCTGAGGTTACTGTATATTCTTTTATAACAATGGGCTTCTTATGCTTCCAACAATAATGTTGCTACTATGCTATAAACTATTAATTATTACGAAGTCGGTTTATGTTTGTTTAACTTATTGCAGTTAAAATCTCAATAAGATTTTTATTCCAATTTAAAATTTGCTAATAGTTCCCTCAGTGGCGGATCTACGATTTATGGGGCCCTACGCTTAGTAATTTTTATGGCCCCCACTTTTTTGTCTCGCCTATTTTTTGAAATATTTATACCTATACAAACAAGAAAACAAAGAAAGTATTATAGTCTTAACATTTATTGATAAATGTACAGTATGTCCGCGAAAGGGGTTTAGAACAGGACAAGTGGACCAAAAAATTTACATATAGGGAGCATAAAGAATACAAAAATGTTATTTTACGTAAGAGTAAACATACCTTGTTTACCATTTTTTACCAAAAAAACAAATATGAAATATGTTTTAAATTAAACCCTAAGCCACAGTACAAGATTTCATTAAAAAATTTAAATATTACAAGTAACGAGTTCTATCACATTTTATTTTAAGTCCCAACTATTCTCTCTCACATCTTTAACCAGAGTACTAGTCTCTACATATTAAACAATAATGATACCTATGAACATGTTTGTCAATGTTTTTATTAACTGAAGCAATTATTTAATTCAAAATACTTCTTATTCAAGTGCAATTTTTAAATAATACAAACATTTATTTAAACTTAAAAGAATATGATACAAACTAAGCAATACAATAAAGATATCAAAATTCAAATACTCCACCCCATATTCAGCACATTTTTCTAATTGCTTCCTTGGATATCTGAAGGAATTTCTGATTTCTTCCTGGGATATTGAACGAACAGCCTGGGTAATTCTGGCTTTTAGCATGTCAATATTATTTGGTATTGGAGTAGCATAAGCAATTTGTTTTAAACGGCTTCATAGAAACATATCGGTCAATATTAAGTCGGGGCTCCTTGGGGGCCACAAAATTGGGCCATTTCTACCATCCACCTTGAACCAAATCTTCGGTGAACCGATTATATTAGCTCGCGAGCGCAATGTGCTGGACAAACATCTTGGTAGAATACAATAACAGGTAAAATTTCTTATAATGGTGATGCATTATCAGAAATGTATAGGTTAGGACGTAACTAAAAATTTAAAAATAAAATATTGTAAAAAATATTTTTTAAAAATAAGCTTTTATTATTTAGATGTACTAAAACGAAAAAAATAAATATAGTTTTTTCCTTGTGGCAATGCTCAATGCTATTTATAAGTGGATGTAGTTCACGTGGGTGGATCCCAATAAAAGTAGTATCAAAATTATCACTGAAACAGATATAATATATTACGTTAAGTTTATTGTTTTAAAAGCTTGTCGCGTGAATAGAAAAAAATACATACTTAGGTATCTACTTCCAATTTCTGCCAATTAATAGTTGTATGAACTTTTCGCGCGCTACAAGGTTTTAAAACAATAAATATAACATAATATATTATATCTGTTTCAGTGATAACTTTGATACTACTTTTATTATTATCCACCCACGCGAACTACGTCCACTTATAAATAGCATTTAGCATTGCCACAATGAAAAAAGTATATTTACGTTTCTCATTTTAGTATATCTAAATAATAAAAGCTTGTTTTTAAAAAGCATTTTTTACAAGATCTTGTTATTAACATTATCAGGACATGGTCAGTTGTTTAGTTTTGGACTAAAAATTTCCATTTTGTGTATTAAATTGCCTTTAACTTTAGTCGCACCTTAAAAATATTGTGTTTTTGTTTTGTATTTGATGTACTGTAAATTTTCCTATTTTTTGAGTTTTTTTTCCATTTATAATTAAATAATTCTATTTCTCATTTTATCCCTTTTCTACCGATACTTTTAGGAATTCTGCTCTAAAGAACTAACCGTTATAATTCCCCCTTGATTGTTTCTAACAGAACAAGAAGAGGCGTGTTACGTATGCATCCCTTTATTATCCAGCTACAAAAGCCTGGAACATCCAACTTCTCTCGCTTATTTATACCTAGAGTCTCCAGATTATGGAACAAATTGCCTACATATGTTTTCCCTTCCCCTCCCAACTTCCAATCCTTTAAATCCCGTGTAAATAGATCTCATCATTTCCCTTTTCTTTAGACGCCCACGGTACGTTAGTACTTAGGCTTGAAGTTTACGTGTGGTGTCTCAGATAAAAAAAAAGTCCAAGAAAGAGATTACTTATTTGCTTTACTTTTAAATGCACTATATATTTGATTTATTTTTACATGCACGGGGTTTATAATTTGATTTTAGTATTAAAACAATATTTGGTTGGTTTCCTTAATACAGACGTACCTAATTGTTCCAAAACTTTTGTGGTTGACTGTATATTCAGCTTATGTGTCCGTCGTGTCCGTCGTGTCCGTTTCGCAACTTAGTTGTATTCGCTTATTTCCAAACGAGGCTGATTTATTTCCACCATTGAAATTCCTGAAATCCAAAACAAAAAAGCTCCAGTTCTTCCTGTATAATTATGTTCGATCACTTAACATTGTTGCCATTTTAAAATAAGAAAATAATATAAATTATCCTGTAAGATCGTATACAAGGGTTTACTAAAAAGTGCATCTATAAAATTCAATTATTAATCAATTGTGCTCATGTTCATAAAATATTTTTAAATTTTAGTATATTTTCTTTTATTCCGATTCAGTGACTATTCGGTCTTGGATGTGTTTGGTACCATTGTTTTGTTATTACGTTAAGATGCCTGGAAGTCGAAGGCGTGTTAATTTCACGCGACTCTCCGAGTTTAAGAGGGGTTAAATAATCGGGTTACGTGAAACTGGATCTTCTTTTAGGGATTGGCGTGAACAGGGAATGAAGCCACTGTAATAAAGTGTTGTCGGGCGTAGTTCCAAGAAGGCTGAAGTCAACGTGTCAGAGATACTGGGCGCTATAGACGGACCACCGAACGTCAGGATCGTCGGTTAAGGCTACAAGCCCTAAGAGATCTATTTTTCACATTTAGAGCAATTGCAAACAAATAATTTGATGTAGAAAGAAGGACAATAAGAATGAGGATAATTTGACGCCGATTGGGTCCTTTGGACTTTTTTTTATGCCGTCCTCATCCACTGCTACCCCTGCAACGATTGGAGCGGGATGGAGAAAGGCTTCAATGTAATATGGAATGGATATGCCTGTATTCAGCGATGAATCCAGATTGTGTTTGAGAGTAATGAGACATGGTGAGAGAAAAGATTACCAGTTTTCCATAAAAAAAACATACTCACCGCACGGTCGTTGTTATGGTATGGGGTCCCATTGCATACAGTAGGAAGCATGACCTTCCAGCGCTACATCCTCTCCGATTTCTGGAAATATTGGCAAATCCAATTTTTCAACAGGATAACGCACACCTTCATATCGACTACGACACTTTAGCATTTTTTTAAGCTTCTGGCATAAATCTTCTCCAGTGGCCTCCTCGATCTCCATTTATTTCCCTAATTGAACATGTCTGGGATATGATGGATAATCTACCAAATCTACCACAGCCATCATAAAACTAGAGGCTCTCGGACATGAAATTCAGATTGCTTGGAATGGAATATCTTGGTTTCCGGGCCGGCTGTATTTTCCTAAGCAAACCTCCGAAAAGGCAGTCCTGGATGAAAATAATCCATTTTCCCACGAAGATATGGATAAAGTTCTGTCAGGGCAAACCAACAATCACGTAATATAGCACTACACACGCATATTCCGACCTACCTGGAAAGTACAAACACAAAACTACGCCTTTCAAATTAATCACATTTATAAATGAACCAGACGACGCCACGTGAAGCGACGTTGCCACTATCACTCTAAATTTCATCGCCATGCAATGGAAATAAATTACTAAAAATTTACTATCACGAAAAATAATGCTATATTGGTATATTTTAATAATTCTTAGTCATATCCTTTAGCATGTGGCATTTATGATTGTAGATACATATTAACTCACAGTAGTTGCGTTATTTTATTAGAGTCTACCAATCTGCAAATATGCTACATAACATAACTGAATGCCTAGCAATGGCCGTTCCCAAAAAGTAGGTGGAGTAGGGTTATAAATAATAATAATAATAATAATTTGGGAATCCCTGATTGCTCTAAAATATAAATACTGGTATCTACGCTTGATTGGGTTGGGTTGGGTCAATAGCAACAACAATAATAAAAAATCAAAATATACTATTAGACTTTGAACAGTATGTACTTTTAAATGTATCCACCACTGATTTACTTTATCGGTAGAAGGTAGAATAAAATAAAATTATAATTATCATATTGACAGATGGAAGACATTATTGGAAACACGCCTTCCTATAAAAACAATCACACGCTAAAAGAAAAATTATAAATGGCTGGCTACCGTGCTACGGAACGTGGGATAATGGGTCGTATGTAATGCAAAAGTCTACACCTATTTATTTTCTAATTACCATTATATGTTAACTTGACATCTGCAAGGCCTACAACTGGTTGGTAACCAAGAACACCCTGTGAGAGAAAGAGGAGGTGGACGGTTATTCAATTGATATTAATGAATTAATTAATAATAATGTGAATAATTACTTGATACACGACAGGAAAGATATGATATTCTGATGGTAATTGTATAATTGCATCTTTAAGCGTGTGTCGATAAATCGCTTTCCGGCCCCCTTATCATTTCCATCCTTATTCTGAACACTGAATAAGTAGGAAAAATGTGACACACCTAAAATTTGGTTGGAGTTTCGTAATTTTGTAATGATTCGTTATGAGTAGTAGTTTTCTCTTATATCGCTACAATTTTGACTTTTTGATTATTGTTGTTATTCGGTGACAAATGCCTTTTTGCACTGCGTAGTTCAAAAAGGCTCTTCTAGTCCCTATTTTTAGGGACTAAAGTGCCACTTTTAATCCCTGAGCGATTAAAAATGCTTTTATTATAACAATAAAAATTCCAAAATGTAACGTTAGAAAAACAATATTTATTACACTAAAACATTGACAACCTCAAACCTATTTAAAACATCAAAAATTATCTAAGTCAAAGGAAGTGTTAGCTATGTATGCCTATATTTTTTGCCTAGGTATAACAGGTCTATATGCAGGGCGTTTCCTAAGGAGTCTAAAATATTTCAAGTAGTTATACCTCAAGCCTTTTTATAAAGAAAACTGTATATTAACATATGTCCGAAAATGTCTATTTTCAAAAATACAGGGTGTTGAAATTTTTGTTTTCGTTTTTTTTTTAATTATCTTCAAAACGGAATGTTTTCTTTTTATCAGCCTTTAAACGATTACACTGCTTATCAGAGAAAATGTTTTTGTGTTAACAGAAATTTAATCGCTTCACCAGGGGCTTGCATGTGGGCAATGCCATATATAATTTTTAAAACTATGTACGCCACTGATATTTTTATTTTTGTGATTTTTTATAATCTTCTTTTAATACCTAATGAACAATTATTGAAATGCTAACACTAACATGAATGCTGAAAATGACCGCCATTGGCCATGATGCAAGTTTCTACTCATGGCCTAATTTTATTGATTCTCTAACCCGCCTCAAAACTCCGGGGGTGTTACGAATAATGTTACAATACTCTATTATTGGATTTTGCAGTTCTTCACTGGTCGAAATTGGAGTAGTATGTACTAGCTGCTTCAGATGACCCCAAAAATAAAATTCTAATGGATTTAAGCCTGGAGACCGAGGTGGCCAAAGTTGCAGACCCCTCGCCTGATCCATTGATCTGGAAATGCATTATTGAGGTACTCCCGAATAATTTCAGCAAAATAAGGAGGTGCCCCATCATGCATAAACCAGAAGGAACGTCTCGTTCTCAGAGGAAAATCTTCTAGAAATTCAGGTAGCACATTAATAATAAAATGGTGATAGGAATCACCGTTCAGTCGATTTGGAAGAAAATATTGGACAATCAAATGTCCCCAATAATTTCAGCCCACACGTTAACGGAAAATGTTACCTGGTGTTTTGCTTTCAATATGGCAAGCAGATTTTCTTGCGCCCGAAAATGGTTGTTGTGGAAGTTTGTAATATCGTCCCTTAAGAAATTTGCCTCATCCGTAAATAAAATATTAGCCAACAAGTTTGGAACATTTAAATGTCTTTCCTCAAGCCACTGACACCAATTTAGTTGGAAATCACTTGGCAAAAGAGCTTGAACACGCTGAATATGGTAACCCAAGCAAACAACCATTCTCTCAGCACTTTCGAGAAAGGTTTGGAATCATTGTCTTGCTGAAAGTAATAATCCCCTGCCAAGCCAAGGTTAGCGGCGGTTTCTTCCAAATTTCCGGCTAAAATGTCTCTGTACATGAACCTCCATGATTCCCTCAATAAAGTGAAGGTTTCCGACTCCGCTTGCGGTCAGGCAACCCCACACTAGAGCATTCCTACCTCCGTGTTTTACTGTTGGGCGAATATTCCGTGGATTCAATCGTTCTCCTGTTTTTCTCCAAACAAAATTGGCTTCATCGGATCCCGAAAGACTGTATTTGTTTTCACCTAAGAAAATAGCCAAAACTCCATAGGCTTGTTACCGTGGGATTTTTGCAAAATTTACCTTTAAGTTTCCTGATTTTCTTATTAATCCAAGACTTTTTTACAGGCCTGCGCAGTAGTATCCATTTTTCTTAGATGAACTCTATCAGTTTCTGGATGAATTTGTTGTCCAGTACTGGATTACAGTTCCGCAGCTAAATAAGGGGCATTAATATCAGGATTTTTTAAAAATCTGTTTCAAAATAAAATTCTTGTCTCGCTTGGGTACTTTGGAAGAGCGTCCTGAACATGCCATATTTTCGACTGAGTGACTATTTTTATATTTGCTCACTACATGGTCAACAGAACTTGCTTTCCCAACAATTTTTGCAATTTTTCGAATAGATTTTCCTGGATTGTAGTGACAGATTATAAGATTTTTTAGCTCCATACACGTTTATTTCCCTTTTCTACCCATTATTAACATATACAGATTTCTTTTGTTTGAAATGCACTTTCCTATACCAAACTAACTACACCTTTT
Source organism: Philopedon plagiatum (assembly GCA_963971165.1). NCBI lineage: Eukaryota > Metazoa > Arthropoda > Insecta > Coleoptera > Curculionidae > Philopedon > Philopedon plagiatum. Next base: position 12,826,901 of record OZ020189.1, on the reverse strand, counting down.
TATATGCCTTCATTGAAATGCACAAACGTCCTAAATATGACAAAAAATTTTAAGATGTACAAATACTTTTTGGTGTCTGAAATTGTGTGTCTGATTTCTTTAATTCTATAAACACCTGCTATCTTTTGTATCATTCATGAAGCTCATATCATGAAGGACACTTTACGCAGAGAAAAAATTAGAATATATTTGATTTATTTAGAATACAAAATCTAAAATATTATTTGCTTGGGTGTACGAATACTTTTTTGATCTACTGTATGTATGTTAATATGAAGATTTCTTCGCTAAAAGACCTGAGGAATAGCTACCTGAGATATTTTAGATTACTTAGGAAACACCCTGTATTTTGCAGCTAAGTAGCGTTACGCCAATTGTTAGAAACACAAGAAGCCCATTATTACAAAAAGGATATGCACTGACACAGAGCACATTTAAAGCCACCATGTGCATAATAAATTTCCTTTTATATTAATTATAACCCAGATGGTTCAAAATGATAACAACTAAATTTCTTTGCTCCTACGCCATGTTTGTTAAAGATGGCTGGAAGTCTTGGGTATACTGAAACAGTGAGTAATAAATCAGTACGTGGAAAAACAGGCGTAAATTATGCTTAGAAAAGATAATATATTGTTTAAAAGCTATCAATACCCGATGGTCATGAATTTGTGTTTATATTCAATACTCGTTCGAAACATTTTCAAAAAATAAGTTTCTTTTAGTTTAAATTTAATTTTTTTCGAATCTCTCTCAGTTAGAATATATTTTTTGGCTTTTACGCAAAAATTACTAAATATATAAAAATTAGAAAAGACAAAAAAAAATCTATGTTGTTAGTATTGGAAGAACTATATCTGTTCCTACACCATACTTTAGACATTAAATTGCTTATTAGAGAAAAAAATCTGTATAAATATCTACGCAAATCTAAATGTACATAGTAGAAATTGAAGTTAATAAAGTAACAAGAAAAATTAAATCTTTTTAAATATAAAATAATAAAACAAGCTTTTAAGACAATAAATATAACATATATTATCTATATCTGTTTCAGTGATAACTTTCATACTTCTTTTATTAGGATCCACTCATGCGAACTACGTCCACTTATAAACAGCATTTAGCATTGCCACAATAAAAAAACTATACTTATTTTTTTCGTTTTAGTATATCTAAATAATAAAAGCTTATTTTTAAAAAGTATTTTTCTTAGAAGTTAGAAACAATATAGAATTTTGCAATAAAATTATCTTTTCCAAAGAAGCTCGTTTCCACTTCGGAGGTTACGTGTGTAATTTGGGGAAGTAAAAATCCCCGAGTTATTGAAGAAAAACCTTTACCTCCTCGTCCAGTAAACATGTGGTGCGTGTATTGTGGGCTGGAGGTGATATAGGACAATTTTTTCAAGAAAGTGACGATGGTGAATCGGTTAATATAAATGGCGAACGCTGCCGTAATATGTTAGGAAACTTTTGACGGCCTCAATTAGATAATATGCACCTATAATATGTTCTTTTAGCAAGATGGCGCCACATGTCACACAGCGAGGGAAACTTTGGATTTATTACGGACACGTTTTCCTGGCCGCGTCATTTCTCGAAATGGTAATGGAACAGTGGCCTGCAAGATCATGCGATCTAACCCCCATCGATTTTTTATTGTTGAGATTCCTTAAGGACAAGATCTATTCTAACAATTGGCAGACGATTAGTGACCTGGAGCAAAACATTCGTCAAGTTATTGGTGAAATGAAATCGCTATTATGCCAAAATATTACTGACAATTTTACGCAAAAAATGGTCCTTTATAGAAACAGCCGAGGAGGACATTTGAAGATTATTATTTTTAAAACATATTATTATGTAACTGCCATGTCACTACGTTTTAAAAAAATAAACAAGAATGTTTTTTAATTGGTTGGTTTAATTTTTTTAAAATCCGAGGTACCCCATACTTCTTGTGGTTTTCATCGGACCAAAATATCCAAAAAAGCACCTTTCAGCCTTTTTCATTATCGGCGAAATGAAATACTACAGATTTTTTAATTTAAATTGTCATTTATTTCTACTATGTTTACCAAAATCTATTCTAACGCTTCAAGAATTAAAAACTCAATCAATCTATAAACGGCTAAGCATATCTACAGTCGGGAGGTTAATTATTCGTCCCCTTATAAAATTTTTAAAAAAATTGGGATAAAATTACAACTACTTAAGTATAATTAGTTTGTTTGATTCCTGACCGTATTTTTAAACAATTGAGTGTATGGTTTCCTGGGTATATCGGTCAATGGTTATAAATAAATAAAACTTATTTTTAGCTGACGTTTCGGTATATTACCATCTTCAGAGCTAAAATATTTACATTTTATTTGTACAAAAATGTAAATATTTTAGCTCTGAAGATGGTAATATACCGAAACGTCAGCTAAAAATAAGTTTTATTTATTTATAACCATTGACCGATATACCCAGGAAACCATACACTCAACTACTTAAGTATATTTTCTTTTTATGAGAAAGATAAATACAACTATTTATGTACTAAAAACAGTAGCATAAAGTCCAACCTAAACAATACCTTTCAAAAATAAAACATAATTTCTTAAAAATCAAGGGAGAAAAATTATTCAGCCACCAACATTTTTTTTCGAAATTCATCCAAACATGTCAAACTAATATCGTGTGATTTTTTGATTTTATAATTTTGAGTTTATAATTTGTTGTATCCTATTAGGCATCGACTCTACCAGTTTTATAACAAAACCAAGTTCAATTTTTGACCATTCTTCTTGACATCTTGCCTTTAACGCCTCTTTGCTGGAAATTTTATGTTCTTTCACCCTTTCTTTGAGTTCCCACCATAGATGTTCATTCGGGTTAACGTCTGGGGATTGCGGTGCCGTTTCCAACACTCTTGATACATTATACACTCTTTAACGACCCGCGTTGTATACTTTCGATCGTTGTCTTGTTGAAATATGAAATTGTTTCCAATTCCCATTTTCTCCGCACTTTGTCTTAAAGTCTTCTTTGAAATGTAGACGAACCGATGCATAATTCCGCCAATAAAATGGAGCTGGCCCACTCCATGCCATGACATATACCCCCAGAATAGAACGGAACCCCCTCCGTGCTTTATTGTTGGAATTAAATTTTTAGCTTTGTAGGCTTCCCCGCGCTTTCTGTACACCAAAACTTTTTTTGATTTGGCAAACAACGATTTTTATTTCGTCAGTATATTATGATGTTTTTACAGTACTCAGTATCTTCCAACAATTTTTTGTATGTCTCTTTGAGATCTTCCTTCTTGATATAATTTTATTATCAAATGTCTGATTTCTTGAGGTATTTCTGATGATTTGCGACAGATTTTAAAATTTGCTGCATTCTTTAGACCACGGAGTCTCAAACTGCTATTAAAAATAATTCAGAATCTACATTTAGGATTTTTTTATCACTATAAGAACAGCTAAATACATCCGAGTTACATCTATAAATTTTTTTGGAACTGAACGGATAATTTTTCTCGAAGAAAGTTTATCAAATTATTTTTTTTTGTCTTTTTTATCCAATGGATCCTGATAAATATGAAGAGTTATTGTTATTTTCATTTCTCGGGAAGAGAGATATCTGTTAACTTATTTTTAAAATTTTACTAAATTTAATGTAGAATTGATATCTCTATCTTTGAAAAAATTACAAGTGGAGGAATAATAAATCTCCCGACTGTATATGTACCGTCATATCCCATATGCATAAAGCTTACTAACTTTAGCTGACACACCATAAATACTAATCGATTAAATAATGACGGAAATGAAAAAACTAAATTCCTTATATTACAAAAAATAAACATTTTAAAACAATGCTTTGCACACAAATCAAGAGATTAGAAAAAAGAAACAAGGAGTGCCGATTTTCACAGCAGTATCAAAGAAGCAGATCGTGTCACGACCCCGTTTGTTTCCTGGTCGGCCTCTTGTTCACGAATTGTGCCCGATTTCAAACTCCTAAGCCTGATATAGTGTCTGTTTTATTATATTTTGACCACGATTTGTGGCTTCTAACTTGCCATGCCATGGTCATGATTTTCATACTAAAAAAACGCGGTGATGTTTAAGCATTAAAGCCTAAATACAAAATTTGCAATCTGAATTCTAATTTTTAAATTTATCTCAAGTTAAACATTAATATTGTTGTTAAACAAACAATAAAAATGAAATAGAAGTTTGTGGAAAAAATTATTGCTCTACATATCCACCTCCACACATTTCTCTAAATTAGAAATAAATTTTCCATTGACATTACGAATGATTGGTGCATTCAGTAGCAGTGTGTTACCATTTTTTTACTACGGAGATTTTGCAAGCAGAAAATCCAGAGACGCTAATCCCAAACCCAAAGCTAAAATATAAGGTGATGTTTGAAACATGCGATTTGCAAAAACCTTAAAAATTGAAGAAATTGTAAAAGCCTTCTCCATTATTTGTGGTCGGTTTAGAAAGTCAGTTAGTAAATGTAGCAAAAACTCTAAAGTTTAACGTTTAGGGGTTAGCGTGTCTGGAATTTCTGCTTGCGAAATCACACTATTATGTATGTATATTACTTAGTCACCCTTAAAAACAACACGTTTTTTCTTGTCTTGTTCTCTCTTGTTGTTGATGATAATGATGAGTAATATATATATATTAGTTTTGCGTCGAACTGACACACTCATGTCACTTTTTCTTTTATTCTAAGAAAATAATTGAGTCCGTTATTTAAATGATATGTAAAACAGATCTATAATTTTTCGGTGCATTAACTTTAATCTGACACTGCCAGTCGGAAAGATTTCTTAATTAAAATATTATGTCAAAACATTTCTTTATTTATTTTATTATCTACGCCTAATTTAAAAATAATAATTTCTCCCTAAACATTTCGTTATGTTTGTGACAGAAAATTTTATTAATATACTCGGGAAAAAATAGGGCGCGTTTTAAAATATTTGTAATTTTCCAGTTTTTTGAACAATAAAGTAATTTAAGAGCTGATGAACAGGCATAGAAGGATACCTATATAATACTCGCGATAAAAAATGTGTGTTCAAGGGCGGTCCTATGGGGGATAATACTGGGAGTTGGACGATCTAGAAACTGACAGCAAACCCAAAAATATTATTTTATTAACTAAAAAAATTTTTACTTTTCGATATAGGTGACTTATTAAAATTTAAAAAGCAGCTATCTGAACAATGGTAAATGACGTTCAGAGTGTCCGATTTTCAACTCAGCTCATTCACTTGCGTTGTCGAACATGATTTCAGCTGGCACAAACATATTACTGCAATAGTCACATGAGCAGCTAAATAGCTTGGTTTTCTCTTTCGAGCCAGAAAATACTTCTCCCCTTCCAACTTAACACTCTCTAAGTTTCCCAAATAAGATCTAACCTAGAGTGCTGTTCCCACATCTGGGGAGCGGCATCACCTTTGACACTGAACATCCTTGATTCTATTCCAAAGAGAGCCATTCGACTCATCAATGATCCAGTCCTCAAAGGAAAACTCCCTTCTCTCGCTCGTCGCCGAACTGTTGGGGATTTATCGCTTTTCTGCCGATACTTCCACAGATTTTGCTCTGAAGAACTTGCCTCTATAATTTCCCTTTTGACTGTTCTTAACTAGCCTGGGATTGCTGACAATTTCTTAGCCAACTCGCAAAAAACAACAGTGTATCTCTAATGTGGATGAAATGTCAAGAAGGTAATGAATTTGCTGACCAACTTGCTAAAGAAGGACCTCGAGCTCTGTTCTAAGGACCTGAGCCCTTCTGAGGCATCACTAGAGGTCACTTTATTGAAAAACTCAGGCAATGGGAAAAGGAACAGCACTGGAGAAATGCTCCAGAACAAAGATAGGCAAAGATAATGATTACTTATCGGCCTGCGCTAAAATATTTCTTTTTTGACGAACTTTAGAATGAGATACCACACGGCATAGGGTTGCATTTAAAATTTTTGACCTCAACTCCCTAGCGTCACCCCTTAAGGGGATTGAAAAAGTTAAATTACATAAAAACGTAGATTTATTTATTAATAAGATGCACCTAAAGTTTTGTGTCTCTATCTTTACTAATAACAAAGATATTTGCTCATACTAAGACTTTTCGGACACCCTGTATAAGAAATACATTATACCCATATTATAGCCATCAATAAAACAAACTCTTACTTTTTTTAAATGTTAGAAATTCTTAGAGCAAACGTGTGTGTTTATATTATTATAACACACATCGTATTTTGAAAAAAGACAACTTTTAAAAAAGCATAATATAGGAAATTCGACGACAGCAGTGCCTAGGACCTACGGCAGCCTTAACCCGGCCCTAAGAGTAATAAATAACTTGCCAAAAGCTGCAATATCTTGAGGGAGCGTTTCTGACGCTCAATGATGTTAAAGTGCGCCCCCAGAAACATAAAAAATTTCGCGAAAAGCTTAGGGGTTGATGGGTAAATAATGTAGGGTATTCACAGATGTAAAACCAAAACTGAAGGACCCCATTCAATACAATAGAAATATACCATAGTACTAAGTTTTAAGCATTGTCAGTTAAACCTAGGGTTAGAGTTTTTTACATAGATATAAAAATATGTCTGTGAGCACAGGCAAGATTACGTTATTCGCAATAGTGTAATAAATTACGATTATGAATTCCATACAATCCCAGTGATTTTCTGTTATAATAAAAAAAAGTTATGCATTAGTTATAGAGATAATTTGTCATATTAGCAATAAATGCAAATTCCAATTAAAAAATGCCTATATTTACGGACGACTAAGAATAATAATGAAGGTTATCAAGAAAAATCGGGCGTGAAAAAAGAAAAAAACATCGAAGAATTTGGAATATTATTCTTGCTAATTGGACTTACAGAAGGATATATATTTTTTTGTGTCGCGATTTTAAATTAATACTTATATAAAAATTCAATAACAATATATTTGTTTTCATGCAACTGATGCAAAGCTATTTTTATGCTTGTAGTGTTGGAACAATTTTATTGTTAAATAACAGACTTTGGCTTCGTCTTCGTACTGGGGTGAGTAGTCTGAATATACACATAGACTTTTGTTGAGGTTGTCCTTGCAATGTGGCATTTCGTGTAATTTTAATTGTGGTGGTATTGTACAAAGGAACAAACTTGAGCAAATGTCAATATCAGTGTTTTTAGTAACGTTGTATTCACATTCACACACTGTGACAAAGATAGGAGGGAGGAGGCTGAAGTGGCCGCCCCAGGAGGCTAAATATTAAGGGGGCGCTAAAATGCTGATGCAAAAGCAAAAATATTAAACTAGAAAACACTGTTCTTCTACTTTGGCAATGCTTGTTTAAGATGATTCAAAAGAATGTTTCACAGTTACAAAAAAACATTATTTGATGCATAACAAAGAACTAAAAATTGTGTTTTTTTTTATTTGAGACAGGCCACGTAGACATCAAGCCTAAGTACTCAAGTACCGTGGGCATCTGAAGAGAAGGGAAATGTAGTCTATTGACACGGGATTTATAGGATTGCAGGCTGGGATGGGAAAACATCTGCAGGCAATTTGTTCCATAATCTGGAGATCCTAGGTATGAATGAGCGAGAGAAGTGGTCTGTTCTAGGCTTTTGTAGCTGGACAGTAAAGGAATGCACACGTAACGCGCCCCTTGTTGTTCTGTTAGGAACAGTCAAAGTTGAAATAATACCGGCTAGTTCTTCAGAGCAAAATCCGTGGAAGTACCGGTAGAAAAGGGATAAATCCCCAACAGTGTGTCGATGAGTGAGAGAAGGGAGTTTTCTTGTGAGGATTCACAGCATGGTGTCAAAGCATTCAAGAGGTACCTAATAGACCATACCTTTGACATGCCATCTTTATTTAGGAATCGCATTTAAGAAAGAGTTATCGACAATCTGTGGCAACTCTCAACTTCAAGTCGAAATCGGTCCAGGAACCTTTCAATTTTGCGAAAAAAATTGGTATTTCTGCGAAATTTTGACATATCATATCTTAATAATTTAGAGTTAATAAACTACAATTCTTTGTTTTTATGGCAATCTTCGAAAATTCTAAAATTCGAAAATTTTCGAATTTTGAATGTCGCCGATGCAAATAAACCTATTTATTTATAACTTTAACGAAAAATTAAGCAATATAAATTAGTGGGAAGTATTCTCAGATAATTAAAGGATAAAATAAACCCGAAAAGAATTACTAAATAAGGAAAATAATGTCGGTTAAAAATAGGATTTGTCGGAAAAAATCAAGAAAATCCGGTTTTTACCCCTTAAATACGATCCTGGATGACCCATTCGGTATTCATTTTAAAGTGTGATTATCCCTTTATAAGATAGTGTTGAAAAATTGAGAAAAAATTAGATAGGAAAAAATACCGTAGTAAATGTACCGATATCGAGGGCAAAAAACGTAAAAAAATCTAAATTTAATCGTCGATTGCTCCCTTCCTATAGAGAATGAAGAAACTGAAAAATTTGGATACCATGTATTTCGACGAGCTCTTTCCGATGATGCACATGGGATTTGAATTTTAACCATTTTGACCCCACAAAAAAATATAAACCGTGAAATATTTGGGTCAAAAATCTAAATTTCCAGTTTTTCCCAAATATTTACATTATCCAGTGATTTTAGGTTTAGGTAAATGTATTGCAAAAAAAGTATTTGGGATTTTAAAGTTTCACTAATGAATCCGCTTTTTAAACCGACGTTTTGTTTTCGAGTTATTAGGTACCAAAAAAGGGGTCTGCAAATAGCATTTTTTGACCTAAAAAAATTCAAAAGAATTACTTGCCATTTTCTGATCCTCACCAGTTTCAATAGAGTTCTAAAGCTCCGGGTCCTCTACAATCTCCGAAAATTTTCATCGATTTAATTCACTTTTGCGACCTGTACCCGATTTCAGCGGAAATCGCGCAAATTTCAACTTTGACGTTTAATAGCTTCGAAACGAAACATCCTGTAGAACTGAATTTTTTACCGAAGCTAGTTGAACTATTCCTTTACCAACCCAAAAAATTCGCTTGCTCCTCCTCTGACTGTTTTCGAGGAAAACAAACCTGTTCGACTTTAGGTTAAGTTTTACGTTAACATGTATATTGACACTTATTTTTGCTGACCTCCTGACGTCATTTTTCATTAAGGACAAATGGCTGCTTTTTAAATTGTAATAAATTATACAGAAAAGTAAACATTTTTTGTAGCTAAATTATCCTAGTAATTTTCTTCAAAATATTTTTTTGGTTTTGTAATGACTTCCTTAAACATTTTCGTTCAGATTCACTAAGGAGGTTTAAGATTTAGTACTGGTTTAAATTAAGATCTTCTAGTTGATCAGTTATGTTTTGACAGGTTTTTGTCCTGCCATTGTCAATAAGTCGTCAATAAAAACTTATGAATTATTCTGATATTTCAGCGATTTGCTTGGTTTCCAAATGATTTTCATCTAGGAGCGGGTTGCTCGAATGAATTTATTTCTATTATTGTCGAAAGTACGTACTAAAACTGCCCTTCTCTTTGTAACTTTGCAAGAAAGCTTAGAAACAAATTCATAGCATAACACTTTGTTGTCTTATTCTTACACTTGTCAGTTTAAAACTTTTGGTTGTCAAATTAGACTGGACTAACGTTGGAGAATCTGGCCGTTTATGTAACAAAAAAAAATTGTGCATATTCCTTATTGCCAAATGCATCATTGTCTTGGTTTTGAAGGAAATAGTGATAGTAATTTTCTTCAAAAGAATATTTTTGGGTTTGTAATGGCTTCGATAAGCGATTTAGGCAATAAAAATTTCATATTTAAAGTTTGATAATAAACTTCTTCTCGTCCGATCTCATACGAGCCTGACTTGTACTTTATTAATTTATTAATCAAAACTTTATTGTCTAACAAAACTTTATTTATTTAAAACCTGGTAATTTAATTTGCCGCCAATGCACGACCTCAATAAAAATTCAACCTCTCCTTTTTCTTGTTACCACACTTGGGCAATAATAAAATTTAAATAATAGAAGAACTTAAAGTCCATATAATTCGATTTGTTGGCGATGAGCATATCGAATTGAACTATTTCTTAACCCTAATAACAATGGAATTGCTGTACCGAATTGATGTCATGATGAGTTACGTTTTCGCGTTGTACTACAACAAATGAAAAAAAAACTATTAACTATTAATTTATTACAGATCATAAATGTTGTAAATCTATTTACTATCAGTTGATTTTGTAACTCTATACAGAGTGTTATGAAATTCACTGCATATATTCGAATGGGTGACTCCTCGGTTTATCTACAAACATACCTAATACTTTTTTCCCTCAAATCGCACACTTTTCTTATTTTAAATAAAACCCTAAACCACCCCGTATCCGACGCTTCTTAAGGGGTTATATACAGTTAGAATTTTCAAAAAATCGATTTTTTTAATTTCATTTTCGTAATGTACATATATTCCAGTACGCACACAGAAAATTTCAAGGCAATTCGGCGATTATTTTCGAAGTTACACGCATATTTGTAAAAACGTGTCAGAGCGATTGTACGCTATGTAAAGTGCTTTTGAAACTTTAAACGCGTTTTTCTCAAAACTGTGTTTTTAAAGTCGGTGACGGAGATTTCTCGGAAACGGCTGAACCGATCAGTCTCAAATTTTAACACAAGCTTCTTAAGTATATTTTTTACTTATTAATCGAAGGTTTTTTCTCACCGATAAATATTTTTTTTATATATAAACAATTTAAGGCCAAAGTTTTGGTCAAAAATCGATTTTTTTTTTAGAAGCCGTCATTTTGTCAAAAAAATTTATTTTGCTTATTCCTTCGAATAGTTAGAAGATTATACATTACTTTAACGAAATCCGTTTGGTTTTTTCATTTTCGATGATCCAGTCCAGAGATATCGTTGTCACCGAAAGATGCCTTTTTTTTAGAGGAACTCCTGGAGATCAGCTATAGCAGCTTTCAAAATTATTATTTTTACAAATTCAAAAATCTTAAAATACAGTTAAAAGTTACCATAATATGTGTACAAATTTTCACATTAATCAATTTAAAAGTCTTCTCAGGAAAAATTCTTGAAAAATCGCTTTTTTTAGGCCTCCTGACTGTATATAACCCCTTAAGAGCCTGACGTTATAGGATCTAATATTATAAAGAAAAAACAAATGATCCAGCCGGGACATTGGCAAAATTAAATATTATCTTGACATCTTATTTTTTATCCGTTTTAAATAATTCAAAGTAAATCCAAATATGTATTTTAATTTAATAACAATTTCTTAAATTAATGTGGGAAAATACGGACCAGTCGTGAAATCGGTTGAATTTATAGGTACCTAACTAGAACGAAAAGGCTGTTATACCGGCAACAAAAAAAATTATGACTTATCCTATATTAGATTGAGATGAACATTATTCCTACTAGCTTAAACTATCTGCTAAAAAAAATGTAAAAAATCAAAACGAAAAACACTAAGCACAACTACACCGTATTTTAAAATTATAACCAAAATTCCTTCATTGCAGCATTTGTCAAAAAAACAACATTATTCTGTTTTACACAGCACGTTTAGGAAGTTGTTATTTGCCCTTTTGCCAATAAAATTATCGTAACTTACCGATTTTTTCGAAAAGATCCCCTAAATGAGTTTCTAAGGTCGAGATGTAACTACATAAATCGCATTCTTGCACCCGCAAACCAGTGTTGCCAACTCCAATCAAATTATAATAGTACAACCAACATCAAAATAATAGTACAGGAGGTGAAATAATAGTACACATTCCATTGGTTATTGTCTTCGCCGTAGCCGACCTGTGTAGTCTAGTAAAATTATTAAAGTGTTTTAGAATGACATTTTACAACATTACACTAAGTACAAATAAAACACTTCTTTCTTTTAGCATTTTCTAACATGTAATTTTCAAGACAACAGAGTTAAAAATGTATAATACCTATAAAATAGGTGATAAAGCAAAATGCTTTTTTTAACGAACGAAACAAGAAAATACCTCCAATTTAGGAACTAAAAATTTTAGGAACAAATAACAACAAAATACTCTTATTTAATGATACTCGTTTCATTTTGAATTAGGATAATAACATCATACTCAATAATATTTTTAATTTCTCTGTTTTGATATTTTTTTTATGGTCCTACATAGACTGATTTAAACCTTGGCGCATATTTTTTGAGGGAACATAGTGGACACACGATCCAGAATCTTTGATAAGCTGTGATGTCATGAGTGTGCCATTTAACGTGGTCGTAATCATTTTGTTTCGTAGTTTGGTCTTAATTAGATTAACTGAAGAAAATTTTCTCTCACATTCTGCATTGGAGTGAGGTATAGAAAGAAGTGATAACACATATTTGGAGAGATCATAATAAATTTCAGTGAACAACAGGAAAGAAAATAGACGTGTATCTGCTAAGCGTTAATAATAGTATTTTAGGCTTACTATTGGGCCTATGAATAGTACATAGTACCTACTTGACCCCTAAATAATAATAATAGTACAAATACTATTTAAATAGTATAGTCGGCAACACTGCCGCAAACGTTACATAACACGTGTGTTAGTGTTAAATTTAATTTAGTTTTCAACCCTATTAGACGAATTTAAGAAGCACTATAATCAAAGCACAAACTAGATAAAAATAAGCAAATATTACAAATAGTGATAGACGAGTTTAGCCAAGTTTCCACTTTTATTTAATACTTTATAACATGACGCGTTTCGCTACACTATAGCTTCATCGGATGTTTGGTACATAGTCAGTCTGTAACAGAATTGTTGTTTTAGCGTACCATAAAATAGTTTTTAGTTTTCTCTATAGTTTTCTGTCATTTTTTGTCCAAACTTCTCCTATGATTTCGTTTTTGCCTCTTTGATTGCACTTTTAACTTCTTTCCGTTTTTCTTTAATGCTTTGTAATCTTCTATTCGTTTTGTGGTTAGATATTTTTTCCACATGACTTTTTGTTTTTTTATTTTTGCACGAATTCCATCCGTCCACCACTCTGTTTGTTTTAGGTTATTATTTGTTATTTTCGTTTTACCACAGCTCTCTCCAGCTGCGGATAGTATTCAATTTTCAAAAAACAGCTTAAAAGCACTTCCGAAAAATTGATTGAATCCTTCCTCTCATCCCTCTTGCCCATAACTCAAACTTTCAAGTCTACCCCAAACTCCCCCTCATCATCAATTTTAAGTAAACAGGATCAGCTTAGATTATGGTTACAACCCTGAAAAATATCCCCAATAAAATTACAATATTCTGTTTTCTGTAAAGCGTTTATGTAACATCTTTTTTTTAAATAGATTATTAAAACCCGGAATTACCGTTATTAAAATTTTATTACAGAAATATGAAAGTTACGGAGGACTATTCTGCGCAGGGAATTTCAGTCTCCTCAAGGTAGAAGGAATAACTAGAAGGATACCTACTATTAAATATTTTCGTTTTACCACAGCTCTCTCCAGCTGCGGATAGTATTCAATCTTCAAAAAACAGCTTAAAAGCACTTCCGAAAAATTGATTGAATCCTTCCTCTCATCCCTCTTGCCCATAACTCAAACTTTCAAGTCTACCCCATACTCCCCCTCATCATCAATTTTAAGTAAACAGGATCAGCTTAGATTACGGTTACAACCCTGAAAAATATCCCCAATAAAATTACAATATTCTGTTTTCTGTAAAGCGTTTATGTAACATCTTTTTTTTAAAATAGATTATTAAAACCCGGAATTACCGTTATTAAAATTTTATTACAGAAATATGAAAGTTACGGAGGACTATTCTGCGCAGGGAATTTCAGTCTCCTCAAGGTAGAAGGAATAACTAGAAGGATACCTACTATTAAATATTTTCGTTTTACCACAGCTCTCTCCAGCTGCGGATAGTATTCAATCTTCAAAAAACAGCTTAAAAGCACTTCCGAAAAATTGATTGAATCCTTCCTCTCATCCCTCTTGCCCATAACTCAAACTTTCAAGTCTACCCCATACTCCCCCTCATCATCAATTTTAAGTAAACAGGATCAGCTTAGATTACGGTTACAACCCTGAAAATTATCCCCAATAAAATTACAATATTCTGTTTTCTGTAAAGCGTTTATGTAACATCTTTTTTTTAAAATAGATTATTAAAACCCGGAATTACCGTTATTAAAATTTTATTACAGAAATATGAAAGTTACGGAGGACTATTCTGCGCAGGGAATTTCAGTCTCCTCAAGGTAGAAGGAATAACTAGAAGGATACCTACTATTAAATATTTTCGTTTTACCACAGCTCTCTCCAGCTGCGGATAGTATTCAATCTTCAAAAAACAGCTTAAAAGCACTTCCGAAAAATTGATTGAATCCTTCCTCTCATCCCTCTTGCCCATAACTCAAACTTTCAAGTCTACCCCATACTCCCCCTCATCATCAATTTTAAGTAAACAGGATCAGCTTAGATTACGGTTACAACCCTGAAAAATATCCCCAATAAAATTACAATATTCTGTTTTCTGTAAAGCGTTTATGTAACATCTTTTTTTTAAAATAGATTATTAAAACCCGGAATTACCGTTATTAAAATTTTATTACAGAAATATGAAAGTTCCGGAGGACTATTCTGCGCAGGAAATTTCAGTCTCCTCAAGGTAGAAGGCATAACTAGAAGGATACTATTAAACTGGTGTAAAGGTGTCTCGCCATGGGACCGCGTGGAAATAATTACAATAATTAGCGAAGAAGTTAATTTATATGCAATTTCTGTAAGGGTAATAATCATAACACATTATTTCTTTATACGGGGGATCTTTATTAACTGCAATTTTTTGTTTTTTTTTTCTGAATAAAATACGGCCTTAAAGTATTAAAAAAATTAAAATATGGTGACATAATTTTAAGATTTTGAGATTTTAAATTAATATTTTTTATCTTTAAATCTTCTGTGTACAACTCACATACCTAAAGCTTAAATATAAAATGGGCGAATTGTTGGCCATTGATAACGGTAAAAAAAAGATATCCAAAATCTTTCATTCTTATCAGGACATCAGAGTATTTTTTTAATGAAATTAAAATCTACACCCGAAACTCAATAACCCTTCACAATATCTACGAGTTCAATTCCAATTTAATTTCTGTCCAGCACACCATTTAGTCATACCTACCTCACATTCTTTTCCTTGGTAAAACCCAGATGGGTGGAGTATCTTTATTCAGAACTCCATGAACTCCAATAACGGTGACAGTCCCAATATATCGGGACGGATGCAACCCTACTCATGCACCTTATTCGCCAGATTTGAGCTGATTGGATTTTAATTTGTTTTTAAACTAGAAATAATTTTATGCTGGCAAAAATTTCGCGTTGAATTCAGAGGCGATTACTGCCACAGAGTCCGCTTCGACAAGTTGGACAAATTAGCCTATAACAATGGTATGAAGGCCTTTGAACATCGCTGTAACAAATGCTAAAAAAACTACACTGAGTCTATGTAAAAAAAATAAAACCATTTTTTAACCATTATTTTGCTGTTTTCTTTGTTAGACCGGAAAATTTTTATCCCATCATTGTCAAATTAAAATTTGTAGCTTTGTTGCGAGCTCGAAATGTACGAGCTCTTGTCAAAATAATAATCATTGTTGTTAGTAAACATCCCCTGTAAAAAGTACCTAGAATAATTGAAAAAATTACAGTGATTGCAGATTCTTGTTACAATAGACCTGAAAGATCTCTAACTGTAATTGACTATAATTGGCGTGTGCGTGTAGTAAATTGACAGCCTTTAATCAGTTTAACACTAGTATCTACTCAATTATTATTGTAGTAATTCATTTAATGTCAATTTATTAAAGGTTTTCTCCAATTTTTATTCCAGCATTTGTTCAAGGAACTTTTCAGAACAATATACCTTTATAAATAATAACATTAATGCGCTTTACAGAGAGCAGTAATTGAGATTTTTTAATTATTATATTTTATTTAATTTTAACATCCCCACGTTTGTTTAGGTTTTCCATATTCGTTTTACTGTAGGATTTTTTTACAACTTTTTATTTCTTAGAATTTTAAAATGATTACAAGGTGTCTTTATCATTATCGAAGGTTAATAAAATTGTTAAAATTTTTACCAACAAATCAAACCCAACCCAACCAGAATCAAAAACTAGTTTCATTTTTCATTTTACGGTATATATATATATATATATATATATATATATATATATATATATATATATATATATATATATATATAATATATATACTGTATTAGGAGACAATGTATAACCACTATCAGGTTTTCATACACATATTCATAGGAAATAAACAACAGAAAAAGAAAAATTACTTTCTTATGCAAGCTTTAAATATTCTCGTTCATTCTCAACCTGTGGAATAATGTATTCACTATATGAGTGGGCGCGGCTCCTATTATTAACCTCTTGTCTTACAGCTTAGCTCGTCTGATAAGCCCCACTTAGAAACAACACTCAGTATTTATTATGGCTATGCACTTTCACTGGTGCGCTCCACTAGATTAATAGGTGGAAATTATCTTTACCTTATTTGAATCCTACAGGTGTTGTGTAATCTATCATTAACTATGATGAGAAAAAAAAGAAGTAGTAATAAAGTCTATTATTCCATTTCTCTCTATATTTCGTGGCAAATTTATTAATCTGAAATATTTTTTTATTTTTATATTCTCTTCATACATAAATGAATTATTTAGGACGGTTATTTTTATCATATTAAGTGTCAATCTATATTTTGACGTAAAGCTTGACCTAAAGTTCAACAGGTTTGTTAGGCAGCACAAAAAACACCGATATTTTCTAGCGTCACATACTCGATTCGATTTATTTTTTTCTCATCATCCCATCAGGCGAGAAATTTGCCTTCGGAAACAAAGGTGTGCTTTTAGAAAAGTCAGTGACCGACTTAGGGGAGGGGCGCTGCCCCCCCCCCCCCCCCCCCCATGAAGCCTTGTACAAAAATGATTTCAATAGCGAATTTTATAAAATATAAACATAAAATATATTGTAACATATAATAAGCATTAACCATTCCTATATATTCTACAAAATATTATAAACAAAAGGTCTGTAAGGTCTTTGAAATGAATTATACCACAAAAATATGAATATAGATTGATACTAATATGTTATATAAAAAGTACCAGCCCTTTTCGGCACTTTTGATTTACATGCTCTTTGATAGTTTCTGAAAACATTCCTTATACATTCAAAAATGTCCTGATAGCTTTTGCAAAGATGCTGTGATTTATGAATTATTTTCTCGAAAACACGTATTTTGAAAGAACATTTGTTCAAAAACTTCTTCAATAAATAATTTTTAAAAAATATATACATTTTTCGAAAATAAATTTTTTCGAAAACAGTATTTAAAAAATTAAATTATGAACTCTAGTAGCTTGGAAAATGTTAATAAAAAAACCAAAGACGATCCTGAACAAATCTAAACGCACCTTTTTTGGGTTTAATTAGGTTTCCTTAGGTTTTGTATGTTACTCTCCCGTAAATTACTTTTTCAAAAAGTCATGGCTTGAAAAAATTAATATCCGAAAAAATTTACAGCCAGATTCTCCAACGCTAGTTCGGTCTAATTTGACAACCAAAATTTTTAAACTGACAAGTGTAAGAATAAGACAACTAAGTTTTAAATTCATTACAACTCGTTCCAAGATGAAAATCATTTGGAGACCAAGCAAATCGCTGAAATATCAGAATAATTCAAAAGATTTTAATGACGACTTATTAACAACGACAAGACAAAAACCTGTCAAAACCTAACTGATCAACTGTAAGATCTTAATTTAAACCAGTACTAAATCTTAAACTTTACTGGTGAATCTGAACGCTAATTTCGAAAAGATGTTCTCTGTCCGTTTTTTTAAAAAGTGCTTTAAAAATAATTGAAAAATTGGTTTTAAAAAAACTGTACTTCGGTAAGGCATAAATAAAAAAATGCTACAATATTTACACTTTAATAATAAATCAAGCAATTTGTCCTGTCGCGTGTAAGCTAAGATGACCAAATGTTTTTTTTTCAACAATCATCTTTTATTGATGTTAAACAAAGTAAATTGCTTCAAAAACGGATTCTTCGAGAGATGCTTTTTGGGAAATGGATATACAAAATTTTTTCAAAGATCTATTTTTTAAAACTTTCAAAAATACATTTTCCGAAAATATGTTTTTTAGAAAACATAGTTTTTCTAAATTTAAATTACGAACTCTACTGGGTTAGAAAATGTCAATGAAAAAATGACAAAAAGATCCTGACCTAACCTAAACCAACAGTTTTGTGTTCGGTCAGATTTACGTTTTCTTATGTCTGCTATATGTAGTAAATTACTTTCAAAAAGTTGTTTATTTAACATGAACATTCGAAGTCCTTTACGAAACAATTGAAAAAATGTACTTTCTAAAAACATGTTTTCCTGAAAAACGTAATTTCGAAAAGTGCTTTAAAAAAAATCGAAAAGTTAGTTTCCGAAAAAAAAGGGTTGAAAACACCCCTAGTTTTTTTTATCTAAGACATCCCACGTAGACTTCAAGCCTAAGTACTAATGTACCGTGGGTGTCTGAAGAGAAGGGAAATGTAGTCTATTGACACTGGATTTGAAGGATAGGAGGTTGGGACGGGAAAGGAAAACATCTGCAGGCAATTTGTTCCATAATCTGGAGACCCTAGCTATGAATGAGCGAGAGAAGTGGTCTGTTCTAGGCTTTTGTAGCTGGACAGTAAAGGGATGCATACCTAACGCGCCTCTTGTTGTTCTGTTAGGGACATTCAAGGGGGGGATAATACCGGCTAGTTCTTCAGAGGAAAATCCGTGGAAGTAGCGGTAGAAAAGGGATAAATCCCCTACAGCGCGGCGATGAGCCAGAGAAGGTAGTTTTCTCGTGAGGGCTGGGTCATTGATAAGTCGAGTGGCTCTCTTTTGGATAGAATCAAGGATCTTAAGTGTCGAAGGTGATGCCGCTCCCCAGATGTGGGAGCAGTACTCTAGGTTAGGTCTTATTTGGGAAACATAGAGAGTGTATAAGTTGGAAGGGGAGTAGTATTTTCTGGCTAAAAAGAGAAAACCAAGCTTTTTAGCTGCCGATGTGGCTACTGAGGTAATGTGGTTGTGCCAGCTGAGATCATGTTCGAAAGCGACGCCAACGAGATCGAAGGTTTCGTTGTTTTGTAGGGCTTGGCCATGGATGGGGTAAGCGTTGCCAGATTTTTTGCGTGAGGGGGAGCAAGACTGGGTTTTGGAGGCGTTGAACTGAACAAGGTTCTTGACACCCCACTCTAAGATTAATTGAAGATTTTGGGAAAGGGATAGGTACATAGATCTGCGTCTATTATCCAGCTCCTAATTCGAAACTTGTCTGGAAAAATGAATATTGGAGTGAAGAGTACTATCGTCAGCATAACTGTGGATGGGATTGGTAGTTGAAGAGAGTAGGTCATTAATGTAAAGAAGAAATAGGGTTGGTGCCAGGACTGAACCTTGGGGGGCACCAGCATTGATAGGATGGAAGTTAGGTGAGTGACCGTCAACCACAACAGATATGCGCAGATTAGAGAGAAAGCTGCCCATCCAGGTACATAGTTTGGTAGGAAGACCGTAAGAAGGTAGTTTGTTGAGGAGTGCGGCATGCCATACTTGGTGAAATGCCTTGGAAATATCGAGAGCAACAATCTGAGATTCGCCATGAAATTCAAGAGACTGGTTCCAGTTATGTGTGACAAAGCTAAGGAGATCAGCTGTGGATCTTTGGTGACGAAATCCGTACTGTCTGTCATGGATGATTTTGTGTTTTTCTAAATATTTTAGAATTTGCAAGTTGATTATTTTCTCCATAACTTTGCTCACAACGGAGAGAAGAGAGATAGGTCTATAATTGGATGGAAGGGACTTGGAACCTTTCTTCGGGACAGCCTGCACACGAGCAGTCTTCCAGCTATCTGGGAAGATACCCTTGTCATAACAGATCGGGAAACGATGAGTTAAGATGGGTGCAAGTTCTGGAGCGCATTTTTTTTAGAACAATTGCTGGTATGCCATCCAGGCCGGAGGACTTTTTGGTGTCAAGGGACAGAAGAATTTTTTTAACTTGTTTGACCTTAAGTATTATATCGGGCATTTTGTGGGGTACAGCCTTAGCGGTTGGAAGGGCTAAATTGGGGGGAGGGATCAGGGTGGAATTGGCAGCGAATTGTTTGGCGAATAGTTCTGCTTTCCCTTTAGAGGTGGAGATAACTTCGTTGTCAGAGGTCAGGGGAGGAAAAGTGCTTCTACAGAAGTTCTGACCAATGTTTGTGTTAAGTGACCAGAAAGATTTGCCGCCGTTGGGATAGGAAAGCACTTTATCTTTTATGCGGTTGTTAAAAGCATTTTTGGACTCTAAGATAGTTTGGTTGTATTGATTTCTGGCCTCGGTGAAAATTTGACGATTTTCGGGTGTAGGATTTTGAAGATACCTTTCAGCTTGGGCTTTTTTCAGCCTAGCTTTGTCACAGCCCTTGAAGAACCATGGCTTTTGATGGTGGAGTTTAGGTTTCTTGCGGGTATGTGGAATGAAACCTTCAATACCTGCTTGAATAATGTCTGTGATATGAGAGCAAATTTCGGAGGGATTGGGAGTGGAAAAACAGACAGGGTTCCAAGGGAAAGCAGAGAAGAAGTTTCGAAGACCATCCCAGTCGGCACAATTGTAGTGCCAGATCGTGCGTTCTGGCACGATTTCAGCAAACTCGGGATGTATGGGACAAGAGACGGTAATGAGGCCATGATCTGAACGACCAACGGGAGCGCATACAGATGTTAAGTAAGGCTCAGGATGGGTGGTAAGAAAAAGATCTAGTGGATTTGCATTATGGGTAGAAACGCGGGGAAAGTATGTTGGTTCTCTGATCAAATTGGTGAGCGATTTGCTGATTGCGAAGATTTCTGTTGCTCTGCCTTCTGGGTCAGTTTTTGTGGATCCTAACCATTCCTCACTATAGACGTTGAAGTCGCCTAGGACGATAACTTCCGCGGAGGGAAATTCGGAAATGAGATGGTCGAGATTTGCCGACAGATAGTCAAAGAACTCATTGTAGGATTTGTCTGATGGGGAGCGATAGATGCAACAGATAAATTTAGTAGAGGATTTAAGGGTGAGTTTTAGCCACAGAATATCGGGCTGGCCTGATTCCAGGTTCGGGAGTCTGGTGCAAGAAAGACTGCTGCGAACGTAGGCACATACCCCACCATGAAGACGAAAAGATGACAGAAGTTCATAGCCTGGAAACAGGAGATGATTGGTTGAGGATTTGGAGCTGATTTGGGTTTCGGTCAAAGCTTAAATATATAGGTTTTAGTCTAAAAACTTGCCAGTGGTTCAAACATTATTTATCTGACAGAAAACAAGTGACAAAAATTGCAAACGAATACATTTGTGACATTTCAAATTCACTGCCTATTTCTAGAGGTGTTCCACAAGGATCAGTATTAGGCCCTTTATTGTTTATTATATACACTTTTGATTTTCATTTATCTATTAAACACGGTAATCTTTTAGCTTTTGCAGATGATACTCAAATATACCACTCAATCAAGTACACAGATTTAAAAAATAGTATTTCCTTAATCAATAAGGATATTTTAAATATTTCGAAAACTATAACTGATCACGGATTAAAAATAAATGAAAATAAAACTAACTTAATTTTAACTGGTCCTAAAACACTAATCACTAAAATAAAAAATAATTCTGATTTCAAAATTGTTCTAAACAATAGTTTTAAGATACCGTCAATCGAATTTGGCAAAAATCTTGGCGTAATTTTTGATCAGCATCTTAATTTTCATGAACATATAAAAAATATAATTAAAAAAGCATACTACAAACTAAAAATTTTATATAACTTTAAGGACTACTTAAATAGCGATACTAAACTTAGACTGGTTGATTCAATTATTATAAGTGGATTAGATTACTGTGATATCATTTATCACAAAAATATCAGTAACGAAGATAAACAGAAATTACAAATTCTTCAAAATAACTGTATTCGTTTTTCAGTAGGGCTAAAAAAGTATGATCACGTATCACCTAGTTTTGACCAACATAATTTAATTAAATTAGAAAAAAGACGCGAAATCCACATATCCTGTTTTATTTATAAAATAATTTTAACTCAGAAACCAAGATATTTATTTGAAAAAATTGAATTCAGGAATAATATTCATAATGTTAATACTAGAAATCAGACCGCAATAGAAATACCTAAACATCATACTGAAAAATATAAGTCTTCGTTTAAATATAACTCTTCTGTAATTTATAATAATATTCCTTCTAGTCTGAGGGGCTTAAGCTATATAACTTTCAAAAAAAATATAAAAAATTATTTAGTAAGGGTAGGATTGGAAGAATGATTTTTTATAAATCAAAACCCTACCTATTTATGCCAACTAGTATACTACTGTCATTTTTTGGTTTTCTTTTTTACTTTATCATTTTTATATTTATATTTTTAATTGTTTTATTGGCATAAATAAACATCTTTATTATTATTATTATTATTAAAAAGAATGTGGGGTTTGCATGATTGGAGATAGTGGTGGACAGAGTCCAAATTGGAATTAAGCCCGCAAATGTTGGCAAAGGTTACTATGTTCTTGGAATTCTTCGATGGTGGGCCCCCATGAGCACCCCTCGCCCGGAGATCCGAATGGAGGGGTAGTTTACCTCCGGAATTTTTTACCTCTGGGGGCGCCATCATCATTTTCGCATTTGTTTTTTTTTTGAAGAGGTGGATAGTTAGAAGAGAGAAGGAACACAAAAGAGAAGAGAAAGAATGACAGTCCGAAGAAGAAAGGAAAAAACCGACTCACGCACCCAGGGCTGGAAACATCCGCTAAGATTTCACCAACTCTTTAAGTGGTTGCGCGGAGTGGTACCTCGGTCGAGGAGAGGATCCTATACCACCTACCAATTAAACAAACTCTACCACCTACCATATAAACAGATTAATATTTACGAGGTAAGTTAAGGCCTACTAGCACTATAGTTTGTATATAGAGTCGTTAACTTGCAAGCCGTTTCAGTTTTTTACAAAGGCTGCTAACTTAATTTTTAAAAATTTCTCGAAAACTAGACATATAAACAGATTAATAGTTACACGGTAAGTTAAGGCCTACTAGCACCATAGTTTGTATACAGAGTAGTTAACTTGCAAGCCGTTTCAGTTTTTTACAAATTTGGCTGGTAACTTATATTTTTACAATTTCTCGAAAACTAGACATGTAAACAGATTAATATTTACGAGGTATGTTAAGGCCTACTAGCACTATAGTTTGTATACAGAGTCGTTAACTTGCAAGCCGTTTCAGTTTGTTACAAATTTGGCTGCTAACTTAAATTTTTACTATTTCTCGAAAACTAGACAAATAAACAGATTAATATTTACGAGGTGAGTTAAGGCCTACTAGCACTATAGTTTGTATACAGAGTCGTTAACTTGCAAGCCGTTTCAGTTTTTTACAAAGGCTCCTAACTTAAATTTTTACAATTTCTCGAAAACTAGACAAATAAACAGATTAATATTTACGAGGTAAGTTAAGTCCTACTAGCACTATAGTTTGTATACAGAGTGGTTAACTTGCAAGCCGTTTCAGTTTTTTATAAATTTGGCTGCTAACTTAAATTTTTACTATTTCTCGAAAACTAGACAAATAAACATTAATATTTACGAGGTAAGTTAAGGCCTACTAGCACTATAGTTTGTATACAGAGTCGTTAACTTGCAATCCGTTTCAGTTTTTTACAAAGGCTGCTAACTTAAATTTTTACAGTTTCTCGAAAACTAGACAAATAAACAGATTAATATTTACGAGGTAAGTTAAGGCCTACTAGCACCATAGTTTGTATACAGAGTAGTTAACTTGCAAGCCGTTTCAGTTTTTTACAAATTTGGCTGCCAACTTAAATTTTTACAATTTCTCGAAAACTAGACCTATAAACAGATTAATATTTACGAGGTAAGTTAAGGCCTACTAGCACTATAGTTTGTATACAGAGTCGTTAACTTGCAAGCCGTTTCAGTTTTTTACAAAGGCTGCTAACTTAAATTTTTACAATTTCTCGAAAACTAGACATATAAACAGATTAATATTTACGAGGTAAGTTAAGGCCTACTAGCACTATAGTTTGTATATAGAGTCGTTAACTTGCAAGCCGTTTCAGTTTTTTACAAATTTGGCTGCTAACTTAAATTTTTACTATTTCTCGAAAACTAGACAAATAAACAGATTAATATTTACGACGTAAGTTAAGGCCTACTAGCACTATAGTTTGTATACAGAGTCGTTAACTTGCAAGCCGTTTCAGTTTTTTACAAAGGCTCCTAACTTAAATTTTTACAATTTCTCGAAAACTAGACAAATAAACAGATTAATATTTACGAGGTAAGTTAAGTCCTACTAGCACTATAGTTTGTATACAGAGTGGTTAACTTGCAAGCCGTTTCAGTTTTTTATAAATTTGGCTGCTAACTTAAATTTTTACTATTTCTCGAAAACTAGACAAATAAACATTAATATTTACGAGGTAAGTTAAGGCCTACTAGCACTATAGTTTGTATACAGAGTCGTTAACTTGCAATCCGTTTCAGTTTTTTACAAAGGCTGCTAACTTAAATTTTTACAGTTTCTCGAAAACTAGACAAATAAACAGATTAATATTTACGAGGTAAGTTAAGGCCTACTAGCACCATAGTTTGTATACAGAGTAGTTAACTTGCAAGCCGTTTCAGTTTTTTACAAATTTGGCTGCCAACTTAAATTTTTACAATTTCTCGAAAACTAGACCTATAAACAGATTAATATTTACGAGGTAAGTTAAGCACTATAGTTTGTATACAGAGTCGTTAACTTGCAAGCCGTTTCAGTTTTTTACAAATGTGGCTGCCAACATAAATTTTTACAATTTCTCGAAAACTAGACCTATAAACAGATTAATATTTACGAGGTAAGTTAAGGCCTACTAGCACTATAGTTTGTATACAGAGTCGTTAACTTGCAAGCCGTTTCAGTTTTTTACAAAGGCTGCTAACTTAAATTTTTACAATTTCTCGAAAACTAGACATATAAACAGATTAATATTTACGAGGTAAGTTAAGGCCTACTAGCACTATAGTTTGTATATAGAGTCGTTAACTTGCAAGCCGTTTCAGTTTTTTACAAATTTGGCTGCTAACTTAAATTTTTACTATTTCTCGAAAACTAGACAAATAAACAGATTAATATTTACGACGTAAGTTAAGGCCTACTAGCACTATAGTTTGTATACAGAGTCGTTAACTTGCAAGCCGTTTCAGTTTTTTACAAAGGCTGCTAACTTAAATTTTTACAATTTTTCGAAAACTAGACAAATAAACAGATTAATATTTACGAGGTAAGTTAAGGCCTACTAGCACCATAGTTTGTATACAGAGTAGTTAACTTGCAAGCCGTTTCAGTTTTTTACAAATTTGGCTGCTAACTTAAATTTTTACAATTTCTCGAAAACTAGACATATAAACAGATTAATATTTACGAGGTAAGTTAAGGCCTACTAGCACTATAGTTTGTATATAGAGTCGTTAACTTGCAAGCCGTTTCAGTTTTTTACAAATTTGGCTGCTAACTTAAATTTTTACTATTTCTCGAAAACTAGACAAATAAACAGATTAATATTTACGAGGTAAGTTAAGGCCTACTAGCACTATAGTTTGTATACAGAGTCGTTAACTTGCAAGCCGTTTCAGTTTGTTACAAATTTGGCTGCTAACTTAAATTTTTACTCTTTAAGTGGTTGCGCGGAGTGGTACCTCGGTCGAGGAGAGGATCCTCTACCACCTACCAATTAAACAAACTCTACCACCTACCATATAAACAGATTAATATTTACGAGGTAAGTTAAGGCCTACTAGCACTATAGTTTTGTATACAGAGAACTTGCAAGCCGTTTCAGTTTTTTACAAATTTGGCTGCTAACTTAAATTTTTACAATTTCTCGAAAACTAGAGATTATTATTTACAAGGTAAGTTAAGGCCTACTAGCACTATAGTGTGTATCCAGAATCGTTCACTTGAAAGCCGTTTCAGTTCACTAATTCAAAGCCGATAACGGTGATAGGCTATCATTTTCTAATGAATAATACTGAAGGAGTTGGACATAAATCTTTGATTGCCTCGTAACTTTATGCTGATTATTGAATTTTCGAATAACTGTATTTTTTCGTGTAACTGCTTTCAAAAAATATGTTCGCGAAAAAATTTCATATTATTAGTCCAAATGGACAGAAGGTATAAATAAAAAAAATGCTAGAATTTTGGTAAGTTACGATAACAAACTGTTGTTTCCACAAGAACAAGTTTAGATATTTCGTCCACTATGAAATAGTGTACATTTCTTAGAACCCTAAACTATAGAAAAATAATGTCGCACGTGAACTTGCCCGTTCTTTCTGGTATATACTTTTCTGTAGCTCGAGGTTTTATTGTTGCGCCCCCACTCCCCTAGACGAAATTCTAAATCCGCCCCAGACAGTTCATTGTTTTATGGTTGTTTTTTTTATTACAGTGTAATTTGTGTTTAATTTTTGTAAACATTGTATTGTGCCAATGTACAAAATACCACTGCAAGTGCCCTAAAAAATCTAATTTTTCACGTGCCCAGATTAGCCGATATTGGAAGGTAAGCATATTTGGCTGTACTTTTATTTTTATGTTACAATAAATAATAAATAGGTATTTGTAACGAAATTTTAAAGACCAATAAGCGGCCATCCATCTAACAAACTTTAAGCAAATTTTCCAATAAAATTGCTTAGGGGCCCAAGGTACTCTTTCCCCGCCACTGAGCAGATTTGGAGAATATTATTTGTAAAACATAACCATATCTCTACTTTTTGATAAAATAAAGAAACATGCTATTTTTCTAAAATTGTTGATTTTATTTGAAAAGTACATCCCAAAGTACCTTTATATGATTTCTTCTTTATAAGAATCATCTTTTTCCTCTCGATCACATTCTCATCCATTCCTTACCGTAGGTTGAACCTCCCAATTCTTCCGCCCGCTCCAATTATTCGCCATCCATTGTTGGCGAATTTTTCTATCGACTACAATCGAATCTGCAGATAAATAATGCATTGCGAACGGCGCTATTTATAGGTTAGTCACAATAGCTGGCGTGGTGCATACTTCATTGTTTCGCCCGGTCTAGAAAAAGTACCGAGACATGATCGGCGCGGTGTTTCATTGCATCGCGTGGAACCAATTACAAAAACGCGAACTCGGTTATGAAATTTCTTTATGGTTATTGCGGAGTCGACCTGAGATGGGAGGGTTTATTGCATTCGTTTTTATCATAAATTTTCTGTTTAATAGAACAATAATAGTAAGATTAGTAAGCGTACCATAAAAATACAGGGTGTTTGGTAACGAATACCATTGACCTTCAGCAAGAGGGGACGCAGCCGTTCATTTCTAACTAGACTTTTGTTTGCTTCATATATTGTGCGTGTGTAGAACAAAGACCAACCGCTATAATTCCGTCTCAGCGCGCCACGAAGTGGTATTCCACCGAGCAAACCTCTGAAAAGACGGTTCCGGATGAAAAGAATCCATTTTTCCACACAGCTGGCACTGGCGCATCATTCCGCAAAGTTTATGGATAAAGCTCTATCAGGGAAAACCCAAAAATTACGTAATATATCACTACACACGCATATTTCGACCTGGCCGGAAAGTACAAACAAAATTACGCCTTTCAGATTTCTGAGTGATCCAGTCGACGCCCCGTGAAGCGACGTTGCCACTCTCACTCCACTTTTCGCCACTATGCAATGGAAATATATTATTAAAAATTTATTATCACGAAAAATAAAGGCAGGGGAAAGTGGGGCAGGTTGAAACATGGGGCAGGTTGAAACAATTCAAATCTTGCGGGGTATTGCAGGTTCCGTAGGATACATTACTTACTGGCTTAAAGCCAAATAGAGGTTTGTGGGTGTTCGTTAACAATTTGTCTCAGTTCTTCTACTTTTTGTGCAGTGCGAACTTTGGGCCACCCACTGTCTTCCGTTCTATTCACACTTCCTGTTTCTCTAAACAAAGCCACAGATCTAGTCAAAACTTGGCGAAACTGGTCGAAATCCACGAGTATGTGTGGAAATTCTATTTGAAAATCCTAAATGGCGTTTTGTAGCGATACAGATACGAAAGGCGGTCTATATTCTCAATATCTCGATCATCAGTCTAAAGGATTGTGATATCTTCCTTAATACATGCTCTAGAAACACGAAATTTTCAGTGCATTACAATGATGATATTACCGATATTAGAGCCTCCTCGGGGGGCGGTTAGGCGGTCTACACCATAGTTGTGTATCCAACAGGAACCACCTATTCAATCGAAATAAAAAGTACCCTATATTCCCTTCTGTGACAAGCATCCTGGGGTGTCAAATTTCATCGCGCTCCTCGATTTCGTTGAGACGTAATTGGGTAAAAAGCAAACAAACAAACAGATTTTCGCATTTATAATATAGGTAAAAATCAGTAAAACGATCGTATAAATAATTTATTACTTCTATACTTTGAATACGATCGATACATTACACTTCTCCAAGGCTGTTCCTTTGATTATAGAGATGAAATCTGCTGGACCTTTCAAGGACCTCTTTTACACGAATCCCTACAAACGGCCTGGAAATTAACAGTTCACTTGGTCGGGTAATTACTACAAAGTGCGCGGTTAACCATCTGCTTATTGACAGGCCGATAATTATTTTATACACGCTCAATTGGCAGCAGTGAATAAGGCCTGACTTGAACATTTTTATGTGCGAAATATACAGTGAAGTCCGGAAGGTCATCTCGATTCGATTTTAAATGAAAATTGGCGTTGGTGATTCATTTTTTTAATTGTTTTAAAAAACTTTCAGGACGGAATGTTTAAAAGGAGACAGGCTGTTTTTATCATTGAAAAAAAATAGAGTTTATTTAAAGTATAAAATTTAAGTTTAATATACAAAGAATAATATAAAGAAATGTAATCCCTAAAAGCTGGCTGATTAGTAAGCAATTACTAGAGCAACCTTTATACACGGTGTACCTACAAGATAAAGAGGGTCAGTATGGGGATCTCGTTAATAGTTAGAAATACAAAATTGGTTAAATGAGAAAAAAGCTGAGTAATTGAAGAATTAATAAAATAATGTTCCAAAATTTTTCAGATGTTTTTTATTTTCGAGTTATTTTGAAATGACTAAATTTTCGAATTTTCAAAACAATTCTTTTCTGGCGTTAATATGAAAGGTAGGGCAAAACTAATAAAACTTCTTGATAGCAACTTTTAATGAAGTTAAAGATGCGACCTGTCGTGTCAGCTTGATTCGGCCCACTACTGATCTAGGGGCTTTTCGAAGAAACCAACATCAGCTTTTGATGTCATCTGTGATTCTCAAATGTCGAAACGCCGACTTTTATCATAAATTGAACTAGACATATATATATATATATATATATATATATATATATATATATATATATATATATATATATGCGAAGTTGACATCAGCTTGGCACACAGAAAACTACACTATTCAGGCCTATATAGTCTGATCTATTCTTAAAAATAAAACATTGCAGTTTACATCAATTTCCGAGCTGAGCTACAAATAATACCGTTGCTGCCCAGGACCGAAGATTACACGTTAAGATAACCGTGGTGTACTGCAGACTTGTTTCTATGACTTATCCGATAACACATCACAACAGAGATAAATTATTACCATGTTGCGATTTGCGCTTTTACGTAGTTGCATAGGCAGATACAATCGACGAAGACTGAAGAAGCTACACACTTTCAGGCCCGTTAAGAGGGGGCAGGGGGCAGGGGGCAAATTCAACGGGCCCGCACAGCTTTGAGGGACCCCTAACTCAAAATTTACTTATCAGTCATGGGGCGCCGGGCCAGGAAACCTTCTGCTCCGGGGCCCGTTCCGGCTCTCGATTATTAACCAGGGGGGCCCGGGCCAGAAAAACTTTACTGTCCCGGGGCCTGTCCCGGCTCTCGACGACCCCGCACACCTTCGATTTGATTTCAGTCTGATTTATAAGTCAATGTAAAGGGAAAATCTATTTATATGGTACGTATTTACACAGTTAGAAGCAAAGTATTAAATTTAACATTTTACACTTTTTTGTGTTAATTTAACTATCTAAGGTTTAGTCAAACAGTAACTTTAATGTAAGGTAACTATTCATCATAAATTTGACAATTTCATTTAGTAAAAGTAACAAATTAATATACTTAAAGTTTTTTGGAATAATAAGCCCCATGTCGTCCTATTTTTCTTCAGCTCTAGGCGCACTTTCTTAATTACTATTCATTGTTTCACCTTAGTTCATTACACTATACTCCTAACACATATCTGCTCTACTCTACCTGCCTTTGTTATTAAGTATAGCGAGTATATTCTTATAATGGTTGAATGTAACGTTGAGTAAAAGTAACTTAAAACAGTATAACATATTATTATCAGTTTTGTTTCAAACCAAAAATCATCAAATGCTAATATGAGCTTTGAGACGTAAGTGATTTCTTAATAAATATAATTTGACTAAACCAGAAATAGTAAAAGTTTTTCTTATCTTCTTCTCTTCGGGTTCTCCGGCTAGCTCATTTTTTCTTTTTGGGCGCCTTGATTGTGGTAATCTGTATAGTTATAAATTCACTAAAGAAGCTTTTCAGACATTTAAATCACTTTATTTCACGAAACGGCCAAAAAAGCCCCCTCAAAAGTATTAAATTTACAAACCCTTTTTCTACTTCGACATTTCTTAACCAGATTTTTTCTTTGGGTTATATGAAAAAGATGTAGGGTTGGTGCAATTACAAAATCCGTCGTACCACATCTTCTATAATGGTGGAACCTAGATATTTGCAAACCTTTGCTTTCTTTAAATTTTTTTAATTGCGTCCCTATTTCTGCTCTTCTTTCTCAATTGACCTCCATTTACTCGATTTTCCTTCTACTGATCTTTAGGCCTTTATCTTAGCGATCTATATCATCACTCGTCTTTTAATGTTATCCCTGCTGGTATCACATATTATGTGATAATATCGTCCCCAAACATCATGCACCAGGAGCTTCATCTCCAGAAAGAACTCGAAAACGCTGAAGACTTGCTTCTTGTTATCTCAACCTATAACATCTCACAGATATACAACATCTCTAGGTGCAAATGACTAAATGAGTAATTTATTTCGTGTTTTACTCCATTTTATTCCGAGAAAATCTTCAAGGGTGGCACAAGACCCAACTATGGGAACAGCGTAATTTCTATGGGGCCATTGCGAAAGACGTAACAAATGAGAAATAGAGAGAACATGGCCGCACCTGCGCGGGCTATGATCAAGCTGTGCGAAATAATGCAAAATTATTATAATGTGCACCCATTAGAATATTATTGCTTCGTATAAAATCGTTAGTTTTGTATAGGGTGAATTATAAAATAAATTATTAAATGAATAAACTCAATCAGAAACGAAATTCATGTTTTTGGAAGAACATAAATAAAAATTTATTTATAGAGAAAATGCATACATATAATTTAAATAAACCTGTTTTTTTTTGTATTTTCTGCATAACTTTAATATTTATTGTTGTTTTTATCCATTTATTTTGGTTTTTACTTACAAAAAAAAAAGATTTTCTATTACAGATTTCCTACAAATTTCAAAACTTGTAAAACGCGTGTTATGGGTTGTGACGTCACATTACATGTAAATAAAACCGTTAGTATGGCTGGTGTACTGTAAATTCAAATGTTAATTTATTTTCTTGATTATTTACTGAAAATTTCCTGCACTGAAAGTAGATGGTTCCGAAAATCGTATTCATGTATATTTCAAGCCGAAATCGGTCCAGGAACCTTTTAATTTTGCAACAAAAACTGGCATTTTTACGAAATTTTGACACATCATACCTTTGTAATTCCGAGTAAATAAACTGCAATTTTTGTTTTCATGGCAATCTTCGAACATTCGAGAATTTAAAAATTTTCAAATTTTGCATGTCCCCGATGCAAATATACCTATTTATTTATAACTTTAACGAAAAAATAAGTGATTTAAATTAGTGGAAAGTCTTCTTAGATAACTAGCGGATAAAATAAACTCAAAAAGAATCACTAAATAACAAAAATAGTGTGGAATAATGTCGGTTAAAAATAGGATTTGTCGGAAAAAGTCAAGAAAATTTTGATTTTACCCCTTAAATACGCTCCTGGATGACCCATTCGGTATTCATTTTAAAATGTGATTATTTTATAAGATAGTGTTGAAAATAATTAGATTAGAAAAAATACAGGGTGATTCAAATGTACCGATGTCGAGGGCAAAAAAAGTCAAAAAATCGAAATTTAATCGGCGATAGCTCCCTTCGTATAAAGAATGAAGAAACTAAAAAATATGGATATCATGTATTCCGACGAGCCCTTTTCGGCAACGTATATAATATATATCCATTTTCCAGTGATTTCAGGTTTAGGTAAATGTACTGCAAAAAGAAGTTATTTAAGATTTTAGAGTTTCATGAATCCGTTTTTCGATTCGACGTTTTGTTTTCGTTATTAGGTACCAAAGAGTGGTATGCAAAGGGCATTTTTCAACCTAAAAAAATTCAAAAGAATTATTTGCCATTTTCTGATTCTCACCAGTTTCAATAGAGTTTTAAAGCTCCGGGTCTTCTACAACGTCCGAAAATTTACGTCGATTTAATTCACTTTGGCGACCTGTACCCCATTTCAACGGAAATCGAGAAAATTTCGATTTTAGCATTTAATAGCTCCGAAACGAATCCTGTATAACTGAATTGTTTATCGAAGCTAGTTGCACTATTCCTCTATCAACCCAATTCTAATTCGGTTGCTCCCCCTTCTGACTATTTCCGTGAAAAGCAAACCTGTTCGACTTTAGGTGAAGCTTTAGGTTAACATGTAGATTGACACTTATTTTTGCTGATCTCCTTGACGTCACTTTTCACTATGAACAAATGGCTGCTTTTTAAATTGTAATAAATTTGACCGAAAAGTAAACATTTTTTCTAGCTAAATTATCGGAGGTAAGTGCACAAGTGCATCAAAATAACCGATAATTTTTGAATGAAATGTGTTTTTTTATAATTGCAAGAGTTTGTTTTCATATTTTCGCGAAAAAGCCCGACTCCGCAGGAGGAGGGCATTTTCGTAAAATATGAAAACAAGCGATTGCAATTTGTAAAAAAAACACATTGAATAAAAAAATTATATGGTTATTTTGATGCACGAGTGTAATATTTATTTGAATATTTCCCAAATTAATTAAGAACTCGAATCAAGTAAATTTAAATATTTTATTTAACAGAAAATACTAACAATAAAATTAAAATGCTTAAAAATTACAAGAATTGCAATGAAAAGTACAATTATTGTAATTAACAATATTTTGCTTTGAATTCGTAGACATGGTGGTTGATGCAGTCAACGAGCGAGAGCTTATTTCGGCGGGGGACTATTGAGCTTGACGGTTGGTCATTGTCCCGCTTTTTTCAATCAAAAGCATATTATAACAATTCTTGACAAAATGAAAGGAAAACATTCGTTGACATTGACTTTTTTGTCTGCTGTCACTCAATAAGATGACGTTAATTGTCAGAATATTACATTTTTTGACGTTTGTTAACAATAAAATCCCGCTTTGACGTTTCGTCAACAATATAAACTTGCGATGCAATTTTCGATTTCTGGCAGTGCTGTTTTCGCTGTAATTTTGCGAAAATTGCATTTCTCTTATGAGGGAAATATTCGTACTAATTTTCTTCCAAATAATTTTTTTGGGTTTGTAATTACTTCCTTAAATGATTTATGCAATAAAATAAATAGGAATGTGTCACCCTGTTTAACTTTGACTCTGTTTTAAATATTGGAATTTATAATATTATGCCGAAACAAACGTTCGTGCATAAATTGATAGGTTCATTAATTATTGTGCGCCTGACGCTAAAATTAATTTGTTGCCTTCCAAACCCCGCTGGCTAGGAAAAATTTGAATTATTAATTTAAAATAGATTCTTGCAAAGGCATCTAATGGATACTTTAATTACCGGTGTGCAATATATTGATTTTTTTTTAAAAAATGTTAATACTTTTTGAATGTTAAAACATTTAAATGAATAATTATTGCATTTTTTCTAATAGTTGACATTTAAGCGTGTTAACGCTTACGTTAATAACACCTTAATTGTTATTTTATGTATGCAGAAGAAGTCTTATGGTGTCATAAAATAATAACCGTGTTATTCACAAAATTATTTCGGTCTTATTACGAGTTATTGCAGCACAGAAAACAATTTATTTATTTTTATTATTATAAGGTGTCTATCCTCACCATTATCCTTTCTGATCATTGATTTAGAAACAATCATCTAGAGACGTGGCAATTTATATATATATATATATATATATATATATATATATATATATATATATATATATATATATATATATATATATATATATATATCAGTAGTTTTTCAGATAATTTCAAACATACTTAACTATGTTCATAAATGAGAATGTCGCAGGTAGTGTGGAGAAGTCGCGAGACTCCCACATCCAAGCTACCATGGGAGATCCGATAAGGATCCCTATGACATTTCTCAGAGAGTAATCTCAAGAACCCCTACCGTTTAAAATCTTTCATTTTGTCTTTTATAGGCAAGAACTATGGAATTATATGGGAGCAGAAATGCTCATGCTACTGTCAGGCCTCTGATGAGTCGATGTGGTGTCTTTTAACAACTTAGACACCGAGGAAGACAAAACAGTAGTTTTTCAAATAATTCCAAACATACTTAATTATATATATATATATATATATATATATATATATATATATATATATATATATATATATATATATATATATATAGATATATATATATATATATATATATATATATATACATATATATATATATATATATATATATATATATATATATATATATATATATATATATATATATATATATATATATATATATATAACAAGGGAAGAAAATCATGGCTATCGGACATAACCAGTAAGTTGCGTTCTTGCATTAAAGTACGGGGAGTCCAAGACCTTATGGATAACCCCGGGCCGGTAGACAGTTAGCTTTCGTCCTTATTAGGACTCATCAGACTGACTTAACCCTTTGGCACCTTTCCACACATAGAACCCCCGCATATTATGTCGTCCGCTTTGGATAAAGACGGTACACAATACACGCGAGCGCCATCCATGGGAAGTCACTGAAAAGCAAGAACGGACCTTACTAGAGTAAAGCTGCTACTGTAGGCAACCAGTAAAACAATAATACGTACGGAAACATGACTCCCGGTACCCGGTACCGATTTTGAGCATCACTCCAGCTATCCACAATTTGCGGTTTATACTGTGAGTCGCACACTCAGTCCCACCGAGAGCCGTGCAACTCCGTCTAAAAGCCAGAGAATAAGAAAAAGGGGTTTAACGTCCGAAATAATAAAACAAGGGAAGAAAATCATGGCTATCGGACATAACCAGTAAGTTGCGTTCTTGCATTAAAGTACGGGGAGTCCAAGACCTTATGGATAACCCCGGGCCGGTAGACAGTTAGCTTTCGTCCTTATTAGGACTCATCAGACTGACTTAACCCTTTGGCACCTTTCCACACATAGAACCCCCGCATATTATGTCGTCCGCTTTGGATAAAGACGGTACACAATACACGCGAGCGCCATCCATGGGAAGTCACTGAAATGCAAGAACGGACCTTACTAGAGTAAAGCTGCTACTGTAGGCAACCAGTAAAACAATAATACGTACGGAAACATGACTCCCGGTACTTCCGTACGTATTATTGTTTTACTGGTTGCCTACAGTAGCAGCTTTACTCTAGTAAGGTCCGTTCTTGCATTTCAGTGACTTCCCATGGATGGCGCTCGCGTGTATTGTGTACCGTCTTTATCCAAAGCGGACGACATAATATGCGGGGGTTCTATGTGTGGAAAGGTGCCAAAGGGTTAAGTCAGTCTGATGAGTCCTAATAAGGACGAAAGCTAACTGTCTACCGGCCCGGGGTTATCCATAAGGTCTTGGACTCCCCGTACTTTAATGCAAGAACGCAACTTACTGGTTATGTCCGATAGCCATGATTTTCTTCCCTTGTTTTATTATTTCGGACGTTAAACCCCTTTTTCTTATTCTCTGGCTTTTAGACGGAATTGCACGGCTCTCGGTGGGACTGAGTG
This sequence comes from Philopedon plagiatum, assembly GCA_963971165.1. Taxonomy (NCBI): domain Eukaryota; kingdom Metazoa; phylum Arthropoda; class Insecta; order Coleoptera; family Curculionidae; genus Philopedon; species Philopedon plagiatum. Next base: position 12,790,476 of record OZ020189.1, on the reverse strand, counting down.
TGCGACTCACAGTATAAACCGCAAATTGTGGATAGCTGGAGTGATGCTCAAAATCGGTACCGGGTACCGGGAGTCATGTTTCCGTACGTATTATTGTTTTACTGGTTGCCTACAGTAGCAGCTTTACTCTAGTAAGGTCCGTTCTTGCATTTCAGTGACTTCCCATGGATGGCGCTCGCGTGTATTGTGTACCGTCTTTATCCAAAGCGGACGACATAATATGCGGGGGTTCTATGTGTGGAAAGGTGCCAAAGGGTTAAGTCAGTCTGATGAGTCCTAATAAGGACGAAAGCTAACTGTCTACCGGCCCGGGGTTATCCATAAGGTCTTGGACTCCCCGTACTTTAATGCAAGAACGCAACTTACTGGTTATGTCCGATAGCCATGATTTTCTTCCCTTGTTTTATTATTTCGGACGTTAAACCCCTTTTTCCTTTTTCTTATATATATATATATATATATATATATATATATATATATATATATATATATATATATATACATATATAATTAACCGAGGATGATATTCCTTGGACAACACGTTGGCGTAGTGTGAGAATAGTATTTTCAATATCGTTCCCAACGGACAAACCCAGAATCAATCGTGTAATTCAATGCCGGTAGGGGTATTAGCCCTCGGAGTAGTTGTTTCGGTTGGTTCGACCATTTAACACCTGCTCGACACAGAGCATTTGGCCTGTCCCCGGCCTGAATGAGATCTAACAGTATCGAAACCGGTCGTCGGGGTGGCACGGTTCATTTGTACCTGTGATATCAGGTCATTGAACCACCAAGGATGATATTCCTTGGACAACACGTTGGCGTAGTGTGAGAATAGTATTTTCAATATCGTTCCCAACGGACAAACCCAGAATCAATCGTGTAATTCAATGCCGGTAGGGGTATTAGCCCTCGGAGTAGTTGTTTCGGTTGGTTCGACCATTTAACACCTGCTCGACACAGAGCATTTGGCCTGTCCCCGGCCTGAATGAGATCTAACAGTATCGAAACCGGTCGTCGGGGTGGCACGGTTCATTTGTACCTGTGATATCAGGTCATTGAACCACCAAGGATGATATTCCTTGGACAACACGTTGGCGTAGTGTGAGAATAGTATTTTCAATATCGTTCCCAACGGACAAACCCAGAATCAATCGTGTAATTCAATGCCGGTAGGGGTATTAGCCCTCGGAGTAGTTGTTTCGGTTGGTTCGACCATTTAACACCTGCTCGACACGGAGCATTTGGCCTGTCCCCGGCCTGAATGAGATCTAACAGTATCGAAACCGGTCGTCGGGGTGGCACGGTTCATTTGTACCTGTGATATCAGGTCATTGAACCACCAAGGATGATATTCCTTGGAAAACACGTTGGCGTAGTGTGAGAATAGTATTTTCAATATATATATATATATATATATATATATATATATATATATATATATATATATATATATATATATATAATTATAAATCGTGTTACGACGAAAGAACGTTGTTAGAATTGTTCAAACTTAGGAACTACGAAAATTTTCGTTCTTGTGTGAGAACAATTAATTCGTGAACTCCGTTTAATTTTTAGGCGCGATCATGTGCCAAGTGACAACGCAATTCGCAATCCTATTTGAAAATTTGAGGTCTCCGGACTGGTTGTTGATGCCAGTGCGTCTACGTAGTGCTCAGTTCAATAAAAATATCACTGGAGCATGTTTCCAAAATCCCAGAACCTCAGTTCGTCGTCGATCTCAACCAGGGCCCTGAAGCTTTAAATACGGATTATCGCAGCTGCGAATTTATTTAACGAACTTGCCATAGAGGCGCTGCTTCCATTCGACAGACAACAGATACGTCAAAATTAGACCAATCAGGTTATTTTATTCTTGGTTGTCTCGCCTTTGTCCGTCAGCCAGAAACTTTGGACTTGTTACGGACACGTTTTCCTAGCCGCGATATTTCTCGAAATGGTGATATTCAGTGGCCTGCAAGATCAGGCGATCTAACCCCCCTCGATTTTTTCTTGTGGGGCTTTCTCAAGGACAATTCTAAGAATCCGCAAACGATCAATGACCTAAAGCAAAACATTGGTCAAGTTATTAGTGAATTTTTTCAACTTTTCCTTTCTTTTTCCTTCCTTTAGTTCCTACTTTTGCCCATCTGGATTTTTTAAAATTTAAATAAAACCCTCAGTTTTGATACAGTAACTAGAATTTGTGACTAAAAGTATTTTCTCATTTGATCTTTCATGTATGTAGAGTTAAATATCAATTTAGGCTCTTATCTGGTCAAGAATAAACTTTTATTGAAAGTTTCTCTACTTTTGTGCGATAGTGTATGCAAGGGCGTAGCCAAGGGAGGGCAGGGGGGGGGTCACGTGCCCCCCCCCCCTGGCACGAGCAAAAAGCCAAGATTTACCAATGTGCCATTCAAATTTCCCGTGCTGTCGCAGCTGATTTTCAAAGCGTACTGAATGTAGGGCAGAAGATTCAAAAATCGAAACGTTTAAGAATTTAAAGCATTTAAAACAGCTTTCTCTGCAGTTTAAAATCATTGAGGGTGGTTAAATAAAACACTGTTTTTTTTTCAAAAATAAAAAATAGTATTAAATTATTAACATTATATAAAAAGTTTTAATTTATACCAATAGACAGGTACAATCGGTACTTGTATACTACTTAATTACAAATTTTAAAAAATCAGTAGTTTTATGTATTACCATCAGTTTATTTCCTCAGATTTTTTTTTCAATCGATCGATTCATCGGCAGCCTCCAATGAAAAACAAGTATTGTTTTTTAATATTTGTTTACAGTGCTCCATCGTAGTTATATTCAGGCAATTTATATTTTCTTTAACGACACAAAGTACAAGAATGAGTAGTACTCGTATCACACTAATTTCATCAATCGAAAAGCCACTAAACTTAATTCATAATATATTTTCAGTCACAATAATTTTTCAAAATTTTTTGTGCTTATTTGGTTTTAGTTTCGTTTTGAAAGTTCGTACTAAAATTAGTGGTTTTTCCAAGATCAGTACTGACGTACTGAATTTGGCCACTTTGTACTGAATTCAGTACAATTGTGCCGAAATGGCAGCACTGCTGCATGTGGCGCAAACGTGTGAAGTGGTAAGAAAGCTTTTGCTGTTAATTAATAATAATAATAACAATAATAATAATAATAATAATAATAATAATAATAATAATAATAATAATAATAATAATAATAATAATAATAATAATAAATACATTTATTTGTGCCAAAGAAAAATAAAAGTACAATAATAAAGAATTGTAATAACAAGTACAATAGCAATCACTGTAATAGCCAAAGGAATTAAAAATTACGGGAACATACTAGTTGGCACAAATGGGTAGAAATTTTGATTAAAATTAATCATTCTTCCAATCCTACCCCACGCAAATATTTTTTAAGTTTACATTTAAAATTTATATAACTTAATTAAAGGTGGCTGCCGTGCGCTGTTCCTGTTCACTCTGTTTGTGTTCACGCAGATCTCAGATATAAAATAATTATCAAATTGTAATATAATTTTTCTTACAAAATTGGCCTAACAATATCCTATACTATACCTGCACCATAATCGACAATTTTAGCATGATTTCAAATTTTTTAAATTTATTTCAATTTATTTTAAATAAAACCGCAAACTTTTACCGGCTTATTATGAAAACAATTTATTGTTTTTTTTTTTGCAAAATAATTTGTTTTCATAAAATGTTTCGCAAAAATAAAATGTAGATAAATTTTATACATTCTTTTTGTTAAGCGATGTTCTGTTTTAGCAGGTATTCATTATTTTCTTTTTTAACTGATTCGAGTTTCTAATTTGCAATAATAATACGTATGTACTATATACTATACATTATCTATGAATATATTTTTTTTAAATAATGTTTTTTTTTATATTTCTTTACAAAAAAACTAAAAAAACTAGACTACGTACTACTACGTGGCGTCCTTGGGGTCCAGAAAATTTGCCCTCCCGGTCACCTAATTCTGCCCCCCCCCCCTGCTCAAAATCCTGGCTACGCCTTTGAGTGTATGTATGTATAAATGTATTTATCGAATCAAAACTGAAGTGCATTGCGAGAAAATACATGTTCAAGAAGTCGAAACCTAAATTACCGTGAATCTTTATAATTGCTTTCCATGAATCTCACCATTCGCGATTCCTAACGTCAATAATTAAGTGTAAATCAATCCTTTGTATGTAATTCAGTATGCATGTGGTCCACATTCATCTAATTTAAACAAATTAACGTCACAACATTCACAATTATTATTGTCTCAATCAGAATCCTTTCAAATTTTTTACCGATAATGATCGCACGCTAACAATATGGGCATTTTTTCAACCAAGCATAATTCAATTATTCACTTTTCTAAATCGTATCTCTGTTTCATCTACACAGTCACAACAAGAACGCAAAGTTGAGAAATTTGACATTCTTTTGTAGGCCGAAATCGGGCTAGGGAACCCAAAGATTTATTACGCATTTTGTCGTCCGGTCCATTCAAACTACTCAAATTATACGATGGTGATAAAAAAACGATAATTTAGGTATAGAATTCAATGGCGTAACTTGAGGTTACTAGGATTTTTAACACAAGATAATATTTTAGTAGTATTTTATATTATTAAGGTAACCAAACATTCCAGTGCACAGGGGCTCGGACTATATGGAGAGTGCGGTCATAATAATTATAGTAATTAATATTCTTGGAAAATTAATAACTGAAAATGCATTTTTGTACTTCAAAAGAGGTTATTGTAGACAATCCATACAAAAAAATGGCGAAGTGTAAGTCCAGCTAGCGTTATGTGTTTCATAATAAAACTTTTTATTATTATATTTTTTTTCTACTGTGTACATCATTCTATGAAGCCTTAATTTTTGTCAGATTTGTTCTACTCCGATTTTACAAAGTGAAGGAAAGAGACAGCAGTTTTTATAGCTTTGTTTCAAATTTTATTTAACAAGCGTTATAATAAATAAGCAAATTATATATGTATATGTTTGTATTCTCCTTTTTGTGGGATTTTATTTAATACCCCAGACGCTGAAGTTGAAAGTAAAACAGAGTTGTCACTCGTTTATCAAAAAAAAAACAATCCCTAAAATCTTGAATTCATTTTTCTGTGTTTTAAATCTGCTTTTATTCTATGACCTATACCGAACGTGACAATACGTCCCGTTTTGAACGGCACTGTCCTCTGTGTCGGTACTCTGTCCCGTTATCCCGAAGGAAAACTTCGGGAGGCCAAAATGTCCCGTCTTCAGAATGTTTGTAATCGCTACATCAATTTGAAAGCAAAACTGGTAAAATAATTGTGAAATATTGATAAAACGTGTCAAGAATTTTACACTTACTTAAAATCATCACCTGATATACTAAAGAAAATTTGTTCTTCAGAAAAATATAACTACATAAATAACAGATACTTGCATGTCGTGAATTGTTCATTGAAATTAGATGCTAATAAAATGTAATATGGATAATGTGTTCTAATTGTATCTACCTTTTTTGGCGAAAAGCCATTGACGGAGTTCTGATAAAAAAAATGGTCACGTTACCTATTCCTATGCTAAATTACAGCTCTTAACTTTTAACGGTCTTGGAAAAAGATAACTATGACAGGCAGGTTTGTTTAAATTTTGGTGCAAAATAGTCAAAATTAACTAGAAACAGAAAAGGCCGTTTAAACGCTTAAGTCATATCAATTTAACATTAGTTTCTCTAAAACATCCTTACTAAAAATATGTTTCTGAATAATATATAATAAATACTTAGTAATAGTTGTTAGTGAATATATCTTAATATTCACAACTATTTTTCAAAACAATTATGATGATAATTCTTGTTACAGGACTTAAAAAAAATATTGTTCCTAGATATTAACCTAAGCTTCCTCATAATTTAAAAAAAATTGAGAATAAAATCATTCGAGGAATGTCACGTGGTTAAAGTTTTTACTTTTTTACATAGCGTTCTTTTCCACCCTGTATAACAAAATGTGATTCTTATTAGGTTAAAGCGATCTTCGTAGCTATGTACCTTTCAATAAATTAGATTTTTAAAACCAAATATTTGTTTAAATCAGTTGAGCAGTTTTTGATCCACAGAGCTTTAAAAATGACCGAAAAATTCCACTGTGAAAACTCGTTGACGAGCAGTTTACTTAAATTATTATTATTATTATAACTTGACAAGCTGGACAGAGCTGAATAAAAATTATTTGTCCTTATAAAAAGGAGACTATGTAAAACTAGGCTATGTACATTTTTCCGGAGGACAAGACAGGCAAAATAGTTAAAGGTCAGGATAAAATGATAATATCACAAGCGCGGTCAATAAAAACATCCATTTGAATAAGGTCCAAAATCATCTGCAAATAAAACCTTTCAAACAACAATATTTTACTAAAAAAGAATCAAGTACATGCGCTACTAAGGCCATTTAAAGAGGGATTTAAATATTAATTACTCTTTACGACATTACCAAATAAAAAACCCACGCATTAATATTTATACTGCTTTTCCTGTACTTAAAATGTACAATCTTTGCCAGTCACAAATCCACTGAAATTAGGCGGCAAATGTCAAAAGTTTAGTGGTTCAAGTAAATTTGGTTATTTTTGAACCCAAAGCAATGCCTACCTGACAGATCCCTGACAATAAATGTTTTGAATTATGATCTATTGCCGGAACCATTGTGCAGCGGTAACTACGGCATACATATACACAGGACAAATAATAGTACATTTGCAAATGAACACCTAGGCGACATTCTAATAACAAATGTTTTGTGTGACGGATTTCCTTTACCTTCTCTGTATTACGTCACAGCAGAAATAATTCAAAAGATGTGATCAGAAAAGATCTCTCAGAAAAAAAGATGTCTCAGTTTCTCATGTAGTTTGTGTTGTGTACCACCATAGACTAAATAATACATTGACGGACACTGGCGTGTAACAAAAATGGATCAAAAAGCGGGTCTCCCTTGGTTTGGTTTATGGCTTAGGAATTTGTTTGTCCTCCATTACATATAAATGTATACAGGGTGTTACAAAAAGATGTTAAGAAATTTTAAGGGTAGATTCTACATTCAAAAATATGAAAATAAGTTTACATAAACATGGCTCCTCAAACGCTTCTTTTTCGAGATACAGGGTGTTTAATATTTTAATTTTTAAATGCTCCTTTCTAATTTCTCGAAAATGCGTTAATATATTGATATGAATTTTGGTACACGTCCGTATGTAATTAACGGATACCTTTACGTGCAAAAATGTATTTTCCAATGTACTTGGATCAGTGGCGTGCGCGCTGGTAAGTCTATATTTTTAGCGAAAAAAATGGCACGCCACTGATTTTTTGTAAAATTGGTTCGTTCTCTTAAAGCTCAATTAATTCTGCGTGAAAAGTGTCTCTTGAACTTTTTCGTTTTGACCCACCGTTTTCGAGATAAAAATTAATTTATTTCTTACAATAATAACAAAAAATGAAAATGAATTTTTTAAACATTTATTTTGTTCAGAAAACAATGCTTTTTGATTTAAGTTTACAGTAGATGCCGGAAATAGCTTCTCTGTGCTTCAATACATGCTCTAAATCGTATTCGCATATTTCTCCTAACTCTTCGGAATACTTGAGGTGTTCAAATATTAAACACCCTGTATCTCGAACAAGAAGCGTTTGGGCATCCATGTTTATATAAACTTATTTCCATATTTTTAGATGTAGAATCTGCCGTTAAAATTTCTGAACATCTTTTTGTGACACCCTGTATACAGGATGTTTCAAAAAACATGTGCCATCGCTTAAAGGGAGATTCTTTGAAAGAAATTGACGCAAAAAGTTTATATGAACATGGGTCCGCAGATTCTTTGTTTCAAAGATACCGGACGTTAAATTTTTAAATGGTCTTTACATGTTAAAACCGATGCGATGGTTGGGAAAACTAAACCAGTAAGACGGTTAATAAAATTACATTTATCTCCTAAACGAAATGAAAACTGAAAAAATATGAAGAGATAAGTTTTGTTAAGAATTTAACATACTATTTGACAGATATAAGAAAATGTGAAAAAATCAGTGGCGTACATGTTTTTATTGGAAAAATATTGTACCGTCTTCTGATATGTACGCCCCTGGAGGACCTGTCAAAGTCTTTTCATGGTCAGAATTATGCTTAATTCAAGTACTTTACACAACGCAAATTTCATCAAAATTGATGAAGCCATTTTGAAAATATTTTGGAAAAACTGAAAAAAATTAAGAAATTTAACACCCTGTATCTTTGAAACGAAGCATCTGCGCAACCATGTTTATATAAACTTTTTGCCTTAGTTTCTTTCAAGAAATCTCCTCTTAAGCGATGGCACATGTTTTTTGAAACACCCTGTATATATGAACTATGTAGAAATATAATGGTGAATAAACAAATTCCTAAACCATAAACCAGTAAACCCACCCAAATGTTTCAAGGAAGACCCGCTTTCTTTATAGTCTCTGGTACCACTAAACCACTGTCGAATTTTGAATCTGTAACGAGGGTGAAAAAAATTATCTCTTTTCCACTCCCTCTACCGCTCCCCCCTCATTGCATTATGCAATACTCCCCTCAGGTGATAAAATAACAATCATTTTAAAAAAGAATTTTCTTTTTCAATTATTCCGATGTCAGCTCTAGTTTTTGAGATGTAGTCAAAAAGTGATTCTTCGCCAATCTTCAAGGTCAATTTCTGCCCCCTGTGAATATCAGCAGCTAAAAAAAATACGTGGCTCTTATTTTTCGATGTTCTTTCATATATCTTAGACAGCCCACGTGGATTTCAAGCTTAAGTACTAACGTACCGTGGGCGTCTGAAGAGAAGGGAAATGTAATCTATTAACGCCGGATTTAAGGATTGAAAGTCGGGAGGGGAAGGGAAAACGTCTGCAAGTAATTTGTTCAACAATTTAGGTATGAATGAGCGAGAGAAGTGTGATGTTCCAGGCTCTTGTAGCTGGACAGGAAAGGGATGTATACGTAACGTGCCTCGAGAAATTATAGCAGCTAGTTCTTCAAAGCAAAATCCGTGGAAGTATCGGTAAAAAAGGGATAAATCCCTAACAGCGCGGCGATGAGCGACTGGGCCATTGATGAGTCGAATGACTCTCTTTTGGATCGAATCAAGGATTTTAAGTGTCGCAGGTGATGCCGCTCCCCAGATGTGGGAGCAGTGCTCTAGGTTGTCTTATTTGGAAAACAGAGGTAAGTGTGTAAGTTGGAAGGGGAGAAGTATTTTCTGGCTTAAAAGAGGAAACAAAGCGTTTAAGCTGCTGATGTGGCTATTGAAGTAATGTGTTTGTGCCAGCTGACATCACGTTCGAAAACGATGCCAACAAGATGGAACGTTTCATTGTTCTGTAGGGCTTGGATATTCATGTGGATGGGGTAAGTTTTTCGGATTTTTTGCTCTTGATTCAAGACTTTTCTGGAAAAATGGATGTTGGAGTTGAGAGTACTATCGCCAGCTTAACTGTGGATGGGTTTTGTTAGTTGAAGAGAGCAGGTCATTAATGTGAAGAAGAAATAGGATTGGTGCTAAGACTGAACCTTGGGTCACGCCAACATTAATAGGGTGGAAGATAGATGAGTGACCGTCCACAACGACAGATATGCACCACCACGACACTTATGTACCTATATTCCAAATTTTATTAAAATCCCAGTTCTGTCAGTCGCCTTATTAGGCTTTAAATCCACTTGGACTGTATGGGATTAAAAAGAAACGAGTCAGTGCATTGTTAAAGAACATTATTCAGTGCTCACCAACCTGAGCAAATATCCATATTAAAAGAAACAAAATTTTAGTAATGGACGTTGAATCCCTCTCTTAAGCCATCAATATAAATGATTAGTGTTGAACAGTACAAAATTCCGTTCAACAACACCAAACGCCGCTACGTCACTGGCTTATCGATACGAACACAATAAATTGCGACCATTCATTTTTCTGTCGGATTCATCAATCATACTTTCCCGGACTTATCTACTGTTAATGCGACTTATTAGGGCCCGAAGTAGTCAAAACATTTGTAATGCCATTGTTGAGCGTGTCTTTGTCTGCCTACCTACAAAAACTGCCAAATTCATAATTGATTAAAGGATATTGATGGTTTTTTATAGGTATTATTTCGAGTACTGTATGAGTATGGGTTTAGGCATACATACATGACTTAAGGATCTATGTTGTATAGTAATAATAATGTTATAAATAGTCACGACTCAAGGATTTCTACATGGATTTATATCATTTGAAGTAGACGTTGCTTGACCGCGACATCATAACGTTCAGTAGGATACAATCGAAAGAATGGATGAATAGAAAATAAGCAAATATTGTTAGTTTAGGTTTTCTTTAAAAAATATGTTAAGGAGAATTAAATACTCTTTAGTAAAGAGGCACTTAAGACAGAGCTGCTCTATTGGCAAGCATTTCTCTTCTTTTTTGACGCCGCCATCTTTCTCCAGCTCATGGTATGTGGTCGACGTTCTCCACAACGTGCCGTTCTAGGGACACTCTTCTGTTAAACCCTTTTCTTTAAACCATTCTTTACTACTTTCAATTATCTCTGCTTGGTCTTCCTCTACCTCTCCTCTCATACCCTTCCATTGTCACAGCATCCTGTAAGCATAATCATAATTAAGATACCCGTACAACTATAGTCTTTCCTGTGTCGGCTTATTTATTTATTTTTACTGATTCTTTCTCTTTGTCTTTTATCTTAAACTCATCTCTCCTTCCATCTTAACATTTAAAATCCTTTCGTGCACTTTCTTTATTAGCTATGTTTTCGCTCTATACGTCTGCTCACTGCCAAAACCAGCACTTGCATTATTTCTACGATCACACACCACACCAGTTAATTTCTTCCAATTCTTCCACTCCTTTTGTACTCTACATTAATGCTCCACCTCTCCTAAAGTATATTCAAGGTCAGATGCAGCATCTGGGATTTCAATTTAAAAAGATAACTACCACAGGGTGAAGTGAAAGTAAAAAATGTCCCGTCAACAGGTTCCACCTATATTAGATGGTCCGGTACCCTGGTTGACCTATTTCCGCCAATTTGAAGCTGCTGCAACCGGAAATAATTGGAGTCCTTCAGAAAAAATACGTGCTCTTGGTCTGGCTTCAAGAGGAGAAGCTATGGAAATCCTGCGAAACATTCCTGAAAAAAAACGGAGTGATTTTGAGTGGATCGTTGCGTGTCTGGAAAAGCAATATGGTGAGGCACACCCACAAGAAGTCTATATCGTGCAACTCCAAGCAAGGAGACAATAATACAAAGAGTGTCTAAGTAGTTTCATTCAAGGATTTCTCGATCTGGAGACAAATTAGATTTAAAAAAAGCCTCTGAAACTGTTGCTTATGCACTACAATTTGAAAGAGCAAAGTATACCTCGATGGGCCAGAACACAGTAAAAAGAATGGTTCTCCTCGGGAAGAACGTTGAATAAATATTGAAGAACTTTTAACCAATTTAATGAAACAGATTCACGAGTTTCTGGCTAGCCAAGAGAGAAATTGAAAAAGATATATGGATTTTCGAGCCAGAAACAATCCGCTGTTGAAAGGGCGGTCAAGAGGGGAGGGGCATATACAAAGAACCATCCAGGTTCCATCTCTTGTTCCTACTATTACACTATCGTCTGAAAATATTAGAGACTAGAAGGCATCATCATTTGCGGCCTGACTCATGGGCTCTACACTGAAACCTGGTGCAAGCCTTTACAGTGCCATGTTAAGGGGGTTGGGGTGTTCCTCCTCACAAAGCCTAAAGTTTGTACAACCTTTGTATACAAAAGAGAAAAAGGAAATAACAGTTTTTGTCTTTTTATTGTTCTTGAAAGGACGTTATCCATAAACTTTGAAAAATGGTGCATCACTGCTAAGCGTGTGGAAAAAAGGATTCTTTTCACTCTTAACTGCCTTTTTACAGGTTTGCTCGGTGGAATACAGATGGTTTGGAAAGCCATGGCGACAGCAAGCGAAGTTGGATGTTTAGCGTTTCTTTGTCCTCTCCTGTATAAAACAAAACGAAAGGCAATAATGAATGGTCTCGTCTTCTCTTGCTGAAGGTCAGTGGGTCTTTCGCAATATATCGCTATATCGGTATACTTAGAGCAAAGAAAAATGAAATTTTTGACGTAATTACTTTTTTATGTAGTTAAGTATTTTTTGAGAAAATATAAAAAATAAGACTTATAAAAATCGCAAAACTACCACCTACATTAGTGATGTAAGGATACGTATCCAAAAATCCGTTGGATCCGAATATTAAAAGAATCCGGATTATCCGGAACCGGCCGAGAACTTGAATACGGATTCGGAATCAAAATAAATTCGCATCGGGTGGTTACTAATGCAAAGTGCAAAGAGAAAACGGAATCGGAATCGAGTGTAAGCGAACAACACGGTCTGCGATTTGGCATATTTGATATTGTGCTTTCTCTTTCTAATGACATTTCCTAAAAAAAGATGGCATAGTTATCGGGGTAACGGGTATCATATGAGATGAGACCCATTGGTTAAACTAGTCCCGCCTCACCCGAACCGAATTCAAACGAGAACGGCGCGACGCGGTGCCTTCTTATCCCTAAACTTCGACTTCGAATGGTATGATACCGATACCGCATCGCCCTACCTAGCCGTGTATCCGGATAGAAAATGTTTTAGTCTGTTGCATGCATACGTATACATGATCTGTAACCGCTTTCCCGCGGGTCAAGAAATGGATTCGAATTCGGATAATGGATACGGATATTAGCTGATTCCGATTCCGTATGATTCGGATATCTAATGAATACGGATATTTACAACACTACCTACATAATAATACATCACAATATTATGTTTATTATTCAATTAACACCAAAAATGTTTATGAGATAGAGCTACAATTACCAAAACAAAGGATAAAGCCACGGACTCCTGGAGAACTGTTTACATTTAATATTTCAATATTAGTTATTCTGTCGATTTTTGTAGTACTTTCTTTTATACTAGACACAGTTCCGCACGGTCATTGTCTACAAACATGAATCTATTATTATAATAAGGATTCGATGTTCCGTATACTGTGACCGTATCGAACGTGAAGCCTTATATTTGTTGTTTGTTTTCTCTTGGGGGAACAGTTGACAAACTTTAAGGAAATACCACAGGAATACGTAATTGAATCAAGAATGCTAGTAGTAAGGGATAAAATAGCATTGGAGTGTTGGAGCTCAGAAGTGTTGCTGTCTGCGCTGGTTGTTTAGGAAAACGGCTGAACCTCGGTTTGAACACTCGGTTACACGTACGTCTTTGTCTAATGAACTAGAAAAGAAAAAGTGCGACTTATAGATATATAAAAGACTCGGAGCGACTTTAAATAAACATCTTTAGAAATAACATAACCTATAAATAATAAAATCTTTTTAAATTAAATTTATTACTATTTCGCAGAAAATAAAGTATTTTAGGGCTTTTATTACTTTTAGTAAATATTGTGATGCTTCAAATGAATTTTTTGTACAAAAATATAAGATAAAATAAGATGTGGCCAATGTTTACAAATTGTGTTTACAGTGTCGCTTAGAATGGTTTGTTTTGGCTTCAAACAATGTTAAATCATCCCGTATCCAATCTTAATAAATCCATGTCTACAAACAATCTCTAGAATTACCTAATTGTAATGAGCAACCTAAAAAAAAAATACGAACAGTAGAACAGCATCTTGCCGCAAAATGTCGATCACACACGAACGCGATAGCCAATTGACTGTTATTTTCTTGTTTTATGAAACCATCCTAAAGCAATAACATACCCTGATTTAAACTGTTAGTATTAAAATTCCGGATTGTTTTGTTTTAAACATTTTGTATAAAACAATTGTTTTAACCAATCGGTTAGGTTTAAAACAATATTTGTTTAAAACTGTTTAAAATATGTTTGAAAGAGGAAAATTAAACACCCCTTTTTAATAAGTAAAGTGATTTAACAGGAGTATACTTACGCAAGGACTTGTGAAACATATTTATTGTTCACTAACAACACCTACGAACACAAATATTTTTTCTTAACAAAACAATAAACAATAATGAATACATGCACAGAACTTTGGGAGGGTCTGTTCGGTATATTAAAAATATCTCATAAAAGAAAAAAAAAGAATTTTTAATAAAGAATAAATAAAAGATTGAACACTAAAACCTCACATAAAAAAAGGAATAAGGATGTTAATACAACTATTAACTCTTGTCATAATTAAAAAGCTATTTCTTGAACCCTGTTAAAATTATGAAATAAGTCCACTGATAAGTAGTAATCACTTTAAAATGCTGATGTTCTTAAAACTTTATTTAGCAATTTTTATTTTCACTTTAAAAATCAAATCATCCTTAAAAGATCTTATCGTAGAAACGAGATGACTTTCATATAAACCGTTACTCATACAAAATTTGATTGACTAACCCTCTTGCAAGAAGAGTACCTTCAAATTTCCGACATATCGACCTTGCTTCTCCTATAAATTTACCAGAAATAATTGTACCATCTCATTTCCAACAACCTTAAACAAATTGAACAAATCCAATTTAATTAAATTTAACCTAAAAACGGACTTGAAACTCTTGCACTACTTTTTACACGACGCATACCTGGGTTGTGCAACATCAACCTATCCCTCCAAATAACAATACCAATGACAAAATATCAACAAATTGTTTATGTTTATTGTTATCTCTGAACAATGTGCTTTGAAATATTTTAAAATCACGCTTCTAGAGTATCTGTTGCTAGCGATTATTACATTGCATTATTTTGTAGTCGGGTAGTAACAATTAAATTACCTCGAACCACCGAAATATTAGGTGCTGGTTTACAAGGTTCTTATGAAACGAAAGGAATAGATAGAATCGTCATTTTCTATTGCTTTTTTAAAACCTTTAAAATTGCACACACAAAAGTATACTTAAGATTTTCCTTTGGTGTAGAGTATTTTTTTCATGTGTGTGTAGTAATAGTATATTAAAGTACAAGTTTTATAAAGCGTCATTTTTCCATGTTAGAAACGAGCCACCTGCGGCGAGTTTTCTAACGGGACGAGCTTTATAAAACATGTACTTTATACTATTTTTTTTTTATTTTGCATTTTTTCATTGTTTCGAAAGAACTTCGAATATTCTTATAAACAAATGTTTTCTTGAAGAAGTAATTTACTACAGAGTGGCATTGCAGACACAAGGAAACACATCTGACCAAACACAAGAACGATTCGTTGACGTTAAATCAAATCAAATCAAATCAAATAGAGCTTTATTATCACAAGAAAATATCTCATTGACAAAGCAGACTTAAAATAAAACAAGAAAAACCAAATTTACTTACTAGTTTTCAATTAGACTAGTTTGGTTTTGAGGAACCGTTGTCGGGAATATGTATACTATTTTGCAAAATAACAAAAATTTAAAAAATATCAAGAATTAAAATATCCAACAAACATGTTAATAACGAACAAACAAATATAAATAAGAAACTTTTTGTGTCTTTTTTATTGACATTTTCTACGCTAGTAAAATTCATAATTTAATTTTTGAAAAACTATTTTTTTGGGAAATGTAATTTGGAAAAATTCTTTTTTGAAAAAACAATGTTTTATAAAAAAAATTGTAGATCCTTTTCCGAATAAACATCTTTCGATAAAACTGCTTTTCGACAAAACATCGAAAAAATGTTTTTTGAAAAAAAAAACAACAGTACACGCGACAGGACCAATCGTTTGAGTAATTCTAGATTTTTTTTATTTATGCCTTCTGCTTATTTGGAGGGATATACATAAGAACAATTTTTTGAACACAAATTTTTCACTTTTTTTAAGCTATTTTCAAAAATACATTTTTTCAGAGAACATCTTTTTCGAAATTAATTTTTTTCGAAAAACACTTTTCGAATATTAGTTGTTTCAAACAACGGCTTTTGAAAAAAGTAATTTACGAGAAAGTAACGTACCAAACCTAAGGAAACCTGATCAAACTCAAAAAAGGTTCGTTTACGTTTATTCAGGATCGTTTTTCGTCTTTTTTTATTTAATATTTTCCAAGCAAGTAGAGTTCATAGCCTAATACTGTTTTCGAAAAAGCATGTTTTCCGAAATTGTATGTATTGTAACTATTTTTACCTGTGTTTGAAAAATTGTTTTTTAAAAGACATTTTTGAAAATGTGCATACTTTCGAAATATGTGTTTTGGAGAATTTCATAAATCCGATTTCCAAAGAGCATCGTTTGAAAAAGCTGTTAAGATATTTTTAAAAACGGTGCGTTCATAGCAGGTTTTGAAGATAATTTTTGAAAAATTTCGTAAATTTCGAAAAAGCTGTTTTTAGAAAAAAATATGTGTTCTAAAAAAGATATTTTTCGGAAAAAAGAGCATTTGGTTATTTATTTCCTTTAGTTAGGAATGTTTTCCGAAACCATCTAAGAGCACGTAAATGAAAGATGTCGAAAAAGGCTTGAATTTTTATATAACATATTCGTATTATAGATCTGTTACTCATATTTTTGAGGTATAAATGCTTGTTTTTGTTAGGTAATATGTATATTACAATAATCATTTTTATAAAATTCGCTATTGAAATACTTTTTGTACAAGGCTCCAGGAGGGGGGGGGGGGGCTACGCCCCCCTAAATCCTCGCTGTAATACGGGCATGTGAATCTCGAGGTTTAGTTTCATGTCACGCTTATATCCTGAATTTAAAATTATTCAAGCAAAATGCTTCCTAAATCCGATAAATTTAATGTGACAACCCAAAACCATTATGGAAATGACTTAGAAAACAACAAATTTATCATAATTTTCCTATAAACCAACCAGACAATAAAATTACCCTCGATTCAAGCCAATCAATTACCAGTGTAACGGCCAAATTGTTGAAATCGTAAACCATGGTTTCGAGAGGAGAATTATGCGCAAAAAGCGAACCCGGCAATTATTGCAACACCTGATTTCAATCGGAAAGAATTAATCGATCGATCGGAATATCGATGGGGAATTTATTGATTTAGACAGTGGTGTCGTTAAAATCGGAAAAATGCTAATTAATATAAAGGAAAATACAATAGTGGGCCAGTGTTTTGGTATTTTACGGATACAATAATAGTGAATATGCTTGTATTTTTTTATGGCATAAATTGTTCAAGCCAGTCATTACTAGAGACCGGATTTCAATATTATACATAACGCAAAAATCGGGATCGGACTTAGGTACCTAACTGATAGAAAAGGTAAATAAAATGAAATTAATATTAGATGTTGTTAGTTTGTATTAATGAATGCCGTAATTTTGAATAATTTCTTTTTCTATGAAGTAGCCTTGCAACATATATTAAAATGGTCGCAATGGCACATAATTTTACCGCCCGGGCGGCATAAATCGACAATCGGTAGTCGACCTCTAGTGCCAGGTAGTACGCAGCCTGCGCAATCCATGTGCGCCCACACTTTGCCGTTTTGTTTTGTTTTGTGGGGAACGCAGTAGACCAAAATGCGTACCACGCGCAAACTGAGCGTGCTAGACATGCACACGGAATTTCAGGTAATGTACTTTGGTGTGTACATTCGAACCCATCCAATTTTAAGAATATATCTCCAATTGTAAAGCTACAACTACGTCAGTATTTAACTTTTTTTCCCAACCTTTTTTTCGACTTTTTTATTTTTCGTTTTTTATATTTTGCGTTTTATGACGTCTGCGCAGTGGATCAAAATGCGTACCACGTGCAAATCGAGCGTGCTAGACATTCACACGGAATTTCAGGGGATGTACTTTGGTGTCTACATTCGAACCCATCCACTTTTAAGAATATATCTCCATTAGTGAAGCTGCAACTGCGTATTTAACATTACAGACCGGATTTCAATATTACATGACGCAAAAATCGGGGTCGGACTCAGGTAACTGATAAAAAAGGTAAATGAAATGAAATTATTATTAAATTTTGTCTGGTTGTATTATGAATTATTGCCCCAAAAATTTTTTTTTCCAAAAAATTAACCAACTTTTTTGTGAAAACAATATTTCTTTCTTTTTAGTGCACCTATTCGTCTTCACTTGGAAGTTCAACAGTGCTCTTCTCCAAATATTTGTTTGTAGTACCACGAATCTGCGGCTGGAACATACTTTGCTACAAGGGCTTTAACGTCTTTGGCCTTTTTTTATTAAGAGGTAAAGGATAAGCTTGGGTCATTTTAGATATTGGCAGTGACAAGACAGTTCCAGGACCGGCATCGGCATGTTGAAATAAGAAATTTGGACTTCTTGTCTATGTTAGAAAAGGTCGTTTAAAACATTGATTTAAAATGGTTGGTAAAGTCTCTAATCATCTCTTGATTTACTTCCACTACGCGAAATGGATGTTTTGCGCACTAAATCCTTCCATTCTTCTGGTACGTGTAGGTACTATTTCCTTTTTTTGTTTTTTCCATTTCTACCAAACCAAAGGAACGGCAAGAAACTGTGGCCGGGCTGTGGATATTGGTAAATATTTTGGTCAAAGGCCACCATTAAAGTCTTAGCTGATATTGAGTATATACTTGATTCGAAATCAATGATACTTAACTCTCTCAAAATCCATGCATTGCTACTGACAAATGCGAATCCGCCACTGGTAAATTTATTGTCAAAAAATCCTCTACGAGTTGCCGATTTTTCTTTCGGTCATTATTTTTAGCTAATTACAGGGCGCTCAGAAAATTTATACGAAATTATTAAAACCGCCATTTTAAATTAGGGAAAGCGCTTCAATTTGTTGGCAACTGCGGAGCGGGTATGAATTTTTCAATTTTAATTACGAATAATGTAATTTATGACGTCCAGTTTAAACAGAAATTTTGAGAAAATAAGGTATATACTTAGTTAATATAGACGATTATTAATTTGAACGGTCCGGAACGGGTATCGCTTTTTTGAAATATTGCTCAAGTAAGATTTATGAGATGGTTTTGAAAGTTCCAAAATATGTAATTAAGATGATAATCGTTCGTTTAAAGTACGAAAGTACGAAAGTACACTAATTTAATTTGTAAAATGCATAATGCGAAATGCATAAACAGGACCGGGTATTTTCTGTGTTTTTTGACATTTTTTCTATAAAAGCAACACAGTTATAACAGAAGTTACTATTTTAAAAACTTAATTTAATAGCAAAGTTCTATTTTTTGAATTAGAAAGGAGTCGGTGTTCCGTATACTGTGAGCGTATCGAACGTGAAGCCTGTTTATTTGTTGTTTGTTATGAAAACATCTTACCCTAGAGGCCCAGTTTACGAACTTTAGGAAATACGTAATTGAATCAAGAATGGTAGTAGAAAGAGATAAAATAGCATTGGAGTGTTGCAGTCTCTGTTGGTTGCTTAGGAAATACATCTGAACACTCGGTTACACGTATGTGTTTGTATAATGACATAGAAACGAGAAAGTGCGACTTATAGATTTATAAATGACTCGGAGCGACTTTAAATAAGCCTTTAGAAATAATGTATAAGAGCTTTCTAACCTAAATTTATTATTATTTAGCAGAAAATAAAATATTTTAAGACTTTTATTACTTTTAGTAAATCTTGTGATGCTTCTAACGTATTTTTTGTACAAAAATACAAGGTAAAATAATATGTGGCCAATGTTTACAAATTGTGTTTACAGTGTCGCTTAGAATGGTTTGTTTTCGCTGCACAGAATGTTAAAAATCATCCCGTATCCATTCTTAATTCATCCAAGTTATTACTCTACGAAGAAAATTAGTATATCGACCGGCAGAACATCGTAAGTGACAGTGGGTCGAATTGACATTTTTGTGTTATTGGATATCTTATGTGTACGAGTGTACTGACAAAATATCGTATCTAAAATTAAAGTGGAAATACCAAAAAAAAAACGGCAAATTTCTTTATCGTAAACGACGTTTATTTTTCATCAAAATCATTTATAACTTATAAAAACTCGTACGCCTATCAAGGACCGGTAGAATACCGTAACGTCAAGGCACTTGGTCCAGTTATTTGTCACTTACGATAGATATTTTAACTTTTGTGTTGGTGACGTGAACAACTAAAAGGCGCGTAAGTCATTTTTTTGTTATTTAGCTGATTTAAGTTTAAAAATTTGCTTTATTTACCGTTATTTTGTTGTATAATTCCTCTGAATTACCCTTGTGGCTAAAAAGCTTCTTATATTGCCGGTGGTAAGCATTAACATAACCTATTTTTTCATAACAATTATTATTGTCATTACAAAAATTGAGTTTATGCAGCGTTTTAGCCGGATTTATGCACAGCAATTTGAATTTAATTTACCTGTGATTTTACTGTTACTTTAATTTAAGAAAATTTGGGGCATTTATACAGATTATGTAATTAAACAAATACAATTATGCCCATCTTCCTCTTGGCGTGCTTAGGTGGCCTTACGCTGATCTTTTCTGGGAAATATTTTGAAACGCAACCTACAGAACATTATTACTTTTTTTTTATTTTGCATGTGCTAAAAGCCTGGTTATTAGCTATCACTTTCATCTAAACACAAAAATACAATGTGTGGCTCTTCCACCCTAAATATGTGACATCTATCCTTTTCGGTAGGGAGAGATGCCGCATTACAAGAACCAAAATAAAAATTTAACCCTAAATATGCATTATTAATCTATAAAATAGCCCATCAAACTTGAATAATACAAATAAAACCCGATTTTCCTTAAAATTCAATGTGCTACTAAAGTTTGAAAAGTACCCTATTTAAATATAATGCAATGAAAATGCAACTTACCGTTTTAATTGTTAAATTACGAACTCAAAAGGCAAAGTAAAAACCCACCGACTAGTACCTACACTAGTAACGTAGTAACTTCCGATGTCGCTGTTGCCAAAGTCTCGTCCAAAATATGTGCATACCACGCGACCTGCGGCATCTATTACTTAGGCTGTGTACCGTTGTCAAACCTGGTTAACCGCATCGGTTTCTTCGGTGACATTAATGACAGATACGTTACAGGGACCGCGTTAACAATCGTACAAACTTTTCAGATTACCGATACTTACGGGACACAAAACCGTAACCGAAGTTGACAACGGTACACGCCCTTAGTAGTAGTTTTTTGCTCTCGTTATTCGATGAATTATGGCTGGCATCTCTTTGATGCTCGTGCATTTTTTTTAATCCTTTTTAGGTTGCTTATAAAATATTATACGTTAACTGTTTTCTCAATTCTCTCAATATTTCTGTGTAATAATTCAGTATAAATTTTAAATATTACGTGTTTTATAGTTCAGGTTGATATCATAGCCTCGATGACCAACCCGCAAAATTTTTGCAGTACGCATTTTTGTATTATGAAATAAAAGAACATTCCTGGATAGGCCCCGGCTAATGAACAGTCAGAATCAAAGATCTTTTTTTATATGAGTACAAAAAGTTAACAGGTATTTGTCATTCTGCTGCGTAAACTACATGCTTCCTGTACCATAATTTAAAACGCGACGTTTTTTCGAATAAAATAAAATATTGTTAAACAGTAAATTAAGTCTGCAGATGCAGTCGTGAATAACTGGAATATCTAAAATAAGAGGTTTGGTTTAAATTGAATTTTATACATGCACAAAGTATGTATTTTGCTATTGTTGTTGCGAAATTGGAAGACTGAAGAATTTTTAGAGCTACCGCACCATAAGAATGCAGTGGCGCAACTAGGTGGTGGATAGGGCAGTCGCAGGTTATTAAAAAACAGGAAATATTTCATTTTTTCACCGGTGTTTTTGCCGGTGTTTGATGGAATATTTTTTAAGGGGTTTCAGCTCGTCTATCCTTTCTAGGTGGACAAGCCACCTTAATCTATTGGCCTTGACGGATCGTACAATGTATGGTTCTTTGAATAGCCTTAGAGCTCAAAAGTTTTGCTGCGCCACTGCAAGAATGTTTCTTAGTCTACAGGAGATCCTTTTCAATTTCTTTGTATGGGTTGATATTGTTACTTAATAATTTAGAATTAAGGTGCGTATATAGGGATTGCTAATTTACATTGTTTACGAAATTATTTCTATCTCTGCCTTTCCTAATATGTATGAGTATATAGTATTATAATAAATCATGATTCACTAAAAGATTTTAAACTTAGTACTGATTTAAATTTAGATATAGTTAATCAGTTCGGTATCGTCAAGTTTTGGTCCTGTTCTTGTTAGTAAGTCCTCATTAAAATCTATTATTTCCGCGTTTTTTTTATTTCCAAGTGATAGCACACAATACATTTTGTCTATATGCGATTCTTGTAACTAACATCAATTTACCGATACTGATTGACACAATATCAGGTTTTGATTTCAATCTGACATTTTATATTGTCTAACAAGAAGAATAAATGATTTTAATCGGACGCTCATCTTTAGATTCATGATCAAATTAAAGCGATAAACTTTGGCATCAAGTCGCGCGCTCAACGTAAATCAGGTTGCTTGTCTTATCGAACGTTGCTATCTGTGTGAAAATCTTCATAAGTCCATCGTCCAAACACGGCATATATAGGATAGTATTTTACGGGTGTGATTTAAACGGGCAGCGAAATTTTACAATTTTGACACATCCTAATATACGATTGGCGGGCGAAATGATGGATTGGGCGGTGAAGCTCTATCAGGTAATAAAACAAAAATTGGTCTGCGTTTTAGATTTGAACAAGCAGCTTCAAAATCTTTTAAGCAGTAAAAAAAATAAGTTGCAACTAAATAAATATTTGGTCTGTGCGAAATAAATTACATTTTATTTTTTTTTTGCCTGCTCCAAAATCAAGTTGACTGCTGAAAAAATATTGTAACATTACAAATTGATGGGTAATCTAATACTGTTCTGGCTGCTCTAAAATTAACTTAACGTGTAATAAGGGGTAATTAATTACGTATAAAGCATTTAATTAGAAAACTCCAAATATTGATTAATGTAGACGCACATACATTTCATGGTAATATTAGTAAGGCTGCCCACCATGAGCGCCCACAGGAATTTTAAAGTTGTATATCTCTGTTGTTACATACGGGACCCATACCAAATTCAGGTGAGCCAACTAGGAATGTTTTGGTAAAGAAAAAAAATTAAATTTTTGCATGCCCCCCCCCCCCCCCGAGAAAAAAATGAACACATTTAGGTATTTTATTCATTAATTTTTCTAAACAAATTTGACATAATTTCGTCGACAATTTTTAAATTATACGAGAAAAAAAGTTTAAAAATCAAATGACTTTAACTTTCAACTAACACATTTTTCTCTTAAAATTTAAAAATTTTCGACGAAATGGTGTAAAATTTGTTTAGAAAAAATAATAAATAAAATACCTAAACGTGTTCATTTTTTTCTCAGGGGGGGCCAAGCAAAAATTTAACTTTTTTTCGCAAATTTCAAAATATTTGTTTTCTTTACCAAAACATTCCTAGTAGGCTCACCTGAATTTGGTATGGGTCCCGTGTGTAGCAACACAGATATACAACTTTAAAATTCCTGTGGGCGCCCATGCTGCCCACCGTTAGTGCCGCTCCAGTAGCATTACATCGCGGGGAACTCGGCCGCAGCAGCAGTTCAATTTTAGGAATTCTTTAAAATTACGGTACGCCGCCGGGCCACGCGGCACGCCGTCCGGTACCCCCTACGAGCGAGTTGAACTCGCACCTGACCGTCTTTTTTTATTTCACGTGAATATACATACGTACTTAATTTTCGGCATCGACGCCTCTGGTAACAGATCAAAAGTGGCCCATCTTAGTGATGATCAAAAGTTCAACAGACGAATTCAAGAAACCGATCGAACTAACGAATCTCGCCGCTATCTTCAAACCCTTGCCAACTAAAAATATTAAATACAGGTCATTTGACTTTCTGCCTTCTAAAGTAAATATTTTGCAGAAAACGAAACGCTGCTTAAAAACTGCTGAACGATATTTAAATACCGAGCACATGTTATTCACAGCCTAATTTATTTTGTCACCAGCCGACTAATAATTTCACCGCCCAATTAATAATTTTACTGCTCAAATAGATTTCGGACTGCCCAACGGGATAGTTATTTGTTACTTAAAGTTTTATTATGCCGACCACATGAACTATATTTTGCCCATCATTGTTTCACAGGCAGTTTATTTAAAGTATTGACAGAAAATTATTATACCACCCGAGTAATTTTTTTGCCGGTTGGGCTTACCTACCTACTTATTTAAATCGCAGCAGAAATAATTACTAGCCGTATTTTACTTGCTTCTAAACGTTTATAGAAATATATAATTCTGTCACATATTTTTAGTGTAATTCGCTGCACGTTATCAATTTTCAAATTTCATATTAATTTTTCACGATTTCCTTTTATAAAGACTGTCCCATTAGGATTAGGTACAGATCCGGACGAAAAATCCAGAACACTTTGGTTAACATTTTCTGTCATAGTTGCAAAATTTGGTAAATCTGGCTTTTTTACTTTTATGGCCACTTGGGTATAAAAACTGGTAAAAGGTGTCATTTTTATAAAAATGGTCCATTTCTTCTAGCCTGTTTTGTTAATAGATTCATTGCAAAAAGCAAATAAATCCATCCTTGTCTTGTCCATCCTTGTGACTGGGATTCATAACAAACTCATCTGTATCAAGTTGATCTTCCTATAGTGCCCCAGAGGTAATGGAACCCGTATCGGATTTAGATCTTATAGTTGATTTAGATCTTATAGTTGATCACTTGATCAGTTATGTTTTGATAGGTTTTTTCCTGTCATTGGGAATAAGTCGTCATTAAAAACTTATGAATTATTCTGATATTTTAGCGATTTAGTTTATTGAGATATATCACAACATTCTGATTCCATAATTTCTTTGCTCGAATTTTTCAATCTTCTATTACCTATATCTCTTGAACAGATGTAGATAGAAAGGCAATTTTTTCATTGGTTTGTAGATAATTGCATTATCTTTAAAATGAATTCATAAGCAATCGTATTTGAAAGTACAATTTAAGAGATAGGTACCAAAACGTGACGAAAATCTAATTTTTTCTTTTTTTTTCAGAATTATCAACGCCATTTAAAAATATAAAATATTTTCACTTGGAAGATATTGTTGCCAGGACATGAAAGAATATTATATGCCTTAAAAAATTTTGATACTACTCTTTTTCATAAAATAACGCCGCTTAAGCTAAAACAAATTGATAAAATCAAGTTTTCTTTTCAAACTATTGATTTAGGATTTTTATTTTGGGATTAATATACTTAGGTCACACCACTTTAACAAAATCTGAAAAAAAAAATCGGAAAACCTTTGGGTTAAACTTAGTCGAGGCACACCGTGGAATGCCAAAAATATGCAAACATAATGGTTTACTGTAAATTCAACTATCGTAATGCACCTTCAACCGTCAATTTAATTACATGTTCGTTGTTAAGGTCTCATGAACATAATATCTAAAATTCCACAATATCTTATAGGTATACACCGTGGTGGTCCCCCTCCCCCACCCAATAGCATTTTACGAGCATTTACTTTAAATGGCTGGTAGCTCTTTATTTCTCTTCGATTACGTTTGCATGTAGAATACTTAGTGTGTATAATCAGAGAAAAATAAGATAGAGAGAAGAATATCTCGTACGGATTACATTCATAAATACGATTTGCTTTCTATGACCTCCAAACCGACGTCGAAATAAGCTGCCATGGGCGTGCGATGCAGATTTTGGGTTATTAATAGTTATTATAAAGTACACTGAGAGTGAGTATTGAGACGCGCCGCAGAAATCTGCTTGCCGTATTGCTACCGCAGTGGCTAATGTCGGGGTGTATTGTGAGAATCGTACGCGCAAATCTCGGGGTGTTGCCGTTTGAAGGCCATAGCGTGGTCGAGCTGGCGGGAAGAAGAGATATTATTCTCTCTATCTTATTTTTCTCTGGTATAATGCTGTCTTTGACCGGTGGTTGGTGCAAAATCATGCGTAAAAATTTTAAGTGGCAATTTGCATTATAAAGGCAATTTGATGACTGAAGGCAATTACATAATGAATTATTGCTCGCTTAAGATATTTCCGTAAAATACATCTTTTGTTAGGATAACTAATGATTAAAAATACTACAAAAATAACATAAATTTTAGCAGCAATCCTGAGAATTAAAAGTGCATTTCATTAAAATAAGCAAAACCATAAATAGCAAAAAGCTATTTTATTATAAATATAACATTTTCAGCAATTTTAAGGGCAGAAACAATGCACACAAAAAAGGAACTATTAAATTAAAGAAAAATACTTTACAATAAGTAATGTAAGATAACAAAAAAGTCTTCAAAGTATGCCGTAGAATGAATCACGCATGTCTTGAATTATTATTTTTGAAAGGTAACATACATAGGTAAAAGGTATAGGTAAACTACCCTCAACTACCCTTATATACTCTTAAATTCATGTGCAATAAAAACATTAAATTTAACTTTTTTTATTGCACATGAATTTAGGAGTATATAAGGGTAGTTGAGGGTAGTCTTACCCCAAGAGGGGTTAAATTAATTTATTTTTGTTTAAAAGTGGGCACATATTCAAATTGAAAGCAAATAGTAAAAAAAAATATTGGACACGCGTTTTTCATTTTACATCATTTTTCGGGTAGTGAGGGTAGTTTTCGCCAGCTTTGTTTAACTTGTTTGTATAAAATTTGACTCAATTTGATGTAAATTAATTAAAGTTGGAAACTAATGTTAAATAATGGCTATTTATAAGATTATTTAAAATTAATATTTAGAATATTGCAAAAAAAAACCCTTCAAAAGGGGGGAAAAAGTCGACAACTTGGGGACAATTTTCAAAAAGTTCGACTTTTTTTCCTATAGTTGGGCTTTAGGGCGACAAATCATTAGTTTGCCAGGGCGGCGACTCGGCTTGAGTGGATTCTGGAGTGGCACTCCGTATGAAAAATAGCGATAGCGATCGGGCTCTCTTTGAAAATTCCTACTCTGTATCACCGTTCGGTATGTTTCGAAGTGGGCCGATATAGCACGAACTTACGTAGCGAAAGCGATAGCTCGAGAGGTGTCGCCTTGAAAGCGACGTAAAGTATAAAGATTAAAAGAATGCATCCTCAAAGAATGTAGGGGAGTATGTACACTGTTGCGACATATATTACCCCTCTGCAAAAACATTGTTATCAATGGCGTATTTGTTTAGTTTGTTTTAGATGTATCAAACGTGGCGTTATTTTTTCGGCATTGCCGATCTTATTAAGATATAATCGCTTTAAGTGTAAAAAAATAACAAAAGTTTCCATAGTCTGATATTATTCAGGTTTGACGATCGTGCAACAACGCTTAGACAGGTTGAGAATATTGTGGAGCAGCGCAAACATCGGGGTAAATTAATACATTTTCATTATTAAAAACATCGGTGACTCGCTGCCTTCCGTTCACTTCTTCGCAGATAATTTAGGTGGATCTTTAAACCACATGACATCAGTGGTGGTACGCGATGGCGAGTAAACAAGGAAAAGCAATTACAGGTGAAGCAAGAGAAATAGTGGCAAGTGTTTTAAGCGTTTGCGATGAGGAGGCTAGAAATAAATGTTTCAAACTGCCACTTTCATCAAGTACTGCTAGGGTTGCTTTGTATACTGGGGTTAGCCAAAGATCAGTATGCAAAATAAGAAAGGAGAATGAAGAAAGAAAAAAAAGCAGTCCAGGAAAACATTTACTTTCGCCTGGCACAAAACGTCCCCGCCCCTCTATCATTCAAAAAATTGATCAGGCCGATTTTTCAATTATCAGGCGACTTATAGAAAAATTTTATTGTGAATATAATGTTGTACCGACCTGCAATAAATTGCTGGTTAAACTTAAAAGTGAGATGGATTTCCCATACTGTAAGGATTCGTTAAGAAAACTTTTAAAAGCTAATGGATTTTACTGGCGAAAATGTCAGAATAAACGAAAAATCTTAGTGGAAAAGCCACATATTCTACATCTGCGATACAAATTTATGAGAAGTATAAAGAAATACCGAGATGAACAACGCCATATTATATACTTGGATGAAACTTGGGTCGATAATGACCTTACTTTTAAGAAATGTTGGCAGAGTGAGGAGGTATTTGGAGTTGTCAGCAACATAAGTAGTACAGGTAAATTAAGATTTCCATTCAAAGGTAATGTTTCGAATAAGGATTTACTGCAGATCTTAATAAATTTCGTTTTCATTAAATTTCAATAATGCAGAAGAAAGATTTTTAAAGGGAGTAAAAAAATTATGCCAAAAAATAATAAGTACTGTTGACGTACTAAAATTATAAGTACCACATGTACCTATATTATTTTTAAATGAAATATCTGTAAATTCTTTTAAACATTTATAATGTGTTGTTGCACAGTCTTCTTTGAAGCAGCCACTACAAGTTCAATATCGTATTATTGTCAATACTTAATATATATATATATATATATATATATATATATATATATATATATATATATATATATATATATATATATATATATATATATATAATACTAAAGAAGTATTATTGACAATACCATTGATCGTGTAGTGGCTGTTTTAGACACTAGAAGTACTTTATTAAGGCTTATGCTATTAATGATTGTTTTTTTGAACTGTTTTGTGAAAACATTTAAAAAAAAGTAAAAGGAATAAGAACTGTATGTTATATTTACAGCACAAATAAATAAATTACGATAGACTAACTAGCTGTTTAAGCATTATTTGTTTGATTCCAATACATAATTAAGGCTCGCGTCGTAAAGGGATTAAAAATAACGTATTCTTAAGTACGTTGCTACGACATTGTTAAGGAAAGCCTAATTTTGTATGACACGACCCGTAAAAATAACCGAAGATACATCATGGGTCTGCTCTAGAATCAATGGATATACTGCTATGTTTATGTTTTTTTAGGCCGATTAATCGTCGTACACGCCGGTTCAAAAGATGGGTTTGTTCCACATGCAAGTCTAATTTTTAAGGCAGGTCAAGCAAGTGGGGATTACCACGGCCAAATGAACCAGGAGAATTTTACTAAATGGTTAAATGAAAAGTTATTACCAAACATTCCGCCCAATAGCGTTATCGTTTTAGATAACGCTCCATATCACTCTGTCCTTCAAGATAAACCTCCCAATAAATCTTCTTTAAAAAGCGAAATCGTTGCATGGCTAACAAAAAAGGGTGTACCTCACGACCCGACTTCAAGAAAGTTTGAATTATACGAATTAGCCTGTCTCCATAAACCGACACCTGATCAAAAAAATTACAAAATCGATAATTTGTTAAAAAGTTGGGGACACACTCCACTTAGAATGCCTCCTTATATGTGCGAATTAAATCAAATTGAATTAATTTGGGCCCAGGTTAAACATTATGTAAGAAGCCATAATACAAAAGGAGAGTTTACAATAAAGAAATTAACTGCTTTAACAGTTGAGGCTATAAATTCAATTTCCTCTGACGACTGGCAAAAAGTGTGCGAACATGTTATTAAAATAGAGAATAAGTACTGGGAAACGGATCAATATATGGAGGAAATACAGGAAAGAATAATAATTAACTTAGGAGAAGAAAGTGACAGTGAAGATACTTTTTCTGATATTTCCGACGATGACGATGAACCAAGCGAAGAAAATTAATCACTTGTTCTAGGTAGTTACTTAGTGCGAAAAAATGTCCTCTGCTGTGAATTATTAAAAAAAATTTTTGGTACACTTTCAGTTTACACATTTTTCACGTCTTTTCTAGTTTTACAATAATTTTCAATACAAAAATACATTTTGCCAATTAGGCATTCTGCGTTTTTATATCATACAATTAACAGTTCTATAGAAAATGGGTAAACTTCTCTGATTTTGCAGATGGTTTTTTCACGCATGTTATTCGGGTTTTTAAAATTATTTATATTTTAAATAAGAGTGTAAATCATTTTTTTATTCTTTTGCCTGTAAATATTTAGATTCACATAATTTTAGTAATGAACCTGAAGAATAAAGCTTTATTTTCGTTCTTAGAATATAGTTTCTGCGGACGCCTATGGTTTGACCAGTAAATCTAGAATATACCGCTTTTTATGCCAAAATTCCCCCTTTCGTCTCATGCAATCTTTCACTCGCTATACTTTAATTTTGTCTCTTTTTACCTTTAGCTAAAAAGTCGTTTTGTCCCTCTTGTGCAATAAATATTAACATAACCTAAAATTATTTGGAGTTTATTGTTATTATTATTAGTGATGTAAAAATTATATTTACTATGGAAAAACTAAATTATCAAATACATACTAGGTAGGTCCTTGTTAAGACGGAATAATTCGATAAATCTTCTCTCGCGCTGTGAAGCGATTTTCGTATTATATTCGTCCATCGTTTCAAAATTATTAATTAAAAATCTTTAAGCAGAGAACATATTACAATAATCGAAATCAAATAATAAAAATAATTTTATTTTTGACACTAGACACAATAAACAATTGAGGTTAAGACCTAAAACCTCTTCCTTTTTGTTAAAAAATGTATGTTTTTAGAACGGACTATACAGTATTCCTAATAATGTTTATCTCTATTTTGCCTATAAGAAATGCTTATAAAGTAGGTACTTAGTATCAAAGCGATCGCTTCCTCTTCGCTTCTTTATCTCTTTCGCTATATCGTTATTCTAAACATTTACCGAGTCCCACCAATACCTACTTGCCTACTGTTTGCCTGCGTACGATTAATTTTATTTAAACTGAGCCACCACTGACCCACGGTTGTTCATCCTTGTACGTTTTCCAAAAGTAAAAAGAGACGAAGATAATTATTAATTTGCGAGAGCAGCTTCTCTTCAGCAGACGATCGAGAGGAGACAGTGTTGTCAGGCTCGCCGATTTAACATGAAATTCTCGATTGGTTGTGACAAAGGAGGAGTTTGAGTTGACGCTTGGAATGCTCCGAGCACATAAATTAGACATTGTATATTACTTCTTACTTTGTCATCTATATAGGACATATTAAGAACGCATGTCTGATATTTGCGCTCGGAGAACTCCGAGCGTCCAACTCGAACTCCCCCAAATTTGAACACAATGATTCAATATAATAATTTTTCTCATTTGTTTTAAAAGTTTTGATATATTTTTTATTACGAGTAATCTTTTTCTTTGGTTGACAGGTTCTTCAGACATTTTTTTTTTAATTTTTACCCTATTGCTAAAAGTTTCTGATTTTTCAGGTGTAAATCTGGCAACCTCACATCTCCTAACCGACCACCACGGACCCGTGGTTATTCATCCTTATACGCTTTCAAAATGTAAAAAGAGACAGAGATAATTATTAATTTGCGAGGGTAGGTTCTCTTCAGCAGGCTTCGAGACCAACAGTGTTGTCAGGCGCACCGATTTAACAGGAAAGACTAGATTGGTTGTGACAGAATTGAATACAGTGATTCAATAATATAATGATTTTTCTCATTTGTTTTTAAAGTTTTGATTTCTTTTTTATTACAAGTAATCTTTTTCTCCGGTTGACAGTTTCTTCAGACATTTAAAAAAAATGTTACCCTATTGCTAGAAGTTTCTGGTTTTTCAGGTATAAATCTGGCAACCTCACTCTCGAAAGGAGACAAAAATAATTAATGCTTTTAACAAGACTATACTGCAATATTCATTAATTGACTGGCGAACCTTTTAATACATTTCTTATGGAGGCCTAGTCTTGGCCTAGATTGTGTGACGTCACGGAAATTTTAAATTGAGCACTTAGGCATTATTATAAGGGGGTATTGATCCCACTCCTGGTCCCTTTTGAATAGGTTCGTCCGTTATGACAAAGACAGACAAAGAGATCTCGGGAAATGTTGTAGGGCTCTTAATATTTTATGTAATCGTACTTGCATAAATACAGGTATAAATAAAAATACGCATCGTGGTATTACGATAATAATAATCGCAGTCAATCGCAGAGCTTTTTTCAG
Organism: Philopedon plagiatum; assembly: GCA_963971165.1. NCBI lineage: Eukaryota > Metazoa > Arthropoda > Insecta > Coleoptera > Curculionidae > Philopedon > Philopedon plagiatum. The sequence continues at coordinate 12,758,421 of OZ020189.1, read as the reverse complement.
TTTTTGTTTATACTTCTCACGTTCCACATAAATAATTGTATATTAGTGCCTTTTATCAATTATACTATCGTACTAAGATGTTCTTGCCTCCGAGGTTCAAATTATACCTTACTTTTCGCACTTGTTAAAAGGAGTTTTTACACAACTGGCACGGACCATCACGCGGATTTTTACAACACAGATTTTATTCTCGCTAAGTAAGTGAAAATTAATTAATAAATAAATATAATTATATTTATACATAAATTAATTAAATGTAATTATTAAAGAAAAAGTAAAATTACCCGGAGCGGAGACTTGCTCAGATTGTATATTTAAACAGTTAAGAAGGCTGAAATTTTGCATACAGCTTTAGTTTAGGCCCCAGACGTCCACTAAGAAAGGATATTGCAAAACTTACCCTCTAAGAGAGTAAAATCAACCCCTAAAAATTAAAATTATTTTTTAGTTCAAAAATCACTGGGTTTTATGAAAGAGGCCGAAACACGTCGATTTTATTTAATTTCTGTATTGGAAACCCCGTAAGGTAAAAAATCGTGTGATTTTTGTTAAAACAATTTTTTTCTAACTATAATAGTTTTCGAAATATTTAAGAATTAAATTTTTTACTATTTTTAAAAAATTCCCTGTAGATAAGAAACTATAGAGAATTTGGCAACTCCGTAAACGGAATATGAGTAGAGACTAAATATGGCACATTTTCTCTAATTTAATCGACCTCGTATCTTTTACCATTTCGGAGGTAGCAATAATGGTATCACCTATTTTAGACACCCTGTATATCAAAGGATAAACTGACTAACTGACTAATTAACTGACATATCAACGCACAGCCAACACCGCTGGGTTTAGAAATTTGAAATATTTGCACAAAGGTTTCTTATATAACGTAGGCATCTACTAAGGAAGCGTTTTCAAAATTCAATCCCTACACAAGGAATGCTTCGCTATTAGGGATGTTGGTTGTTTTTGTTAGTCTGGACGTGACTTTCAGTTTTGGTACTATGATGATTTACCCACATATATCCCAATCTACAACGTAAGCCAATAAATACGAAACTTAACTAAAAGAAAGGACAGTACTTATTTTGAAACCGTATATTCGCAATCTGATTCAAATACAGGCAGTGACGACCAACCTCTTGCAAAATTCGTTCAAATTAAAGAAAACATCGCACCTGCTCAAGGTTCTATATATCCGTCTCACAGTGTCGTATTGGCGTCGCAAGTCCTACATCCAAATAACATCTCGGCAGGTACCCACGTTCTTATCAAGGTGCATGGTGATAAGACTGATTACTAATATGTTGGTGTGTGTCAAGACTGTATGGATGAACAAGGGGAAGTGAAGATAATGTTTATGCTACTAGCAGATGATTTATTGAAAAATTTCAAAATAAATGAAGATAATGTATAATATGTACGTAGTACGTTAGGATATTGCATCTATTTTAAAGGACCCTGCTATAAAGATAAGAAGAATCCTACCACCTCTATAGCATATAGCAGGGTTCTTTAAGATAGATGCAATATCTTCATATACTACGTATTTAACATATTCTTCATTTATTTTGAAATTTTTCCCTAAATCATCAGTTCTACACATTTGCCAAAGAAATTGATGTTTTCGAAAAATAAATATTTCAAGTTTTACTCCAGACTGCTATTCTACTTATTTTTTTCCATTTCAAGTATGTGCTAATGATTTTTTAATAAAATATTTAATGAAATCAGTATTTTTCTGGTATGTCTATTAGGTCATATAAATTCCACCAAATCACAGTAGTGAAGTTGTGTCCCTAAACCATTAATTTTAGTTATTGCTGACATAAAGAATATAGAGCCTAGTGTTTGTTTATCAAAAGTTACATTATTTTTGGGGCAATCGACAAAGCTTTGTACTTCAGTTAAAAAGTTTTGAATTTTTGTATTTTATTCTAATTAAATCTAAGTATATCAACAGACACTGTGACATAGTGGAAATGATAAATGTTGTTTTTTCTCAACGACATTATCTGTAGGGTAAATTCACAGGTCAACATAAATACTTATATAACCAATACGTAACTGCAAAAGGAATTAAATTTACTGCAAAATATATATAATTTTTGGCAAATTATTAATAAGCGTAACACAGTGGACATTTGTTATTGTCATCGTCAACTTAATAATTCAAAACAAAAATAATATTTAATGCTGATTGCTGCTGATAGCAGAACCGCTGAGTTAAATGTATTTACAGTCAGAGAGGTACACTTGTGAGTGACTCCTAAAGATTTTTTTATCTAAGACATCCCACGTAGACTTTAAGCCTAAGTACTAACGTACCGTGGGCGTCTGAAGAGAAGGGAAATGTAGTCTATTGACACGGGATTGGAGGTTGGAACGGAAAGGGAAAACATCTGCAGGCAGTGTGTTCCATAATCTGGAGACCATAGGTATGAATGAGCGAGAGAAGTGGTCTGTTCTAGGCTTTTGTAGCTGGACAGTAAAGGGCTGCATACGTAACGCGCCTCTTGTTGTTCTGTTAGGAACAGTCAAGGGGGGAATAATACCGGCTAGTTCTTCAGAGCAAAATCCGTGGAAGTAGCGGTAGAAAAGAGATAAATCCCCAACAGCGCGTAGATGAGCGAAAGAAGGGAGTTTTCTCGTGAGGGCTGGGTTACTGATAAGTCGAACAGCTCTCTTTTGGATAGAATCAAGGATGTTAAGTGTCGAAGGTGATGCCGCTCCCCAGATGTGGGAGCAGTACTCTAGGTTAGGTCTTATTTGGTAAACATAGAGAGTGTATAATAGAGGTTTATGCATGTTCCCTATTTAGAAAATCTTGTTTATTTATTTTTAATTTAATTTATTTTTTATTTATTTTAATTATTTAATCGTTATTAACCCAACCTGCGCGGGAAAGTCACTGATTTTTATAGCACACAACTAAGCAACAACAATGTTTAAAAAAAAACAATGTAGCAGTATGGGCTCTAAAAACTTCTTGTAATTAAAAATATTCACTCATATCTGCTTCATTCGGTATTTATATATCCCATATATGAGTTGCAGGAATCCAATCGACCATTATTTACGTTTACAACCATTTAATTGAATATTGTAACAACATTGCTTGCTTTACAGTCATGGCTTGCCATCATTTGCCTTACTAAATAATGGTCATAAACAATTCTCTATGATATTTTATGGGAAATGTTTGCATAATGTTTGAGAAAAATTATTGTTAGAATCGTAAAAAACTTTTATTACAAGGTATAAAAACCATTCTGATCGTTACCATATATACGTAAGTGATATATACATGATCTTGCAACTCTGCAACTAAAAAATTATAGTTCTTGCTAATATAATCGTATTTAGATAACAGTTTCTTCCGCCTATGGTCAATAAACAACTTTACTTTCATTAAAATTGTTTCAACCCTCTTACTCCAAAACATAGTCATGCAAGCAGTGGCGGCTGGTATAAAAGGGCTGCCGAGCTGCAGAATTACCAACATTTTCAAGACACTTGACTAATTTTTTTATAGTTTGCAGTAAATGATCAAAGGTTCCTTAGAATAAGAATAGACAAAATTAAAACACCGAATTTCCGGCCGAGAATCTAGTATAATAGGCCAACGCAAGTCAATATACGCCACACGGCCGGCATTGACGAACAGTTGACCAGGTAAAGTTCATATAAGCTTTTTGCGACGATACTCGAGTGCCGAGCTGAACTGCTTTAATTCATGCACAGCACTTTTCAACCTAATGAATATACAGCAGAAATCGGCTCCACCGTCGCGTCGGCTGTTATAAAATTTAATTCGAGAAATTCTGCTTGTCATTTAGCTGCATTCGTGACAGTCCTTACTAGTAAATTCGCGCGCATTTTATGTTATCATCAAGAAAAACAACATTTTGCCAAGAATTGCACTCAATTTCCTGTTGAACAATTGAACGCTACTTGCATAGCTTATCTGGCGATTGATAAAGAACTGCTTAACACTGAGCTATCCGTTATTTATTTAAGGGAAGACTGCAGAGGATTAAATGGTAGCTTGCCACTTCTAAAATTTTTAATATAAAATAATTTACAAAACACATTAAACAGGCAGAAAATATATTAGACATTTTAATAACAACTCCCATGTCAACGTCAGAGGTCGAAAAGTATTGTGTAGGAATGCTTTCCATTGAAAAAGAGTTCATATTAAAAATTATGGACTTTAATCAAAGAGTTATTGACTTTGCTTTAAAGAAGGATTGTATGATCGACCCGATTTTTAAAAAATAAGGCAAAATTCCCATAATAATTTTATAGACTTATAATATTAATCTCTTCAGTATTTAAAAAAATTAAGTATGGTTTATTATTGATAAAATCGTCCCCCAATAATTACTTACTCACTTATTCCTAAGTCTTTTTACCATGGTGGTGTAAGACTATGAAGTTCAGATTATTAGTCTTTTCCATTCCTTCCTCTCTTGTGCTAAGTTAATGACTTCATTCCATTGGATCCCTCTCTCATGCACCACTTCCCTCACTCTTGCCATGTTCTTCTAGGTCTTCCTCTTCGATTGACTCCTTGGGTTCTTGCTTCGTATACCTTTTTTGTAAGTCTTTCGTCTGGCATTTTTTGAATGTGCCCAAGCCATCCTAGTTTTGATTGGGTTCTCGATTTTTGTCAGTACTGGTTTTATTTTCAGTTCATTTCTAATTACCTCGTTTCTAGTTCTGTTTCTTGTAGTTTATCCCTCTATTTTTCTCAAAAATCGCATTTTCGTTGCATTTATCTTGCCCTGGTCCCTACTTGTGAGAGTTCGTGTTTCGCTACCATATAGTAATGATGGGCTTATTTCCTTTCTTCCAAAGAATGTTGCTGTTCTATAATTTATTTATTTTCCCTGTTTACCATTTCCTTTTATTACAGTTCCAAGATACTTGAATTCTTCAACATGTCTGTGCTCCTTTCCTCTATTCTATTGTTGTGGCTTTTGTTGTTTCGTCCAATAATCGTCAATTTCGTTTCTTGGGTATTTCATATTAATTCTTTTTAGTTCTTCATTAACTTTGTTTATTATGCTATAGGTTTTCTTCTGAATCTGCCAGTACCAGTACCCATCTTCCAGTATCCCAACGTCATAGGTTTCATCTTTTGTTTTGCTTTGTTTATTGCCTCGTCTACCACTATTGCGAACAACAGAGGACTCAACACGCATCATTTTTCATTCCGTCCAATGTTTCAAATTCTGCCGATTGGTTATTATTATTCTCACCAAATTTTTTGTGGTGTCTTACATGGCTTTTATTACTTCTGTCGTTTCACTGTCGATTCCTCACATCTTTTCGTCTTATTCTGTCGAATGCTTTTTCCAAGTCAATAAAAATTGCATGAGTGTGTTTATTTTTGTTTATGCATTTTTCTGTAACTTGTTTTAATATGAATATTGGATCCTGTGTGCTTCTTCCTTTTCTAAAACTATGTTGTGTTTCTCCCAACGTGTTTTCTAATTGTTCTTTTGTTCTTGTTTCCAGTATTCTGGCCAGCACCTTTGCTGGTAGGCTTATTAGAGTAATTCTTCGGCAAATTGAACATTCTCTCACATCGCCTTTTTTATGTAATGATAGGATAATCCCGGTATTTCATTTCCTAGGTACTACTGCTCTCTTATCACCTTGTTTCACCCCTTCTAAGTATTTTAGAATTTCAGGTGTAATTTCGTCTATTCCTGCAGCTTTCCCTATTTTTAACTTTGTGATGGCTTCCTTAACTTCTTCTTCCATGATTGTGGTTATTTCTGTTCTTCTTTCTACTCTTTCCCCTTTGGTATCTCCGACTGTTATTTTTTTAAAATGTTCCCTCCATCTCTGCAATATTTTATCTTCTTCCATTATTATGTTTCCATCATTGTCCTTCATATTTCTCATACTGTGTACTTTTTTCTGTCTTGGTTGTTTCAGCGTACCATAAAACAGTTTTTGGTTTTCTCTGAAGTTTTCATTCATCTTTTGTTCGAATTTTCTCCGCGCTTCTTGTATTGCTCCTTTTACTGTGTCTTTAACCTCTCCTCTTTTCTCCATATACTTTCCATAATCTTCTAAAGTTTTGGTGCTGAGGTATTTTGTCTATAGTTTTTTCTTCTCTTTAATGACTTTTGGTACCCCTGTTGACCACCATTCCGTTCTCTTTATATTTTTGTTCCCTGCTTTTGATACTCCACAACTTTCTTCTGCCGCCATTAGTATTGCCTCCTTGAGTTTTTTTGATATTTCTCCCAAAAATTACACGCTATTTATTTCAGTAATTTAGTGATATTCCAGATCACCCCCATAATGTTTTCCCACAAACCGCCACTGCCAGTATTTATATTAAATAGCAATTATGTATTCCAGAGTAACTTTTAATCTGGTCAACTACATAGTCTCCAATCTAATCTTTGAGAACGGAAAATTTTGAGATTTATTCTTGATTTTGGGCAGAGAATCACTTGTAAAATTTTGTCAGAAGAGTTGTGCAACGCTCTATATTCATTTCCTCTTACTAAGAGGTATCCCAATAGCAAATACTGTTTTTTTTTATTTATTAAACCTGAATAGGCACTTATTACATCGCCTATTATTAATGCTCCCTTTTCTTCTAAAAGAAAGCACTCCATGCAACAGCTCCACAGTGTAATATGTCCCCTGTAGCAAAATATGTTACCTAAGTCGCGATATTAGTAGTTATCTACTATTGGTTCCAGGCTAAGTGCATTTTTGCTTTCATTTTATATCTGGGGACAAACAGGCGTATTTTAATTACGTAAGTCTTATGTACCTATTTAATTATTATATAGCTTTCATAATACAACTTACATGCACTTTTAATAGTATGAACATCTTGTATGCAACTATCATAATTATTCTTTTTTTTTAAGTACTATAATAAAATTTCCTATTCGCCCATAGTGGAGTTAAAATGTTGGGAGCAACCTATGTATTTATGAATGGGACCTTGGTGCGTATAGATACGGCGAGACGCGCGGAACCGCGCGCGAGTCGCGCTTGTAAACCAACGAGCCTGTCTCTAGCCTCCTGCGAATTGTATCCATAGACAAGATATTATCTAATCCGCAACTTAACCTTCTTTTCTTTTTAGTGTTCCGTGAAACGGAATACTTATGGAATAACTTCGGTGTCCGTCCGTGTGTATGTCACAGGCGATTTTTTCTACAACGTGTATAGAAAGTTGAAAGTGGATTAATTTCAGGGGGTGGATCGGGAAAAGGAAAACAATATTTTCAAGAGCATCGTGTAGGATGTCAAATGAAAGCTTGTTCAAGCACGAATTCAACAATATATATGATTTCTTTTATTCATTTTTTTTAGGGAAAAACGCTTAAAAATTGCCGTCCCCCACCCTTATCATCAAAAGGATCGCTCAGAAAAATTTGAAAAAAATTATGAACATTGAAAATTAGCTGTAGATTAAGCGAAAATTATTAGGATTGAAAAATTTTAGCGCGGTCAATTGTAAATTGTAATTGTAAACCATTGGTTTTAGAGAAAAAGTTCTCACGATGTATGGAACAACTTTTGTCCTGACACTTTTTCAAAATTTTTAACTTGGTCCACTCAGCTCCGCGCATACGCGATGTGATACGGCCTTGGTGCTGTCGACGGCGGGAAGCGCGGCAGATGAACGGAGATCGGGCGGCTGAGGTTTCCTCAGGTTAATTATTGGGGGCTGATGGCACGGAACACTAATTGTGCAAATATAGCTTGCACTTGACCTTGGTTTTTTTAAAGTAATCTTTGTCTGCCACAAACCCGTCCCACTAGACGCGCAAATCCCTTAGAAGTCGCGTTGAAAAACCGACAGAAAATGGATCGCTGCGAGCCTCTGTCACGAGGCGCGTAGTAGACTCGCGAGTCCCGTATAAATAAGGCGAACTAGGCTCGTTGCTGGCGCGACTGGCGCGCTTCTCGCCATATCTATACGCACCTTTAAATACCATCAGTATCAGTCCATTTTAATTTTGACGTTGTTGGTGTTAGTACCTAGGTATACCATAGTTACGAAGTCCCAAAGATAACTGTGCCAAAAAAAAGTTGTATTGCAGATCTAAGTAATATTTATAAAGGAAGTTAACAGATAAATGCTTCTACCATCTTCACTGACGAACCAGATCGACCACAAACAACAAAATTCGATAATCCATAGAAATTGATGTTTCAAATAAGAATGCGCTTATGAATGTGAATCGTCAATTTGACGCTTGCTTATTACATGAACATTCAGACTCATTAGTCGTCTTTCATAACGCTTAAAATCGAGAAAGAGCTGCCACTCATTTCCTGTGGTTTCCGTAAAGAGCTTTTTGTCTATAAACAAGTCAGGTTGCAAACAAGATAGGACTAACAACGATATAATGCAATTTAAATTAATTTACACTATAAATGAATAGGCAATTAAAATTTTATGTATGTAGAACAGAAGCTCTAATTTTTGAACGCGTTGACACAATATGTAATCATTGTCCTCCAGCAAGAGCAGTTTAATCATAACTAGCATTTTGTTCTTTTTATACATTGTGCGTGTATAAGACAAAGAAATAGAGCTGTAACTCTAATTCGGGCTTCACCGTTATGGCTGTCCGAGCCGTCTGTATTCCACCGAGAAACCTTCTAAAAAGACAGTTCCGGATAAAAGGAATCCCCTTTGGCACTGGCGCACCATTTCTTAAAGTTTGTGGACAAAGCTCTTTCAGGAAAAACCAAGGTGTACTTAAAAGTTCACTACGCATGCATATTACAACCCGCCTGAAATGTTACACACAAAACATTACACCTTGACATATCTTTAAATCATCAATGAACGAGAGGAAGGCACGTGTTTTGGTAATAAAGCGACGTTGCCCTCTTCTTTTAAATAAGGGGACTACTTCCACTGCATGTAACTTTAAACCTCGTATAATTTCTACATATAAAAGAAGAAACCGTCTGATTGACGTGTCAACGCACAGCCCACACCGCTGGATCTAGAAACTTGAAAATTTACACAGAGGTTTCTCCCACTGCCTTCCTTTCTATTCATACTTCCTGTTTTTCTACACAGAGCCACAGATCTAGTTAAAACTTGGTGAAACTGGTCGAAATCCATGACTATGTGTGGAAATTCTGTTTGAAAATCCTAAATGGCGTCCCGTGGTAAATAAATACCATATTTAATTTTCTTAAAAATAAAAACTTCAGAACTTGACAGTTCTATTTTTCATTCACCTATACTTTTACCTATGTTACCTTTCAAGAGTAATAATTCAAGACATGCGTGACTGTTTCTGCGGTATACTTTGAGGAGGTTTTTCATATCTTACTTTATATTAACAACACAACAGACAACAGGCATTAATATGATCAGTGATCATCTATAATAAATAATCATATCCAATGCTGCTAAATATACAAACCATTCAAGAGCTCAGGAATCATTCACTCACTAAACCGTTTATCTAAAGACACAAAAAAGGCAAGAAAAAATTTAAATCAAGATTAATCTTTAACTTCAATGTAGGCTATTTGCTGCAAAACCTTGATAGTTTTACACTAATTAGCGTATTTGCCTATCAATTTAATCGGATATCTACTATATGTACTGTTATTTTTTTCTCTGAGATGCAGAAAATTGCGTAAAATATTACTGATCAAAAAAATTATGAGAACGTGATAACTTATGGAAATACATGAAACAAATTTCTTTTTATTTAGAGGTGTAACGAGCTTCCATCATTAATATCCTTCCCATAAACTTTTTGAAGATAAAAAAAGAATTATACATTAACAATGCATAATTTTTGACATTATACTATAACTATATTTTTAATTTCTTGAAATTTAATTCAGACCTCAAGGATGTTCGAAACAACCAACGCAACGGTGTAAAACAAGGATGCATCATTAGCCCGTTATTCCTTGCAGTCGTCTAAGATGAGGAAATGAAAGAGGCAAAAAATGTGCGAAACATTACAACGTGGGGCACTGGAACCTAGAACAAGTACAAATCTGGGAACTTACAGAACTTACAGATGACATGGTTCTAAGAGCGAAAGACGAAGAGACCCTAAGACAAAATGTAAAAATATACAACAGAAAACTGGAAGCAATAAACATGACAGTTAATATAGACAAGACCAAGACAATGGATATAGGCAACCATAACAAGAAACACACAATACATCTCAGAGAAGCGACACTACAAGTCAAATATCTAGGCACACAAGTAATAAAGGACGGGTGGACTGGACGAAGAAATAAACGAGAGGATAGGAGCCGCGGATAGGCTCTTTAATAGCATAAAGAACAAATTCTTGGGAAAAAAAGAAATCCCCACACAAACAAAGGTATAAATATTCAAGAGGGTTGCCACTCAGGTACTTACCTATGAATCGAAAAAATGGACAATGATGGAAAACCAGAAAAACCGGCTTCAAAGCATGGAAATGAAGCTTCTACGTAAAATAGCAGGGAAGACGAGACAGGACAAAATAAGGAGCAGAGCTCACCGAGAAAACGTAAACATAAAGCCAATAGAGAATATCATAGAAGAAGATCAGCTAAGGTGGATGGGAAACGCATTGAGAATGAACCGAAACGAAACAGCAAGGAAAATATACGAGGCACGAACAACAAAGAAGAAGAAAAAGGGAAGACCGAGAACAATCTGGAATAAGGAAATCAGAATGGCCGCAGAAAGGAGAGGGGTACCATGGTGCGAAATGAGAGAGGGCGCAGGACGGGAAAAGCTGGAAGGAAATCTGGATCTCATGTTCATTCATGGATTAAACAACTGTAGACGCTGAGTACCTTTTTGTGTACAGTGTTGCCTAGCGATGGAGATATGTGTTGTAGTGGAATTTTCAGTATTTTTTTTTCTTTTTTAATGGACTTTATCCATGCGTGTCAATGTTAGTTTTATGGCCATCAGTTTCGTGTCAAACTTTAGTCAAAAATCTGACGTTAGTTTATGGTGTGTAATAATTAAAGAAAATTCAATAACTTAGATAACAAAAGGAAGTATAGGTTCTATGGGATACTAATACGACAAAAGCATTATTTTTTTATTATTTTTGCATTTTTTTTATAGACAGAAATGGTGTCAAAATGATTCACTTTTGTAGCACTACCCACACGCTGTTCTTAATGTCTGAAATAAAATCCATATTTACATCAATTCAAACTTAAAAATTTATTTAATTCTTCATTAGGAATTAACAACAATGTCAGCCTATCTCTCTTCTTTACTATTTCCACACACTAGTCGCGTAATTCAGAAGTCGTGTGACGTGAAAGAGAAAGCAAAAATTGATCCGTTAACGGGGATGGTCTTGGCAAAGCACCGCCTTTATATCGCGTATGGCGCAACTCACTTTGTTAACAAGTGACATAAATTTGCAACATTTCACTTTTTATTGCAATTTACACGTTGTCTCATTCTTTCTGTTAATTAGCGAAAGAAAATAATCATTTTTATTAATTAAGGTCGCCTTCGTTTTTTTTTTTGCAGAAATTAAATAAATATTTAACAGATCGGACAAGTTTTGCCTTTTAAAAGCGCAATAGATTGATTTTATAGAAAAATTATTAAGCTTATTCTTAAGTATGCACTGTTACTACAAATTTTAAATATTTTTGGTCGTTAATCTATTTTCCAAAAATTATTTATATATTTAAGTTAAGGTCTCGTAACAATATTATATATATATATATATATATATATATATATATATATATATATATATATATATATATATATATATATATATATATATATATATATATATATATATATATATATATATATACATAACAAAATTAAGACAAAAGAATACAGTTTCTTTCTCTTGATATGGTAGACATGATTTTTGTAACATATCTGAAAATGCTCTTTGTGTGTTTCATTTTACTAGTTATTAAACTATATATTGACAGAACCCACAGTCCCATTCTCGAGTACCTGTTTGTCCCTTATATCGGGGATTTATGAAGTACTTAGAAATGGTTATACCTGGCTTAACTTAATTTGGGATTAATTACTACGAAAGGACCTGTGCCTGTTTAGTTTGATTCTGCCTTCCGTACAGTCAACTATCTTTTAGTGGTTTTGTTGTATTTTATGTCAAATGGCAAGATCTAGTCGTCGATGTTGCAAGTTTTTTTTGTACAGGGTGTTACAAAAAGAAGTTAAGAAATTTTAAGGGCTGATTCTACATCTGAAATTATCAAAATAAGTTTATATAAACATGGATCCTCAAACTCTTCTTTTTCGAGATACAGAGTGTTTAATATTTTCATTTTTAAATGTCTTTTTAATTTCTCGAAAATGCGTTAAGATATTGACTTGAATTGTGGTACAAGCCACACGCCAGTATGTAATCAAAGGGTACTTTTACTTGCAAAAATTTATTTTCTGTTATACTAGCATCAGTGGCTAGTAAGTCTTTATTTTCAGCGAAAAAATGGCACGCTACTGATTTTTTGCAAAAATGGTATCGTTCGTTTCAAGCTGAATTAACTCGGCGTGAAAAGTGTCTCTTAAATTTTTTGCTCTGATGATCCGTTTTCGCGATAAAAATTAATTTATTTCTTGCAACAAATAATGAAATTTAATTTTTTTACACCTTTTTGGTTCAGGAAACAGTGCTTTTTGATTTAAGTTTATAGTAGGTGCTGGAAATGGCTTCCCCCTGTACTTCAATGTATGCTCTAAATCTAAATAGAAATTTAAAAAAAAACATTTAATAAAGAGAATATTAAACACCCTGTATCTCGAAAAAGAAGCGTTTGAGGATCCATTTTTATATAAACTTATTTTCATATTTTTAGATGTAGAATCTGCTCTTAAAGCTTCTTAACATCTTTTTGTAACACCCTGTATATGTGGAAGATTTATTTTAAAGTCACAGGAAAAACTAAAAAAAGGCATCTTCATTGGACCTCAAATAAGGAAACGTTCCCCTTTTTAAAGAAAAATAACATACCTAATAGAGACTTGGCTGCTTGGAACAGTTTGGTAAGTGTAGTAAAGGGATTTCTGGGTAAAACGAAAGATGAGAACCCTCATAGATGAACTCTTAAAAGCTTATGAATTCTTAGGATGTCGCATGTCCTTAAAAATTAATTTTTTGCACTCGCATTTGGATTTTTTCCGGAAAATTTGGGTACAGTAAGTGACGAACAAGGAGAGAGATTTCACCAGGACATCAGGACAATCAAAACACCATACCAGGGACGCTGGGATCCTATGATGGACGACTACTGCTGGAGTGCTGGTTTAAAAAAAAAAGATTTTACTGAACACAAGAGAAAAAAAGTGAAATATTTTGCCACTGTATGATACCTTTATGTAACATTTTATACTTTTTATTGAATATGGCCCTTAATTAAACCTCTTTATTTAGATTTAACATGTTTTCGATATAAACGTATTTTTTTCAATATACATTACATTGCAAAAATATGTCGGATTCTGTTTTTCGTCAAACCCCAACCCCTGTAACAAAAAAGCTGTACGTGTTTGTTGTTGGTTTGAGAACGCCATCTGTCCCAGCAATTTTATACGCAACCGGACTTTAATTTATTTCTTTATTAAAAATTAATTTTTAGAATACCTCTAATCTTTTATAATACCTGTTATTGAAAATAACAGTTTTAAAATTCAATTTTACTGAAAAAATGCGTTGTTTTAAAGCATCCAAAAGCCATTACCGTAAAAAGTACTGCCGGTACTGAATGCAGAAAATTATTTGGTCGAGATTAGAAACGTCGATGTGAATCCTTAATGACTGTTATCGGACCCGATATCGAAATATGTATATGGCCTGAGGGATATGTTCCGTATGGAACAAGAATAATAATTATTGGGTACTTAAGACGATTGGTACTTTCAAGTCGATCGTTGTGGCATGCCCATATTGTATAAAGATAAGGGAAAATAAGAAAATTTGTCCTTAGATTAAGAGCAGTACTGAGCGCTTTACTATTATTTTGATTGTTTCTTTTATTAGCATCGTTGTTGCTCAGTTATGTATATATATATATATATATATATATATATATATATATATATATATATATATATATATATATATATATATATATATATATATATATATATATATATATATATATATATATATATATATATTAGGGTGTCCGTTATTTACCAAGTTGATTTTTTTTCTTGCGACGCACCCTAAATGTTTAGTTTATCGTCTAAAAAAAAATGTCAGACCAAAATAAGCCCTTAATATTCAGAATAAACCTTGCCCTTAAGACGATACATTTCCCATTTAAATTACATGGGATTTTGACACTTTTTACAATTAATTTTTCTTTTTTCTCGGACAAGATGACTTATAGCAATGAGACATATTCTTATATTCTATATTCTTATAGGAAATTGAACGCTCTACGAAAAAGGTCTCTTATAATTTTTCGATTAATTCACTCCTTCAAAAGTTATTCAAGGTACTAAATGCAACTTAGCGCGCTTGCGTGAATAGAAAATCCGTGTGTTGGCGGGAATGCTTATACTGTAATTTTGAGTCACTTACTGTAGTGAAGGGAAATTTCATGAAAGTATACAAAAATTTATGAAATTCAATAAAAATTAGTTGACTGCGTGTAATAAATGAATGGTCTCAAAAATGATTCAAACTAGAACCAGCTACCTGTTATGCGGTATATTATTTTCCATATTTAAAATTTTTTTACCCTAATACCACCAAAATTATCTATTTTTAGAAATAAACTAATAACTTTTATCGAAATAATAATCACTTTGCCGTAAAAGTAAAAAAAATCTGAAAATTTACATAGAGTTCAAATTTCACCTTGAATAACTTTTGAAGGAGTGAATTAATCGAAAAATTATGAGGGACCTTTTTTGCAAAGCGTTCAATTTCCTATAAGAATATGTGTGTCTCATTGCTATAAGTCATCTTGTCCGAGAAAAAAACAATTAATTGTAAAAAGTGGCAAAATCCCATGTAATTTAAATGGCAAATGTATCGTCTTTAGGGCAAGGTTTATTATAAATATTAAGGGCTTATTTTGGTCTGACATTTTTTTTTAGACGATAAACTAAAAATTTAGGGGGCGTCGCAAGAAAACAAATCAACTTGGTAATTCTTGGTAAGGTATTCTTCAGGGTCTTATGAATAATTATCAAGCAGAATTTTATTATTTTCTTAATTATTAACTAGTTAAAAATACTATCTAGAAATACACTTATATTTCTGTTAAGATTTTTGTAAAAAAAAATTTAAAATAGACACAATCACAAACAAATTTGCCTAGAATGACTAAACGGTCCCAATAGTTCCAGAAACAAGTAAAACCCTGTTGCCTGATATTTTACCAAATTAAGCTTGGTGGGAAATTTAAAATAAAAGTCAGTAGTTTTCTTAATATAAAGGGAAAAGTCAGCCTATCAAGTACTGGGCGGGTATCAATACCTGGTTTTACCAGAGAAAATCCAAGACAGAGAGAAGAATATCTCGTACTGATTTCATTCATAAATACGATTTGCTTTCTATGACCTCCCAAGCGGCCTGACGCACTCTTCTACCAACGTTTAAATAAAGCTGCCACACGGGCGTGCGTTTCAGATTTTGGGATATTATAAAAAAATGCTGCAAAATAAAAAACACATATGAAAAACAACAATCAAAAGTTTAAAAGATTCTCCAAAAATATAGCCATGCGTCAAAAACAGAAAAGCCCGTCCGTATAAAGGGTATAAAGCACAGTGAGAGTGAGTATTGAGACGCGCCGCGCTGCAGAAAATGCCCTCTGCTTGCCGTGTTGCTACCGCACTCGCTAATGTCGGGGTTTATTGTGAGAATCCCACGCGCCAATCTCGGGGTCTTGCCGTTTGAAGGCCATCGCGTTGTCGAGCTGGCGGGAAAAAGAGATATTCTTCTCTCTGTCTTGGGTTTTCTCTAGTTTTACCTTAAAACTTCAAAACAATGTCATGCTCACCCAGACATAAAATAGAAATTTCTTCATATACTTATTTAGATAATATTATTAATATTAATAATTTTATTTACATATTTTTGTCAAAATTAGAAAATCTCGTATGAAACACTTTAGGACATGCAATGTTGTTTAACTCGAACAATTTTTAGGGAT
Source organism: Philopedon plagiatum (assembly GCA_963971165.1). NCBI lineage: Eukaryota > Metazoa > Arthropoda > Insecta > Coleoptera > Curculionidae > Philopedon > Philopedon plagiatum. The sequence goes on along the minus strand of OZ020189.1, from coordinate 12,742,257 downwards.
CTCGCTTCGCTCGTCCCTCAAATATTACACTCGTTAAGCAAGGTAAATCATTTTCTAACTGGTTAGTTACATAAATAGCTATTTGACGTTAATTTCTCACCTCTTCTCATTTTCACACAAATATATTTTACTCAAATATGACTTCACGCCGATTTGTATCGTGCATATTGTTTTATTCATTAAATAAATAAAATAAGTGTATTATTACCACATGTGTAATTTATAATTTAACCACACAGTACGATATAGAACGTTTATTTATCCAATTTATTATAAATCTCTAATATCTTATTAGTACTATCCCACAACCTAGGTGGGTACTATTTACAGATGTAACGAATTCACACATCAGCCTGATTTATACGAGATTCATTTAGGGAAAAAGATATTAAAACCTCTAGAAACAACAGAAGGGAATACCCATGTATTTTTTTAATAGATAAATCATTAGCAAGTCATTATTACAAACCTAAAAATATTATTTTAAAGAAAATTGCTAGAATAATCCTTTGTGTATAATTTATTCCAATTTTAAAAGCTGCCATTTTCGCTCACCATCCAGTGACGCAAGATGATACGGCACGTGATTGATCGTATCGTGTACAACAATTATTCACGTGTCTCTCAAAACAGGAACAAAAAGTTTAATTTAAGAACTTGTAATCGAGAATATTCCAAATTAGAATCATTTGCAATTTCAGACACTTCTCCTGTACCAGATTCTCCTTTGGTATCCGTATTTCCATTAACAGCTTCAATGTCGACTTTTCCTTCTATCTGCGTATCTTTGTCCATGTTTACGAAGTGATCTATCATTTGTTGGTCCCAATTCTTTAACACCTCTTAAAAATTCAGAAAGCGTAAGGTACATCATCTTCGGGATCATGTTATTCAGTTGGAGTGGATTACCTTTTCTTAAAACCAGCTTTGCTAAAGCAATTTCTTAAGGTTGTAAGAGTTACCTTACTCCATGCTGCTTTTATAAAATAGAAGGTAATAAATAGATTTTGAAAGTTCTGATGCCGATTTGACGCCATAAATTTTTGATAAAACATGTTGTAAAACTAAACCTATATACAGTAATTTATAGTTTAAGAAATGCTCTTTAACGTAAGTTTGACGAGGTAAAACATCCTGCATTCCAAGACTATAAATTGTTCTGTATTTAGTGTTGATGATGTTTTGGATACATTTTTCGTAAAAAATAAATAGACCGTGTAAACCTTTGTTGCTACTTTGAAGAGCAGATATTGTTCAATTGCAATTTTTTTTTTTGGAATTGCAGGCCTTGTGTCTGCTTGTCAAGGGATTTTAGAAAAATAGGCAATTAACTAAAAAATCATTTTTATTTTCAATTTTCTAGTAGCAAAACGGTTTTCAGCTGGCTATTCAGAAATAAAGGGTAATTTTCTATTAAACTAGGTCAACTTCTTAAAACAGTAGCAAATTTTTATATACTCTTATTGTTTTTACTGGAAAAATGTTGAAAAGCTTCAAAAAAAGCAAATCCCCGGCGCCGTAACAGCATATATTTATGTCCACAATAAATAATGTAGCAGTAACCTGCCCAATTTTAATGTGTATGTAAAAACGAATTAAATCCTGCAGCGTGGTATTGTTGCATCGGAAGCATAAACAGCATGAGCGAGATTCGAAATAATTCAAGTAGTAATCCTTACATTAACATCGATAATGATAATTCGAGGTAATTAATTACAAGATAATAATTGTTCTGTTAACAAAGATTTTATTACATCATCGATTATAGTCTTGTCTTATACAGCGGAAATTTGGTGACACTGACGTTTTTCCAGGACCTGAGTAGGCACATTGTTCATATTCTTTAATTTATAAAAATTAAGCGTATTTTCCATTGTTAAATGTTTATTCCTTTGAAAAGACTTTTATATACAGAGTATATGCGTCATTTCCCACTTAGCGCTAAGGATTCACCAAATCTCAAAAAAATCGATATTTCGAATCGATCTTAGATCGTGATCATGGAGATCGATTCACTATTTAGATCGCCTTAAGAGGTCGATCTTTTAAAAAATCGATCTTTGGAAAAATTTCGGCGTAGGAGAGGGGAGCCGGGAGAGTAAACAGTGTCCATTCCAAATCAATGTTATTTAAAACTCTGTATAAGTTGTACAGTTGTGGTTAAAAAAAAGAAAAATATTTAAATTATATATATTTTTATGTTTATTTTTAAGTTATAGAAGGGGTATGGAGGGGGAAATATTTGATTTAAAATGCTATCTTGAAAAACATACTAATTTATTGAAAACTAATAAAATAGAAAACATTTGAACGAAAAAATGACAACCGTAAAATAACAAACTGTCCATAGATACCGATCGACATGACCGGCATCGGTGTTTTGTACGATTTCAGATTCGAGTTTTTTTCTAGAAAATGTTAGATGGCGCGGTTTAACTATTTCCTTATTCCTTTCCTAATTCTTACTAGGATCGTGTTGATCGTGGCGCAACGACCCTATCGTTTGTAAATAATTACATATAAATATTAATTTCCAAATATTAATCAAGTCTTAAAGTTCACAGACATGAAAATGCCAGAAGAATCGAGTCTGTGTAAAATCGCCGATCTCCTTGCAGGATCGAAGGGTAAAAGATCGATTCTGAAAAATCGATTGTCATTTGGAAAAAATCGATGTTTCCAAAAAATCGATTTAGATCGTGAATCCCTACTTAGCGCGTATTTATTGTACATAGGTGCCGGTTTTTGAGAATTAGCGGGGTTCCTCCTTTTGGGAGGCAAAGAAGTGATCATGAAGTGATACATTCAAGAACAAGAAAGTTCAACGTTTTTATTGTCAGCTTCCTATGGTAATTAAAAATGCTCAACTGGTAAATTTAGAAGAAAACTACGTAAATGTACAATACAAACTACTTTATTTTAAACTTGTAAATGTCCCAGAAAAACTGCGCAAGCTGAAAAATCTCTGAAAAAACTTTTCAAAAAATGTATAAACCTTTGTTTGCAATGTAATATATAAACAAATATAGTCAAATCGAAGTTAACAAACAAAACAAGTCTACAAGAAAATAAAATATACAAAATTAGCGCACTACCTAAAATATTTTGTGTATTATTTATACGGATTATTCGGCCAGAAAGCATTTAACCCTGCAGGTTCTTGTCTTGGAATTTCGTAAATTCCGATCTTTATTTTTATTACACTGTTTATATTTGCAAAGTTTTCACTTTGTAGTCTGGTTAGTGATCTAGTCATGACTACGTCACCTTACTTGGCAACGTTGCTCCATATACTCAATGTTTAACCTAAAAAATCAAAGTATTAAGATTAAATGAGACAGTGTTGCCCAATGGTCTGACTAGCTCATGACTTGGTCACTGATTTAAAAATGGGTTAGTAGTTGATTCAAAAATGAAGGGTAATGATGTTGCAATTTACTCTCAATTCGGCGCGATACCGTAATGAAATTTTAGAAAATTTTGTAAACGCATTAGATAATAAAGGACGCGACAAGGTTACATCCAGCCGGACGGCGCACCAAGTCACTTAATTCCTGATAATTTAAATTTTTTGGAAGAATTTTTCCTAGACCGAATCATTAGTCGTAATATACCAGTTAGGTGGCCACCACGGTCCTGCGATCTCACGCCATGCGACTTTTTTTTATAGCCACACATTAAAAACTCGGTTTTCAAAACCCCTTATGAAAATTTAGAAGACCTAGGGGCTAGAATTACAAATAAATTTAAGGATATTAACAACTGGCCCCAAGTGCTCACCAATGTTTTTGATGCTGTAAAAAGAAGAATGAGAACAAGTTTGGAAGTAGAAGGTGGACTGGACATCTCTCATTTAGTTTAAATTTATAATTTTTAGGTTCTTTGTTGTATATTATTATGTTGTTTTTTTTAAATCTGTATTATGCAATGACAATAATGTAATTTTCTTAAAAATAAAAACTTCGGAACTTGGCAGTTTTATTTTTCATTATCCTATACCTTTCACCTATGTTAGCTTTTAAGAGCAATAATTCAAGACATGCGTGAGTACATTGAGAACGTTTTTTTTTTATCTTATGTTAGCTACAATATAAATCTGACAATTATTAGTGTGTCAAAGAACAAAGAAGTGTTTCAGCGATTCTTCATTAATTACAAACTTGGATGAATTAAGAATGGATACGGGATGATTTAACATTCTTTGAAGATAAAACAAACCATTGTAAGCGACACTGTAAATACAATTTGTAAACATTGGCCACATCTTATTTGACCTTGTATTTTTGTACAAAAATATATGTACGTTAGAAGCATCACAAGATTTACTAAAAGTAATAAAAGCCCTAAAATACTTTATTTTCTGCTAAATAATAATAAATTTAAGTTAAAAAACTTTTAAATATTTTATTTGTAAAGGTTTTATTTATAAATCTATAAGTCGCACTTTTTCTCTTCTAGTTCATTAGACACAGACATACGTTTAACCGAGTGTTTAGACCGTGGATGAATAAAGAATCATCCACGGTAGTTTGACATCAACCGCTCAGCTGTTGAGAGGAAAACAGAGACAGCAACGCTCGTAAGAGCCGAATTTGATTGGCAAAAATTGGATCGACTCGGATTACGTTACGACACTCCAATGCTATATTATCTCTTTCTACTACCATTCTTGATTTAATTACGTATTTCCTTAAAGTACGTAAACTGGACCTCTGGGGTACGATGTTTTCATAACAAAACAAATAAACAGGCTTCACGTTCGATACTCTCACAGTATACGGAAAACTGAATCCTTTCTTAATTCATCTAAGATAACAAACATAAATGTAGGTGCTCGTGTTCCGTTTGTCTTTTAAATACGAGTATTCAGTCTATATGATATAACGTACCAAGATTTAAAATATACGATGTTAATTAGCTGATTATATGATAAGGCTGTGTTAACAAGTGCACGTTTTTGTTCTTTCCATAATTCGTTGCAAATGTAGCAATTATATAAAGTTTAATTTAATAAATTATTGTTATAATACAACGGACTCTTTTAATATCCGTTGTTTGCAGCCACTTAATAAATTATTCTTCGATTTTAATGCAGGCATAGCGCGTTTTACAGAAAATTGTCATTTCATTATATTTAAATTACAAGTCCTGTATACCATTAAAAAGTACAGAGTAAAATTTCTATAGGTATGTGAAAATGCTGATCCTTTTTAGCATTCTAACATACCTTTAAAAAGGTGAAATCTTCAGGGTGTCAACCATAGACCAGTCATTAACACAAGAGCGTTAAAGTAAAAATCAAACAAGAAAAAGCCATGAGCGTCATAATTGACAATGTCCGCACTTATTTCCTTCTCTCTCATCTTTTGCAAAGTGGGCATCAGAGGCGTGTTATGGATTATTCTTTATTCTTATGATAAAAGTAGTGATACTGAATGAACTGGCAACGCTGTACGATGTTTGCTTTGGCTAAATCAGAATCGAAATAAAATCCGTCCCATCAATATGTTAAGAGATGCATTGCGAGATTTGCGAGTGCCTTTCCGATGTTGCCGAATGTAGAATATGGTTAGATTGTAGTGTGATGACCCAGTGCATCAGCGCTGGGATTCCCTTTCCCTCGATACGACAGCTATCGTAATGCTTTCGATATTCGATAGTCAAAGCGAAATTCGGTATTATCATTCGATACCGTTTCAGCCATCGTTTTTTTCGTTTTCGGAATCCGTAGTATTCGTAGCACGCGTGCGTAGTGAATTATAACCTACGATTATTTTGTGGGAAAACTTTTATTAAAAAATCAGTTGAAAGAACGATCATTTCTGAAGAGTGTGTTTATCGTTTTGTTATCAAAAAAGTTAAAAATCAAACTTTTAACTACAACGTAAGTATCCGATTTTAACTGGAAAAGTCTAAAAATGTCTTTTTTTAAATACATAATTTTTTATATATTGGTACATGTTTCACATATATGTGAAATGATATATAAACCACACAGTAATCAAAAATTTTGTTATAGTCATTAATTTAAACAAAAAAAAACTTGCAAAACCTACAATAACAAATAATTCTAACCTAAAAATCACTGGCTAAACCAAAAATATAATTTTTAAAAATTCAAATGACTATAACCTTCTACTAACACATTTTTTTCTCTTAAAATTTAAGAATTGTCGACAAAATGATGTAAAATTTATTTAGAAAAAATAATAAATAAAATACCTAAGCGTGTTCATTTTTTTCCCAGGCGGGTCAATTCAAAAATTCAACTTTTTTTCGCAAATTACAAGTAGTACCTAGGCTCACTATTAAAGAACCTGAACTTGGCATGGGTCCCATAAGTAGAAACAGAGATATACAACTTTAAAATTTCGCATGCCGCGCCTGGATTAAAGTATGGGCCCAGATAAAACCAGACCAGATGCATAAGACTGTCAAATATCGTGTTCACTCTCAGTGACCTTGAGGCGCGGCACTTGCGATAGTGCAGGCGTCTGTACTATACAGCAGTTACGTTACATTTGAAGAAGACACGGGCGACACGGCAGTGGCTGCGATTTAAATTTATAACCTCGGTCTCCGTACTAGATGCCAGACCGCCGGCGGATCGTCTCGTCAATCCTTGGCTCGCCGTCTCCTGAAGTACAGGCGACATAGGAGCTTTCGCATCTGGTCTGGTTTTATCTGGGGTATGGGGAGAAATGGCCATATGTATGTGGATGTTATTGCCCTGCTTTGGTTTGTTAAATAAGGACAGCTTGCACAAGTTTAACGAAATAATGAAATTCAGTTATACTGAAAAGCCCATTGCGTGCATTTATTTCAATTTGTGTCTCGGTTGTTGCTCAATCTCGCAACCTCGATGCCGTGAATTCTTGAAAACGGAACAAGATCCTGAAAATAAAAGTTCAGTCGATTGGTGGGCAACCAAGACCGCACGAAGCATCAGATTAACGTGTTAAGTGTGTTCTTTGACAGCTCCCTCGATTATCTTTCTATAAATTATAGTGTCGATTCCTCTCGTTTTCCTTGCCAAGGATAAATTAATTTACGGGAATCTTTGCTAATTGAACGGTCTCAAGCGCCTGCATGACTTAAATTGACTATAAGTAAGTATCGAATATCCAATGGTGACCTTTAATAACAGCGAACTGGTATTAATAGCCGCATCAGAAACTTTGTATTAATTTTTTTTTACTTACATAACATTGCTTCAATTCTCACATAAACACCTACTCGTGTGGTTTAAATAGAGAAATGTATATAAAGGTGTGAGGTCTGGGCTATTTGCAGGCCAATGTACGTTCGATATCTACTGATCCAGTCGTTATACTGATGGTTTAAAAAATTGCGAACCTCAGTTATGTTTTAGACAGCCGCTCCGTCCTATTGCCATATAATACGTCGACGTTCTTCAAGTGGCAATTCGTCGAGAATATCTTCGATTTCATTTTCTAAAAAAATAAGATAGCGCTGGCCAGTTAATGCTCCCCGAAAAAACAACGGTCCTAGAATTTTATTTTGGAATATCCCACACCAAACGTTGATTGAATTACACCCCTGAAAAGCAATATCTTCGACGGTAAAGGGATTTTCATCCGACCAAACATGAACGTTTGGTGTAATAAACATTCCCGCAGTTCAGAAAGTTGCTTCGTTCAAACGATAGTATGAAATAAATAAGGATCGTGCCTCATTCTTTCGTTAATATTTGTGACAAAAGTATATCTCCTTACGTTTTGATCGGCACTAAGCTGATAAACTGGCATACTTTTATATGGCCTATGCCTATACTAAAAATACTTTGACGTTCTTTGAACTGTTCCATAAGTCAAAATTTTATCTCTTCTTCCATATCTGAGATACCGCACACAATCGGGAATTGATTTTTTTTTTGGAAAATATAATAGAATCGCTAGGTCCCTTTCTTCATTTATTTTTCTTCTTATTTTTCCATTGCCCAGAATTCCTCCTTCTTCTAGTCTTCTATTTGTTTTTATTATGGTGTTTATTGATGAAGTTCTTTGTCCCTCTTCAATACTTTTTTCATATTGTCATTGAACCGCTCTAACATTATTGTTACATTTTAAATATAATTTTAACATTTTGTATCTCTCATTAATAGAATAACTCATTCTGCATAAAAAATAAAATTATAAATTCACGGTGACCAAAATATTATAGTCAACCTTGACATTAACTTTGACTTACCTCTACGAAGAAAATTTAAAAAGGTAGCAGGTATTTCGTTCGCAACCTGAATGGTTACGTTTAAAGTTTATCCATTCGAAACAATTTTTAATTTTAAATTTTTAAAAAACGATTGAACAGACGCATAGAGTATGTTATAAGATATGTCTAGAACTTCTCCTAGAATCAAAAATATGATAAAAATCATACCATCCAATTTAAAATAAGCGAGATGTTTTATACGTAAGTATATATTTTTTTATTCGATGCTCAATTCTTTTGCTGATAACATATGTGAATGATCCATAAAAATCCCCAAAACTTTCATATTTAACCTTTTTTCCCATTTTTAAAAATAAGAAGTTATGAGGCCTGTTCACTTTTATTTGGATATCCCTGTACATTTGATGAGCAGTTTTAGTATAACTGAAATTCATAATAATTTTAATACCGGTATTTTACATAAGAGGGTATTATCAATTATAATTATTATGCAAAAATATACAGGGTATCATGAAATTCACTGCATATATTGAAACCGTTAAATCCTGGTATGAATTTAGATTGAAGAATATTTATAATTGGCGCTTCGCAATAATAAGCTAGTAATCGCCCCTTAAACTTTCTCTAACCAGCGGTACCCGCCACTGGCAAGAAACAGATGATACCGATTAAGTTGCCAATTATTCTATCAATATAATTTTTTCTGTATAACAAGGCAGCATAAGAAATAATGTTATTGTTACCTTTGTAGTTAAATCCCTCTAAAATATAATTCTTTTTATTTTTTCTGTTTAAGATTGACAAATATCAATATACCAAAAAACACTGACAGCACAGTACATTTCATTAATTTACTGCAAAACGAACAACGCTTGGGTACTAACATTAACACTAAAAAACTTCCATTAAACACAATGTTTAAAACATTCCACGGTATTTTGTTACTACCCGCACTATTAAAAACTGAAAACCACCGTTCTTGTTACTTTTAAAGTAAAATCTCTGTAAAATTCAATTCACAGAAATATTTTTACAGTCAAATTGACACTCTTATACAATACTAACAAAACAGTAGGTATAGCTATTAATGAAAAAAGCATTTCACTAACTAATTAAATACAATGTTTAAAAGGCTACGGTATTTTTTACTATCAGCATAATTAAAAAACTGAAAACTAAAAATTTATTTATTTATTAAAAAGGTCCAACGCCTAGTTTTAATAAACTTGACATTCACGAGAAAGCATAAGTAGACATTTTTAACAGTTTAATCGGGCGATAAATATTTTCTTTTTAAATTGGTACTACCGGAGGCAGTATGATCAACGTCTTTCCCAGGACGCACATTTTTAGCACTTTCGGAATTAAAGTTTAAAAAAATGTAATAAAATTATCTCCAATATTTTTAAAATTAATCATAAAATATAAAAAATTAGATATTTTTAAAGTAGGAATTTCTTCAGTTCTCTTTAAACATTGTTAATTCTTTTTGTTTTTAATTGTCTCTGGAAGATTATTATAAATTAACATCCCCTCATACATACGATTTCTAAATACCCTATATTTTTTACAGTTAGCAGTTCAGCGTAGTAAGTCTATTAATTCAATTTTTCACCGCTCGAAGCGGTACCCTATTTTTTACGAACCAACCTTATTAGCTGTATCGCAAAAGCCCAAAGGGAAATTATTTAGTTATTGATCCTAACGAATCTAGAAAATAGTAGCAGCAATGTTGGGAAAGATGTAGATCTTTATTAGCTTCCTTATAGCTAACAGGTCCGATTAACGTTAGAATTTAACTAGTTTTCTTATCTGCAGCGAGCAGGTAAGTCGTTAATTTATTAGGGAAAATAACAGCGTTTCACAAATAATTTGCTTTAGTTTTTGTTTTCTGTATAATTTCCTGTTTCTAATTTTTCTTGTCTCTTTAGTTAAATATTGTTTTTAAGAGCAGAACTCCGCACCCGTTAGTAATATTTTGATTTCTAAAACATTGTGATTGTTTAGGTTTAGATGTTTGCCGTTTGCTTTCCAGTATGGACAGATAAATATTTTTTTAAATCAGCCGACTTCAAAAAAGCACGGAAAATAGGAAATAATATTTTTATGCATTTATTACTAACTTGTTGGTAAGTTTAATTGTGTCCAAATTTCAGGGACTTGAGCTCAAAATTCTAAGCTTTGAGGTCGACATAACTTCAACATTAAGAATTTTTTAAAATTCTGCTCTATTTTTTAACGATATTTATGTATTTTGCTTATTTGCAAAACCTAACAAGTCCAGGTATGGGAAAAAATGAGTTAATATTAGAATTTTGTTAAAAAGGTGACTTAAAAAAATATGTATGTATATCATTTTTGTATCAAAACTCTACAAGTTCCATAGAAATTAAATACTAAAGAGAGTGTTTCGCAGCAGAACTCAAAAATTCAGGTTCCATGAGAGTGGTGCAAGTTATTTTAATGTTTAATAACATTTTATATTGTTTGTATAATGTCATATTTCATAATAAACACTGATAATAAAATTTAAAAATAAATTATTTATTTTTTAAGCAAGAACTCACAAGTTGGGTATCAGTGTAAAACTTAACAAGTCCTCCATTTTTAGGCAAAATTCAATAGGTCCATACCATTTTTGTAAATATCATGGAAATAATTTATTTTTTGTATCCTGCTGTTCTATCTTCTTCTCGGTGTGCCTTATCCTCTCAGGGCATTGGCGATCACATTAGCCCATCTAACTTTATCCACTGCAGCTCGGAACAATTCATTTGAAGTCATATTCGTCCATTGTCGCAAGTTTTCAGCCATGAATTCCTTCTTCTGCCTGGTCCCCGTTTTCCGTCTATTTTTCCTTCAATTATGAGTTTTATATAGCGTTCTGTATTTGTCGCTTCTCATTATGTGTCCAAAGTAACTTGCTGTTCTTTGTTTGACAGTATTCATTATTTCTGTTTGTTTCTCCATACGGTTCAGGACCTCGATGTTGGTAGTATGGCTTGTCCAAGAAATTCTCAACATCCTGAGGTAGCACGACATTTCAAAGGCCTCCACTCTCCTTTGTGTTGTTTCTGTTAGCGTCCACGTCTCCACACCATAGAACAATGTGCCAAAAATATAGCATCTCAGAACACGGAGCCTGGTTTTTAGGTTGAGCCTGAGATTACACAGCACATTACGCATGTTATTAAATATTGCTCTCGCCTTTCCTATTCTAGCCTTTATCTCAACCGAATCATCCCAACTATCATTGAGTACGCATCCCAGATATGTCGTTTTTCTATAGTCAGTGCTTGTCCTAATAATCCCTAATAATTGCTAACGAAGTTTAAAAATAAACAACAATGAAATGAAGTCTACTTGTCAGGGGTACATATATAAATACGTAAAAATTGAGAATAAGTTCTCTAAACCACCTGAAAATTCCTTATACTATAAGGATTTGAACAAATCATGGTAAAACAGCTGTCTCCGGGCTATATGCCCCTCCGAGCGCTGGATTACATACCAAAATTTGCCGTATTTTGACTAACACTGTTAGACAACAAAATACTTGGTTTGACTGCAAGAAACTACCAGGAAGGAGGTAGCTTTTTTCTTTAGTTAGGATGTCGTTACCTGCATACCGGTTTCGAACTCTTTAGTTCTCATCAGTACAGGATAAACGAACATACCTACCTTCAGAAACAGCATACTCTTTAAGCTAGCCATGTCACACTGTATAAGCAGTATATATATATACTGCTAGTATATATATATATATATATATATATATATATATATATATATATATATATATATATATATATATATATAAAGCTTAAAGAGTATGCTGTTTCTGAAGGTAGGTATGTTCGTTTATCCTGTACTGATGAGAACTAAAGAGTTCGAAACCGGTATGCAGGTAACGACATCCTAACTAAAGAAAAAAGCTACCTCCTTCCTGGTAGTTTCTTGCAGTCAAACCAAGTATTTTGTTGTCTAACAGTGTTAGTCAAAATACGGCAAATTTTGGTATGTAATCCAGCGCTCGGAGGGGCATATAGCCCGGAGAATAGCTGTTTTATCATGATTTGTTCAAATCCTTATAGTATAAGGAATTTTCAGGTGGTTTAGAGAACTTATTCTCAATTTTTACGTATTTAAAAATAAATTATTTATTTTTTAGCAAGAACTCACAAGTTGGGTATCAGTGCAAAACTTAACAAGTCCACCATTTTTAGATAAAATTCAACAAGTCCATTTCATTTTTGTAAATATCATGGAAATTATTTATTTTGTGTATCCATTTTTTCTATAGTCAGTGGTAACATTGTTCTAATAATCCCTAAAATTTGTTATGATTAATTATTTCCATGAGGCGATATAAGAAATGCCTGTTTTTCTCTGAATTAAGAATGATGGACTTGTGAGGTTTTGCAAATAAGGACTTCAACTGATTTACTGGCTTAAGTTCTGAGCACTATTTTTTCCTCATTTATAAAGATCCTCCATTTTGCACATACTGTGGGGCCGATTCAGGAATGCTGACTTCTAAATCCAACTGCCCAACAAACAGTAACTAATTAATCTCAAAATAAGGTTTTAATTGTTGACAAACGATTGTCTCAATAATTTTGTCGACAACAGGGAGTAAATTAATGGGCCTGAATTCAGCGGGACACTTTGGTTTAGACACCTTTGGTATAGGCACAATAATACTAGGTTTCAATTCACTAGGTACGTTTCCAGTAGTTAAAGATGTATTTATTAAATACAGAAGGGGATAACCTATTATACAAAACGGATCCTTCACCATTTTAATGTTTAGCAAATCGTCACTCGTACTTTTATTTTTAAACCCATGTACAACTTTTTTTAACTCCGAAAGATTAATAGTTTTAAATGTAACCAAGTTGTTATTGTTTCTGTTAATATTAGAAACCCACTGTCTTTTTTCTATAGTAGCGGAGATTTCGTCAAGACTATCGGAATAAAAATTATTAAAATTATCTCCTATTGTCCCATTATATTTTCAAAAGTCGACTGCTGTGAAATCCGTAGTTTGACTATTGTTTCCAACTGGGTATTTTAGCGCTTTCCAGTATTTAAATATAGTATTGATTATTTAAAATATAATGAATGTACAGATTTGAAAATCGTTCCATTATCTACTTCGCTAAAACATTGTTTGATATACATGACACCGCAGCAAAAGGTTGGGTAGATCCATCAGGAAAATTACCAAATCAAAGCCCCATCGAACAAGGGAAGAAGAATTACCATTTTACATGCTGGTTCCGAAGATGGGTGGGTTCCAGATTGTTTATGGTTTTGCTCTAAAAATATTAGAGATTCATCTTTGGCCTACCATGACGACACCACAGCAGAACTTTTTGAAGATCGGTTTAAAAATCACATTTTGTCCAATGTACCGGGTTTTCTCTTATATTTTGAACGGGGTCCACAGTCCTTATTTTTAGAGATATGGAAAAATGTTTAATACAAAAAAAAATCTTAGGGTTTTATCTAAATCATCAGAATTTTCTAAAAAAATAAACAAATGATAATCAGAATGTCAAAAAATCGCTATCAACTTTAATTTTTTTAATAGAACACCCTATATATTTTCAAACATTTAGAAAGATATCTTTTTTCCGATTTCAAAAATATATAGTTTGTTTATGTTTCTTTAAGCAGTTTTTTAAAATATTTAGATTTAAATATTTAAAAATGCTCAGTTTTAAGTCATAGCCGCTCAAGCATAGGTGGCTTTGGAATCACTTGTTCATCGCAAACGTGTATAGCTTTGAACATTTTCAAACATTTAAATCTAAATATTTTAAAAACTGCTTAAAGAAACATAAACAAACTATATATTTTTGAAATCAGGAAAAATATATCTTTCTAAATGGTTGAAAATATACAGGGTGTTCTATTTAAAAAATTAAAGTTGATAGCGATTTTTTTAAATTCTGATTATCATTTGTTTATTTTTTTAGAAAATTCCGATGACTTAGATAAAACCCTAAAATTTTTGTATTAAACATTTTTCCATATCTCTAAAAATAAGGACTGTGGACCTCGTTCAAAATATAAGAGAAAACCCTGTACCTAAAAACAGTGTAATTGTAGTGGATAATGCTAGTTATCATAGCCGCCAAATAAATAAAGTTCCTAATTCAAATAACACTAAAGTAGAAATTTTTACTGTACAAATAAATCGAATGACATAAATCCAACAACAATGTTTTAATCATTCGTAATTTAACAAGATTTAATTTTTTCCAAAATTATTCCCAATTTAACTTACTCCGACTCTGGCGCTTTTTAAGAATCTTGAAATATTTATATTTAGGTTTATTCATTTTGTCAAAAGGCAACAAATATTTCTATCAGTGTGTAGTATTATTATTAACAACAGTAAGTAAAGGACCAATAGACTATTTTCTAAAAAATAATCCTATATCTCTAAAAAAATCGTGATTAAAGCTACTTATTATTAGCCAGTACCGGACCCCATGCAGTTCAGGTCAGACATCTACATCTTCTTTAAGAAAAGTAATGATCTTGTAAGTTATGTAGTTAAAAATCTTAAACAGAAATATTCAATAAGTCAGTCAATATTTTAATGAAGACGTTTCACACGATGATTGATACGTTGTCTATGCCCTTGGTATTTGAAAAACTATGTTGGTACGTTTGTATTAAAATAATGAAAATTAGTAATTGCCGCAGACACGTACCTATATTTTACATAGGTATATCAATTAATAGTACCAATGATGTTAAATTAGCTTTTTAATTGAATTACCTATATGGCAAACTATATTTAAGAGGAATAATGAACTATTTTGTTATTTTAACATTGTTGATAAACATGGATTTATTAGGACTGGATACGGGATGATTTCACATTCTTTGAAGCCAAAACAAACCATTCTAAACGACACTGTAAACACAGTTTGTAAACATTGGCCACATCTTATTTTACCTTGTATTTTTGTACAAAAAAATACGTTATAAGCATCACAAGATTTACTAAAAGTAATAAAAGCCCTAAAATATTTTATTTTTCTGCTAAATAATAATAAATTTAAGTTAAAAAGGTTTTATTATTTATCGGTTATGTTATTTCTAAAGGTGTTTATAAAGTCGCTCCGAGTCATTTATAAATCTATATAAATCTATACGTCGCACTTTTTCTTTTCTAGTTCATTAGACAAAGACGTACGTGTAACTGAGTGTTCAGACCGAGATTCAGCCGTTTTCCTAAACAACCGGCACAGACAGCAATACTTCTGAGCTCCAACACTCCAATGCTATTTTATCTCTTTCTACTACCATTCTTGATTCAATTACGTAGTAATTCGTAGTCTTGCCTATGTTCGTAGTTCGTGAACTGCTCCCCCAAGAGAATACCAAAAACAAAAACAAACAACAAAATATAAGGCTTCACGTTCGATACGCTCACAGTATACGGACATCGAATCCTTATTATAATAAATCCATGATGCTAAATTATTTCTTTTAAATTCCCGCCAAACCGGTGATCACATGACATGTATTAAAATAGATTTTTTAGTTGTCGGACATGCAGAAATGAACCAACAATAGTGTTTTTTTAAAATACCATATGTAGCCTACTTTATGACGGACACTGTATATCTACTCGAGTATAATATACAGAGCTAAGATTATTCCAAAATAAATAGATATTATTGGTTTAAAACAAGTACTTTCTTCTTCCGGTTAATGTAGAATATACGGACATTTTTCTGATAGATACAGATTAGTTTAAAAGTTGTATGGATAAACTACGTTAAGGCGACAATTATTAATTCTTCGAAGGGTCCGTAAAAAAATCCATGAACTTCTGATAGTATTATTTTAACCTCACCTATAAGAACACGAGAGATTGCTCCATTTTAACTATAAATTTATACTGCTTTGTTGCACAACATTAAGTCAAAACACTCTTTCAATAATCTGCTTTAGTTAATCTTCTTTGATGTTTTTCTTCGTACTTTCAATTTAACTTTTAGTCTTTAAAATTCCTTTGTCGACAGCCAGCGGTGTAATTAAGAAATGCACGTTAATTGAAAAAACATCGAGAACTGTTTATTTTGCGCTTAATTAACTTGTCAAAATATTTCAACAAATCCTCCCAACAACAACCGATAGTTTCACGATTTTTTAAACCGCTTACTTAACCGCGGATACAGATGATAACGATGTATCGATATGTATTTTGTATCGATACATTTAAGAAATAAGGTTTTGCATCCAATAATTATTTCACACTACATTGTGGTAAGCGCGGTGAATTCGGCGATGTCAAAATTTCACAAAACACACCACATTTCGGCAAAAATAGCTAAGAAAATTGCGTTTTTCTTTCGAAAATCCCATTTTAACTCGCTATTAGCCGCCATTATTTCTCCACCTGTCAACCCTATTTTTGCGTCCGGTGTTGCCAGGTTTATTTATTTTCCTGAAAAAGTTGTAAATTAAGAATAAAATAAAAACTAACCCAGATCAGCTCTAAAAGCTGCAGAAATAAAAATTGCATAATAAAATCAATTGTGAAATACGTTCTCGGACAGGTTTGCTCAGTTTTAGATTTTATCAGTACCTTATTTAATAAAATGTTAGATGTGTGTGGTGTTGATAAGATTTTATACCAACACGAATCATGCAGGCGCAGTAAAAAACTCAACAAAGATAGACACAAAATTTAAAAAAGATACTGGTGAAACCTAAAACTAAGCAAACCTGTCGGAGAACGTATTTCACAACTCCGTGGCCACAAGAAGAAATTATTTTATATCTAACAACAGCTTTAATGCCAAAATTTCACAAAGACGAATTAAATGGTAACAGAGCCTTAACCCATTGCCAATACCTACATCTTTTAAAGCTGATCTAAAAATTTGCGAGAAAAACAATTTGTAAATTTGGCAACTGGGTTTTTCCATCAGAAATTTGGAGTGTTACTTTTATTTAGGTTTTTTAACGTTTTCTCTGTTTTTTTAATGTGTTTTTATATGAATTTGCCTACATATATTTCAGAATTATAGTGTGTCATGCCTTGTAGAGATGTGTTTAAGTGGAACTGTCGAAATTTTAAGCAATCCATAGAAAAAGCTAAGCTGAAAGTTCAAAATGAGACTGCCAAAAACTGATTTCAGATTAATGTTCTACGACCCAAAATTAGGGTCTGTGCAAAATTTCATCAAAAAAATCGGTGTTTCCATTAATCCGAATAATTACCTTTTCATGTTAAGAGGTTGGTATTTGGTGCTTTTAGACTCAGAAAGATACATTACGTAAGATTCTAGTTTCGAAACTAAGGATGATTTACTTGTTGCTTAGATTGTAAGATTTTGTTTTGTGATTTATTAATATTTTAGCTGCCTATTTGTTTAAATTTTATTATCCATTGTACTGACGGAGCAGATGTCATTTATTTATTGTGAATATACATTATATTATTTAGTATTTTATAACCATCTTCTTTTTACATGTTCTTAATACCGAATAAATTTTTGTATGCAAATGTTTTCCTTTTTTAATTTTTTTCTGACAAATTCCAAACTTACAGTGCAACAGATCGTACTTGCTAGCTCGAACTACAGTTTTCTATTTAGTAGTAAAATATTGAAAAAGAACTTAAGTTAACAAAAAAGTAAATGTTTTCTTATAAAGCAGATCTTTGCATTTGTCTATAAAAAAAATCTTGAAAACCAGCATTTTTTAAGAATTACTCCATTTCGTCACTCACCTCCATCATTGGTTTTGCTGTAATGTGCAAGTATACAGGAACATTTTATCAATGTCCCGAGAGTAAAAAAGTTAAATCCCAATTAATCTATTTTATATTAGTCTATTTTTATAAAATAAAACATGACTGTAGATATTATATTTGCATTGATACTTTTTTCTCACGTTTTAGTACCGATATTGTATCGATACGTAAAATAAACTGCCCATTCCTAACCATAAGACCTGTTCTAATGGTCCATATTGCTGACAGGTCGACTCAGCAGGGGCGTGAGATCTTTTTTTTGGTTCCATCGAAGATATAAAGGAACACAGTCGATCACCATAATTAAACTCGTGATGGGAGAAAGTGATTTTGGATCCGAAGAATCGTGAAAATAGGATTTCGTCGGCAAAAGTACAGTTTTTTTATGTTATATATGCAGGTATTATATTATGTATTCGTGCTTTGTCAATATTGTCTTCAATAGCTTGTATTAGCGAGGTTGGAAAACAACCAATTAATACCCTTAGGATGTCGAGGTTCCCTTAGGGTGAGAAGTTCATTACAGTTTTGAGTTTATTGTCTATTGCTATTTTACGAACTTTTCCCATTTCTTCCTATCCCTTGCCATTTCCTTCGTTAAGTTCCAGTTTTCACTCTTTCCCCTTAAAATATCTTCCACTGTGCTACTCCATTTCAGTTTGGGTCTTCCTATCTTATTTTTTCCCCCAAGGTTTCGCTTCCCATATGTTTTCTACTTGTCTTTCCTCCTTAATCCTTACTAAATGTCCACACCAGTTTCTTTTTTCTCCTGCATTTTTTCTTTTGCCGATTTTACACCTAACTCCCTTCGTATATCTTCATTTCGTCTCTTATCCATTTTTCTTGTCCCCACTACTTTTCTGTGGTACCTCATTTCGGCCGCTTGTATTATTTTTCCCTGTCTTTCTGTTAAATTCCAATTTTCGCTTGCATGTAGTAGTACTGGCAGGTATATCGGCCTATTTATCGTTGTCGTTGTTTTCCTGGAGATTTCTTTATGCTCGAGAAATTTCTTGTGGATTTCATAATATATTTTGTTTGATGCCCTTATTCTTTCAGTCAATTCCTCTTTCCATATTTCCCTTATTATTTATTATTGTTTCAAGGTATTTAAATCTCTCTACTTGCTCCATTTTCTGTCCATCTACTTCTATGTCTATTTTGCCTCTTGGTTGCTTATCCATCTTTGTTTACCTAAAGTGTCCTTCCATATTCTTATATTTTTCTCTAGAGATTTTTCTGTGCCAGCAAACACTGCAATATCATCTGCAAACGCACATGCGTCCAGGAACACCGGTTGTAGGTTTTTAAATCCTATCATTACTTTTTCCAATTTCTTTACAAGTTCTTACTATATTTTTTGTTTCTTTGTATATAGCCTTTACTGCATCTATTAATTGAGCATCTACGTTTTTACTTTCTAGATTCTAGCCTCTTCCAAATATGTTGTCTACTTATTGTATCACGCTTTTTTCATATCTAGGAAACATACGTATATGTCTTTGTCCTTTATTAATTTCTTTCCAATTGCTTGATGTATCGTAAACGTATGATCTTGTATGCTATGCCCCGGTCGAAATCCACTTTGAGCATCTCTCAGCTGTGTTTCCGTTATTTTATTTATTCGTTTTCTAAAATACTTTTATAGATTTTAAGACCTGTGCATAATAGCGTAATACCTCTGTAATTTCCGCTTTCCTTTGCGTCTCCTTTCTTACTATATCGACAATATTATGCCCGTCTTCCATTCATCTGGTATATCTTTTTTCTTCCAGTACATATTTAGTATTTTTAACATCAGTCTTGCCTCTCTCTCCCATATATCTTAGTATTTCCGGTGCTAGTTCGTTTGCTCCTGCCTCTTTAGCTGTTTTCAAACGCTCTAGTGCTTCTTCCACTTCTTCTTTTTCAATATTGCTTTCTCCTGCCCCTTTTCTGCTTCCCTTTATTACTAGATTACTTTCCTTCCTTTCCATCTCTTTACTATATTCGTTTAATAACTCCTTGAAGCATTCCTTCCATCTATCGATAATTTGGTTTTCATCTGTGAGTATCTTCCCTTCCTTTGTTTTAACTTATTGTAGTCTGTATTCCGGTTTATCTAAGAACGTTTTTATTACTCTGTAGAACATTTTTTGAATCTCAGTATAATTATTTTCCATCCATAAAAAGCTTATTACGGTACTGAAAACGATATAATGTCGAAAAAGCTTTGATACGAGTATGAAACCAAATTATTGGGAACAAAAATTTATGGGTCAGATATAGATACTCTCTTAACTTTTACCTCAAATTATAATTTTACAAGGAAACGAAAAGCTTACGGTATTCGTTAAAAATATCCAGTCTGAATATTGTCTGTTATACACTAGTATTTCAAAACGTATTGCAATCTCGCGCAATTTCGATACATTTTAGTCATGATAATCATGATGATGTAACTGAAGATCTTGCACGAATTGTGTAAAACTACGAAGTAACAGCACTGATTGTGGGAGTAATAGTAGGTCTAGATAATACAAGAATACAACCCGCGAATGAGATATAGTTTTATTGATGGTAATAACCGTATATAGTTGCAGATTTATTAGATTCTTAGAATCTAAATTGCTTACTAGTATTATGTTCTCGATTTCTTAACATAATGGGTCGGTTCTATACAAGGGTTACTTATTTATTAATATAGTTTATATTGTTCCACTTAATATTGCAGAACTTAGTGATTCTGTTGCTACCGTTGTTTTCGAATCAAGTATAGACATTGTAGGACCGGACTTGTACTTTCCGTTCAACTTAAATAATAAACGCCAAGAACATCTAGTCTCTTAAATCTATAAGTCGATGGGAGCCCGCAGACATTTTTCTCAGGTGGGGAAAAATAAAAAAAATTAATATATTTTTAAAGATTTTATTTGTAGTGATTTATACAAATACACGAATATAATTAAAAAGTATGACAATCTCACAATCTCAGGGTGGCCACGGCCCTCCTTCCCGTCCCCCCTGCGGGCGCCTATGTATAAGTCCCAACAAGGACGAAATTCTTTACCCAGCCCGGAATTGTCCATTTAATTCGTTTTCATCTTATTCAATTGTAGTCAAATTTTTCAACCTAGTGAAATGTCAACTTTTCAAAGCTCGTACCGTAAAATCAATTAAAACATAACCATATAATTAACTTCGTCATGTCATAAAATATGGGGCAAATGCCTTTTTTGTTAAGTGAGTCATTATCAAATAATAGCAAAATTAATGTTGGGGAACTCCAATAGTATATTAAAGTACAACTTTTATAAAGCATCATTTTAGACCACGCGTCCATGTTAGAAAACGAGCCGCTTGCGGCGACTTATCTAATGGGAAATACTAATAATATTTACGTGTTATGGTAACGTTTGCGGGTGCAAAACTCATTTATGGGGATCTTTTCAAAGAAATCGGTAAGTTACGATAATTTTCTTAACAAAAGGACGAATAACAACTTTCTGACCGTGCTGCTTGAAACAGAATAATGTGGTTTTTTACAAATGCTGTAATGAAAGAATTTTTTAAAAATACTACCTATGGTAAAGTGACCAGATTTCCGCTCCAGGAATGCGGGGCGCTGTAGGGGGGGGGACATATAATTATTTATTTAATATATATATACATATATATATATATATATATATATATATATATATATATATATATATATATATATATATATATATATATATATATATATATATATATATATATATATATTAGCATTGATTTTAGGGTTTCAACGCTCAGTTGTGTTTTTTCCGTTGTCCAGATTTTATTTACATTTGTAAATATTCTCTCACTGACAGCATTTGTCCCTGGTAAACAGAGAGCATATTCAACGATTTTTAAAATTTTATTGTAAGGAATATTTCGTTCAGAAAAATGTTTAAGAAAATTACACAAAAAATATATATTCGATAAATGCGGGACGAAATGCGGGACAGTTTGAATGCGGGACAGAGAGGTGAAATGCGGGACAGTCCCGCCTAATGCGGGACGAATGGTCACTTTAACCTATGGAGTTGTGCTCAATTAGTATTTTTCGTTTTGATTTTTAACTTTTTCTTAGCAGAAAGTTTAAGCTAGTAGGAATAACGCTTATCTCATTTATAACCTAATATAGGGTGTCATAAATATTAGTTAAAACTGAGGCTACTAGTAAAAATGATTGATTTCGCAGTGTCTTTTTACTACTTTTTTTTGTTTTTTCTTAGGAAAACGTTTAATTTTTTTGTCTTAAATTACGCTTAAAAACAGAAAATAAATTCTCCTTAAAGATTTATATGTTTGGTAACGTTACAACAAATTCAATTGTTTTAAGTTTTTCGCGCGCAATTTTCTGTCAAGCGCTATGTCGGGCCATGTGTTCGCTCAGCCAGGGGCGTCGAACATAGACGGGTTTTAGGGTATTTTTGAAAATTATTAAAATATTCGATTTAAGAAAATAAAGTATTGTGTAGGTATGTCTGTAGATTGCCCCAGAAGTCACTCATTTAAATATATGTAGTGAACTTCATAACATCCTGTATATTGTTGAATTCGTGCTTCAGTAAGCTTTCATTTGACACCCTACACGATGTCCTTGAAATTTTTTTTTATTTCCCAATTTACCCCCTGAAATTAACCCCCACAATAAAAACTAAACTTTTTATACTCTCCATAAGTGTTCCCTTTTGCTAATTTTAACTCGGAATACTAAAAACATCAAAGGCATCTTTTACTTACTTTAAAATAATTTAAGAATTTCTTTCTTCGCCAGTGTGATATGAGTATTTATGTTAGTAAATTGAGGAGAATATCCCATATTTTCTTCAATAAACTATTAACCAATCAAAAAGTCAAAAAAAATCAGAACAATGGCTTTAAGAAATCGGAATCATTGTGCACTCTTGTGTCGATACTAATAGAATAATAATGCATAACAATGTAATGGTTAATGGTACTATTGAATTGCAAAAGACCACAACAAAAACTAAAAATAAGTTTTTAGTATCAATCTGAATTAGGATTTTGTTTTCCACCAAGGTTATTTATGTTTTATATTTTTACTAAAATATTATTTTAAAAATAGTGACTAGATTCACCATTGCTAAAACTGGTTTAGTTTGAAAATGACAAGGTTTTAAAATCGACAAAAATGTGAGAACAAGACTACTAAATTTTGTACTATGAACTTATTTCTTAGTTTTTTCGCAAAGTTATGAAGAACAGGCAGTGGCGGATCCAGGGGGGGAGGCGGTTGCGCTCGCCCCCCTGAGAATATACAAATTGTCAAAACGAAACCAAAACTTTCCATAAACAATAAGAAAAGTAATAATTTTTATGTCCTCTTCCAGTTTTGTTTTTTTGCTTCGTTTTTTGAAACAGTAACAATTTCGTTTTTATTTTGTTAAGGGGTTATATACAGTCAGGAGGCCTAAGAAAAGCGATTTTTCAAGGATTTTTCCTGAAAAGGCGTTTAAATTTATTAACGTAAAAATTTGTACACATATTATGGTAAGTTTTAACTGTATTTTAAGATTTTTGTATTGGTAAAAATAATAATTTTGAAAGCTGCTATAGGTAGCTGATCTCCAGGAGTTCCTCTCAAAAAAGTCATCTTGCGGTGACAACGATATCTCTGGACTGGATCATCGAAAATGAAAAAACCAAACGGATTTCGTAAAAGTAGTGTATAATCTTCTAATTAATCGAAGGAATAAGCAAGATACAAATTTTTGACAAAATGGCGGCTTCTCAAAGAAAAAATCGATTTTTGACCAAAGTTTTGGCCTTAAATTGTTTATAAAAAAAATCTATTTATCGGTGAGAAAAAACCTTCGATTAATTACTAAAAAATATACTTAAGAAGCTTGTGTTAAAATTTGAGACTGATCGGTTCAGACGCTTCCGAGAAATCTTCGTCACCGACTTTGAAAACACAGTTTTGAGAAAAATGCGTTTAAAGTTTCAAAAGCACTTTACATAGCGTACAAACGCTCTGACACGTATTTACAAATATGCGTGTAACTTCGAAAATAATCGCCGGATTGCCCTGAAATTTTCTGTGTGTGTACTTGAATCTATGTAAATTATGAAAATGAAATTAAAAAAAATCGATATTTTGAAAATTCTAACTGTATATAACCCCTTAATACGAGTAGATGTTACAATAAAAAAAACTTTTAATTACCGATTTTTTTTTTGAAGTTTTTATGTTCGTAGCACTGCTTCCACTTGAGACCATCTCAACAAGTACCGTCAAATCGTCACTTTTCATTTTAATGTTCAATTCGTATTTGTATTTTTGATCTTACGCGTAAAGTGCTTTTTGTGTATTTATAAATCTCTCAAGACATTTTTTAAATTAAAACAAATTCCTCCTACCCATCAGGTAAGTTTGGATCTTTGCATTTACATTTGATATCTTACCTATTTATATAGATCAATGGATTTCCCATGTTCTTCTGTTGTTTGGGTAATTGTAACTGTGCCTATAAAACATTAAAACCTAGTAATTACGACTTTGGTACCATTGCAGCCAACAAATACTGGTACAAAGAAATTTGCTTTAATCTCCTAGACTATTATATAGGTTTATAAGTGGGTATATAAGTTTTAATTTGTTGTCATCAACTAGTAATATAATATATTGTCATCAATATTGGCTCGATTTTCTATATAAAAAACGATAATGTCAGTATTAACTGTAGAACAAAAAGCTATAATTCACACCAGATTCACACAGATTGAGGGACAGGGTACCTGTAAGAGATATTGCTGCGGAATTGAGAGTAAGCAAGAATACAGTGATATCATGCAAGAAAAAATTGAAGAGTACGGGGAAATTAAGAGAAAACTAGGTTCCGGTAGGAGGAAGATCTCGACAGAGGATGAAGATACCGAGCTTGTCAACTTTCTAAGAGAACATCCTTTCAAGACAGCGTTAGAGGAAACCAATTTCCCCGAATCCTCCAGAACAGCAAAACGTAAAATAGGAGCGTAAGATATAAAAAACCGATGTGCTGCTAACAAAATATTTTTGACTGATGAAAACAAACAGAGAAGAGTAGAATTTTGTATGGAATATCTCAACCAGAATAATTTATGGGACAGAGTAATATTTTCTGACGAAAAAACATTTCAATCGTGCAACAACGGCAAAATTCGTGTATATAGACCCAGAAACAAGAGATATGATGAAAATCAAACCCATAAAACTAATCAAAGTTGACGTTTTTGGATTAATATTTGGGGCTGGATCAGTGCTAAGGGACCAAGAGTTTTG
Organism: Philopedon plagiatum; assembly: GCA_963971165.1. Classification (NCBI taxonomy): domain Eukaryota; kingdom Metazoa; phylum Arthropoda; class Insecta; order Coleoptera; family Curculionidae; genus Philopedon; species Philopedon plagiatum. Next base: position 12,716,977 of record OZ020189.1, on the reverse strand, counting down.
CGATTTGTTCAGGGAAGACTGACGACTGCTGTTTATCGAGATATTCTTCGTCGGTTGGAGTGGTATATGGTGAGGATTACGTCTTCCAGCATGACGATGCACCAATCCACAGGCAAGAATTCACCCGAGAAACCAACGTTTACGTCTTACCATGGAGTTCAAAGGGTCCAGACCTCAATCCTATTGAGAACGTTTGGGGAGAAATGACAAAATATATGTATAGGCATCATCTTAAACCGAAAAACTAAGAACCGCGACAGAAGATACTTGAAGCATGAAATGAAATAACTCCAAAATTTACAAGAAATTTGTTGTTAAGCATGCCACGACGCTACAAGCCGTCATCGACAGCAACGGTGCAAAGACGAAATATTAATTATCATTATTTATTGTTCTTTTTATTTATTTTCTCCAAATAGGGTTTAAACATTGATGAAAATATAATATATTATTTGACAAAAGACAATGGCTTTATTTTGCTCATGATCTATAATAAAAAAGTATCACGTAAAAAATACCAGAAAAGCGTTTCAAAAACAAAATGCTGCAGAGCATTTTGAAAACCTTCATCTTTATCTCGTATACTAACATTAGAAAGGTGCAATCATAGATACCACTTACCCGAGCACTTACCTTTTTGAAAGGTTTTCATAATAGTCCAGAAGCAACATATCTTGATTTTCTTTGTACCAGTATTTTTTGGCCGCAATGATACAATGGTGCACTTGTACTGTCGAAGAAATTGGAGATAATAATATGCTTATTGTTTTTGTGTTAGAAGCCGAAAATTTTGTAGCAACACTGGGTGAACTAGTTGGTGCCAAAGGCGGTCATGGACTAAAATTCTGGGGGGGGGGGGGGGTAATTTTTGTTAACCAACTAAAATATTTACAAACTGCTTTGCTCGTGGTCCGTATCATGCCATGGGAAGCCCAGGTTTAATTTCCTGCAAAGACTAATAGGATTTAATCAAAATTTAGGTTTAGCGTAATACTAGGTGTTTACAAATTTAACATTTTAAGCTGGAAATTCAAAACACTCTGTGGAGTGCGTTAGCAGTGCCATCAATTTGAAATTAAAATTACACTTTAGTATCATCTTTTTTAACATTTTACTTTTTAAATGGTTTTATTATACTCAAAAATTTCAGAAAAAAGTTGTTTAAGGTAGGATTAACTATTATAGCTAGTCATAAATAGTCATGATTATGATGGTTAGCCAATAACGAATTTACAAAAAAATACCGACTTATTAGTAATGATAGGACAAGATCTAGTGAAAACCTAATTAATTAATTAAATCTTAGTTTAAACAAGGTCTAGGTCTTAAACCTTTTTAATAAATCCCGGGGTTAACACCTTATCAGTTGTTATATTGCATACTTTATTATAGAAGTACTTTCCCCTAACTGAAGTTCGCTGGTGGTGGTAAAAATAAATAAATTTGAGAAAAAAATTTTAAAATTCACTAATTTTTCTTCCGCCTTTCAATTGTATGAAACCCTTGTCGAATGAGTTTAACTTGTTACTTCTGGCGTTTATTAAACAAATTTAACATAACTAGATAATATATAAAATATACTAATTTTACATCATTGCTGTATGGCACGCTATAAGTCATTACACCTTGTTTAAAAAAATTTTACGCACTTCTGTAATTATATTGTAGGAAGTTTGATGGCACAGACATATAATTTCTTCCATGGTGTTAAATTAACAAGTGGTTATTTTCTTCATGTGCCGAGAGGTTTAGGAATTTAGGTGTGTCAGTAATTTTTGATTATCGTATTTGTTTCTTAGTGACGTAGTACGTACTCAGATGTTTGAACCTTATGGGAGTGCACACGCACATAAGGTAGTGCTAGAGACGTGTTTCGTGCTTATTAGCACTCGTCAGTAGCACATAACCATGTGGGAAACTTGAAAGTTGAAGAAAACAAAAAGAGTTCACAGACCAGGGACTCAGGGACCTGCTAGCACATTTGTTGTTTTTTTGGTCGATCTTCTCTGCTTCATCCTGCTGTATTTTCGTGTTTTTAAAAACTGAAACCAATAGAAAATTCAGTGTTCCCTCCCTGTATTATCAACCAGTCAAGGCTCAATGAAAAAGAATGCGTTGTACAGCTGTTTCGTCAATTTTATTATGTACGGACGTCAAAATCCGATTGAAATAAAACTGAAGGAACAAAATGAAAGTCCGCAGTCCACAGTTGTCAACGTATGAAAAAGGATGGCTGGGTGAAGAATTTATAGCATTTTGTTAAGTTAGACTTAAATGGGAATTTATGTGATGTTATTTCGTGCTTTCGCGAAATTCTTATGTAAAACGCTCTCTTTGGCTGTAAATAACATTGCAGAGTTGTTGCTTTTCCCCAAGATAGAATTTGTAAACAAATTGCAGGCTTCGACTTAAAAATGAGTGGTAAATAGTGGCTTGCTTGATAGTTTCATTCCTTTTCTTAAAGTTATGTACGCTTAAAATTAATTTGAGATTAGAAGCTGGTAGCCATTGTAGATAACGGGGTTGTTGAAAGCACACAATCAAAAAATAATTGAATAACGAATATTAATTCTGTATAAATTAAGGAGACGATACCTTCATATAAAACTAGCATTTTGCTTTGTTTCATACACTGTGTGGGTACTACAAAGAAAAATGAGAGAGAGAGAACGCTAAACATCCGACTTCACGCGCAGTCCCTATGACTTTCAGAGTCGTCTGTATTCCATCGAGCAAACCTGTGAAAAGTCAGTTATGGAAAACACTTCTCAATATCTATCGAAACTAGATTGTAAGAAAATCTTGTTATGTGTAATAATAATAATTGTTGTTCTATATAAAAAAAAATAGAAAAAAATATGAGTGTTAATACCTCAAGCTATGGTTTGTCTAAATTACATGCTATAATATGCAGTTTATTAGTATAAGTTAAAAACTGTTCCTGTTTTATTTGTTATATCTATGAAAGAATACCTAAAGATAGCAGTGACTTAATGGCTAGGCTTTTATGTAAAATTATGGTAAAATTGGTAGCAAAACGATACATTATTATGATAAAAAGATTTGTAATTGCCTAACCGCATACGTAATTGGATAATTGGTTCAGATCAATACATAGTAAGTACTTATTAAATACTTATTTTAGAACTTAGTCGGTCGACATTACTTTTTTTTATTCTACTAAAACAGATAATTTTACCAAAGGTTTACGTTTATGACTAACCAAATTATTCTCTGTAAAAATGATTCAGTGTTGTAGTTAAACGTGAGAACGAGAAAATGGCTCTGGGAAACTTTAAGTATAAAAAAAAAGGTTATTATCGTAACAAGTCCGGTAAGTGATATTTTATTTGACGAGTTGACAAACAGGGCTAGTCGTAGGCGACTCCTGAAATCCTACGCCCATCACCTATTTCAAAAATAAATCTTAACAGCAGTAATTGGCGTTAATTAATACTGCATATTTTATTTTTTTACCATCGCTTTTGTTCAGTAATTTGCTATAAAAACGAATGACCAATGACAAAGTAGACCCATAATTCATGAAAGAAATTAAAATTTTATTTTGTGATCTGTCTTTAAAGCCGCGCATATATTTCCAAAGTAATGGAATAGTACTTTGGAAATATTGTATTTTGAAAAACACCTTTGTAACTTTTTTTCAGGATATTCTATTTAAAAAGTAGATAGAATAAAACTAGTAAGAGTCAAGTGCCCTAAGTTTTTTAAGACAGAAGGCCATCATTCATAGAAGAACGAGCTGAGAAAATAAAAAACATAACTTTGCGGCTCGAAATTACGTTGATTTTTCAACATCCACAGGTACAACAGGTGGCGGAGGATCACCTCGATATATTTAGAACAGCGATAAAGCCTATCAGTGGCGGTCGCAGTTTTTTTCAAAGGGGGGGGGCGGTTTAGAAGGTGTTGGGTTCGCCCAGTCGTCGGGTTAGTGTGTTACAAAAAAAAATTACCTATGTATATTGAAAATTTCTATTAAAAAGCATGCATGCAATTTTATCTAGGCCACAGTCAATTCTAGAGACGTGTACTGCCTGCACCAACGGTTTTAAATTTCTTGTTTTACCCGCATCGTGGGTTAAGAGGGTAAGGGGGAGGGGGCGATCGCACCCCCCCCCCCCTGGGGCCGCCACTGAGCCTATATGCCTTGATAATATTTACAAGTTACCTAAATTTAAACAAAATAAAGTATATCATTAACCACAGCTATAAATAGGTGCATAAAAATATTATTTCATACTTTTCAGTGCTTTTCCTTTTGTGAAGTTGGTTAAGTTTTTTGAAAAAAAAAAATTTAAAATATTTCCAAATTTCGAAAAAAAAGCGGGAGATACGCTAGTTCGTGTAATTGAGAAAAAAAATAAATAAAGAAAAAAATGAGATACGCTCATCGTCAATGTTCATTAAACTTGAGAACAGGCTAGAATTGTGTTACAAAACTTTGTGACGTTGTAGAGCAACACTTTTTTTATGACCTGCACATGACCTGTGTATGTCTAGATAATTCCTTCCTTTTCTATTCATTGCCTGATTTAGATCTTAAGTACCAGACACTTATTGACTTAAGCTATATCCACTACATTGTTAATATAATATAATTAAATGATCTAAACTACAACAAATTAAAAAAAAAACTTATATTCTAAGAATGTTAGCGGCAATAACTAATCTATCAATAATCATGATTCAAAATCGAGACTTTCCTATTTTAAGGCAAAATATGTAATTTATCAAAACTATTATAGTCAGAAGGCTAATTTTTTTTTTCGACAGAAAGAAAAAAAATTAAAAAAGAATCGATATATTTATTTTTATGTCACCATATGAGTTTACTGGATTTATGACCTATGGCGGAACCACTGTGCGCCGCCCCTAAACCAAATATTCGCCTCTGGTAGATAATACAAAGTTTCAAAGTACACCTACATGGACTCCTGGACTATTAATTATATTATCAAAGTCACAGATTCCTAATTTAAATCAAAATACTCTTTACTTCCATCAGAGTTTCCTTTTTGCTTGCCGATTAGGGCATGGTTATATGGTTAATATAGGTTGCGGATTACAGTAATCTCAGCGTAACTTCGGGCGAGTTTAAACAAGGAACCTTGTGCTCAAAACGTCTTTACTCTTGCGTTTCTTAACAACTGAAATAATTACAAATAATTTTAGTGTAAACAAAGAATTTTTGCATATTTCATTATAACGACTCTATAGAATCAAGTATATGGGCAATTCTCGGTAAGAAATGAAAAGCGGTGTCATTTTTCTCCCTCCCTAAAAGAGATATTGTTAGGATATTGATACCCTTAGCGTATTAATACGATACATTGTGAAAAGTATGATCACTCAACAATTAAATCGTCTCACCTATCGCTTTCGGGTAAGAAAACGCCCATAAAAAGTACAGACAAAGACCCACGCAGCGACCAAGGCACTTGCACACCAACTACCTAGCGCCGGCAGTGACTGCATCAATGTACTACTGGCCAAACATCTCTTATTTGAAGTTAAACTGTTTAAACGCTGCTGGCGGCCTTTAGGCTCTAACCGTTAGGTTAACGGCTTTATTGGCTAACGATATTATATTATAAATTATGATTATTTATGATTGGCCAGAACTTATAGACAGTATGATCGCGGATGGGGTTTAAAAGAGGACAAATGGACCAAATTTTGCAAGATACGTAAAAATATCATTCCTAATAAGAAATTTTACTTGTAAAATAAATAAGTTCACGTTATGAAAAATTTAATTTTTTATACAAAGAGTACTAGTTTCTACATATTAAACAATAATGACACCTATGGACATGTTTGTCAATGTCTTTATTAAATGAAGCAGTTAATTAGTTCAAAATAATTCTTATGCAAGTGCATTTAATTAAACTCAAAAGAATAAGAAGTAAACTAAACAATACAATAAAGATTCAAAAATTCAAAAACTCCCCCCCCCCCCTATATTAAACACATTTTTCTAATTGCTCCCTTAGATATCTAAAGGAATTTTTGATTTCTTCCTGAGTTATTGAACGAACAGCCTGGGTAATTCTGCCTTTTAGCACGTCAATATTCTTTGGTCTTGGAGTGGCATAAACAATTTATTTTAAACAGCCCCATAGAAACATATCGGTCAACGTTATGTCGGGGCTCCTTGATGGCCACAAAATTGGGCCATTTCTACGAATCCACCTTGGGCCAAATCTACGGTGAAGCCATTCTCTTACCGCGCGAGCGCAGTGTGCTGGAAAACCAAATTGTTGAAAATACATATTTTGGCGAAAATGTAATGACAAATTTTCGAGTTTGTCACTAAAAAATGTATCCAGCATTTCTAAGTAGATATTCTATTGCAGGTGTTATTAAAAATAATAAGGGCTTATAATGCCATGGACAGATATCGCGCACTACACATTCACTTTTGTAAATAATTGTGTTATTACTCTAAATTCGAGGTTTTCTAGAGACCAGTACCTGACATGCTAGGATGCTGCAGTTCCATTAGTAGAAAATGTACATACGAAGCATAATGAATTTATAAAAATTAATATTTCCACTTAAAATTTGGTCTACCACCTAAACAAAAATTTAGTCTTTTCGCTTCATCTCTCTCTTCTAATCTTTGGTTAAAGTGGGGTTTGAATGGAAATAATTTACTTTCTTTTAAGATCATCTGATTATGAGTCATTTTCACAACTTCTAGAAGATGTTTAGCGCGATTTCTAAGGAACATCACAGAAGTTTCTTCAACAGACTGAAGAACTAAAACTGTGGCAGCATCGTTGTGGTCATATTTCTTCTTCTTCTTGAGACTCTCCTCTTCTTTGGAACTTTTTTATTGTGTTGTAGATTGTCATTTCAGTTATTCGGTTGGGTTTGCTTAGGTTTGCTTGGGTTTACTTGGGTTGTAGATTGTCATTTCAGTTATTCGGATTCCTACAAATTTCTCATTAAATTGTTCCATGATGTAGCGGTATGATACTTGGCCATCTCCATAACACTGGACTATAAAAATCCTTTGTTCAGTAGATACCATTTTGATGAGAAATATTTTGAATTAAATTGACAAACATGTACATGGGTGTCATTATTGTTTAATATGTAGAAACTACTATAAAACTCGTTACTTTTGATATTCAAATTTTTTAATGAAATTTTCGACTTCGGCTTAGGTTTAATTTAAAACATATTTTATACTGTTTGTTCTTTTGGTAGAAAATGATGAACAAGGTATGTTTATTACTGTGCAGAATAAAAAATATGTTTTCAATTTCCTTTAATTACTTCACAGAAATAATCCAATTAGTTCACCATTTAATTACTTAATAATTTCCCAGTACAACAGACTAATAGGGAAACAAATCAAATGACAAAATCTAACACAGATAGAGAACTCCATAAATTCATTACAGTCGGTCTAAATTAAATCTGCAAGAAGTCGAAGGACTTTTTTTACCAGTGTCGGTAATCAACTGGACAAAACAGTTAATGGTTGTTAATTAGCTGTTAAAATATATGATATTCAAAATGCTTTTCATTAACCTTTGTGTAATTTAGAATTAGTTTGTGTATTGCTAATCATCAGCACACCAGCTTATAAAGGTGACAGGTGACGATAGCAATTCTAAGAAAGCCTATAAACAGTTTTGTTTTGCTGATTCAGCAAGCAGTTAATTTCTAAGAAGCCTGCTTTTGTTTTTCAGTGGTCTTAGAGCTGTCTTGCGGTAACACGTATTCTTTTTGTATTTGTCACATTTTTATTTTAATTACATTTATTTACTTTATCCGATTAAATGTATTAATTTTATTCCTGGAAATTCAACACTAACAATATTGATCTTCAGCAAGAAGAAACAACAGCATTCATTCCTAACTAGCCTTTTGTTTGCTTCATACATTGTGCGTAGGGTTTCCAGGTCCCGGGATCAAAAAGGTCTTCGGGACTTCGGGACCAAATATCAAGTCCCGGTACTAGTCCCGAAAATTGCCCGAAAGTGGTCCCGAAATTCTAATAATGTTGCAATACAACAAATTTTCTATAAAAAAATTATTAAGGATTTCAGATTAAGTATTTTATTTGACTACCTAATATAATAATAAAACATCTGCAATAAACATATACGAGACGACAAAAAATATACTAATATTAAAATAAACTAAACCGAGTGAGGATAAACAAATGTAATTGTAAAAAAAACAATTTTCTTACACTTATTATAACATACCACTATATTTTTTCTCCCATTGGCGGAATTTTCTCAGATATTGGCGCAAGTCGATAGATGGATTTTTATGACTGAATGTTTTATCTATTCTTGGCTACATAATCTAAAAGTGAATCAGTTCGTTCCTTTTTACCGCTGACCTTCAGCAAGAAGAGACGGCACCATTCATTCATAACTAACATACTGTTTTGTTTCATATATTGTGCATGTGTAGGATAAAGAAAGAGGAGAGAGAGAGACCACTAAACATCCGACTTCGCCCGCCGTCACTACGACTTTCCGAGCCATCTACATTCCATCAAGCAAACCTGTGCAAAGGCAGTGCCGGATGAAAAGAATCAATTTTCCTACACACATCCTTTTTCAAAGTTTATGGATAAAATCTTTTAAAGAAAAGCCAAAAAAAAATCACTTTGAATTTCCCTACAACGTACAACCATACAAGTATATTACGACCATGTCAAAAACGTTACACACAAAATACTATGCCTTGTAATAGTACAGATATATTGAATATATTTTTTATTATTATTGATAACTCTGGGCATAACATAACCCAAATGTGAGTAGGCCATATGTTTCTCTTCGATCATTTTGGGAAGATTAGTTAAAACCCTTTTCTTAAAATCTAAGCTAAATCTAGAAAGAGCGGATGTATAAGCTTGGGTTTGCTAACTTATCTTTAAAAGTATTAGAATTACTCGGGAAACAAAATGGAGGTACCTACTTTTATTTTACGACTTGTTAGGAAGAGACATAAGATACCAGTGACCAGTGTCGTATGTATTAAACTTGTTGGCGATTTGCTGATTATCGTGATATAATGAATATTTTTCTTTATAGATAAACATGGAATGAAAATACAGCTATAACTGCCGAGATTACAAATTCGAATTCCATATCTTGTGAAAGGGTCTTTATTATAATAATAACAATAGCGAAATACAGGTTTTTTCGATCATGTATTCAAGTGAGCCTTAGTGTAAGTTAGTATAGTTTTTCTAACCTTCATATAAATAAGAAACAATCCATTAAACACAGAACAATTTAGTTTCATTTATTTTGTATAAAATTTGGTTGTAAGCCCTCTCTGTACTACACTACGAATGACGACTTATTAAGAATGGCAGGACAAAAACCTGTCAAAACATAACTGATCAACTAGAAGATCTTAATTTAAACCACTACTAAATCTTAAACCTTCTTAGTGAATCTGAAGGTTAGTGTTTAGGGGTTTGATTAATGTAACTAAGGGGTTTTCAGACGCAACTAAGATGATCACGCCATATTTATTAGTTGAGTTGTATTAAACGTCATTCCAATGATCTTTTTATATCTTTTTGATTCGAGTTCCATTGTGTTAGTAAACGCTTGTCCAGATCATTGTTCAGTTCATTCTTTTGCCCTTTATATATTTTCTCTGTGTTATACCTTTATTTACGTTATTTATTATATTTTTATTTGTACAGTATATTTTCTTTTTACTTGTTAATATATTAAGTGTTGTACAAAAGAAAGTGGTTTTATTGATTGCAATTAAAAGCATATTAAATAGAAGTTCGAACTACGATAGTCCATGAAAGATGTTCGCTAGATATCGTTCTGATCATGAAAATCTTTAAGAACTTCTAGACTTTTGATCTTCCACAGGCTACAGCTTTCAGATCTTCGACCTTCTAGAGAATAAGATTTGAGTAACAACGAGTTGTGTACTAACTACTAAACCATGATATGCAATTGTCTTTCCTATGAATTGGTACTAACCATGGATTTATTAAGAATGGATACGGGATGATTTAACATTCTTTGAAGCCAAAACAAACCATTCTAAACGACACTGTAAACATAATTTGTAAACATTGGCCACATCTTATTTTACCTTGTATTTTTGTACAAAAAATACGTTAGAAGCATCACAAGATTTACTAAAAGTAATAAAAGCCCTAAAATATTTTATTTTTCTGCTAAATAATAATAAATTTAAGTTAAAAAGGTTTTATTATTTATAGGTTATGTTATTTCTAAAGGTGTTTATTTAAAGTCGCTCCGAGTCATTTATAAATCTATAAGTCGCACTTTTTCTTTTCTAGTTCATTAGACAAAGACGTACGTGTAACCGAGTGTTCAGACCGAGGTTCAGCCGTTTTCCTAAGCAACCAGCACAGACAGCAACACTTCTGAGCTTCAACACTCCAATGCTATTTTACCTCTTTCTACTACCATTCTCGATTCAATTACGTAGTAATTCGTAGTTCGTAAACTCTACCCCTAGGGGAAATGTTTTCATAACAAACAACAAATATAAGGCTTCACGTTCGATACGCTCACAGTATACGGACATCGAATCCTTTCTTAATAAATCCATGGTACTAACCAACCGTGGCGTCTCTGTAGCAATATTTAATATAGATAAATTTATAAGAACTCACGTCTAATCCCATCACAGATGTGAAGTCAAAAATTTCAGCCCAGTCTAATATATAAAAGGATTTCAATCTGTGACAGCCTCGACAACTGTTTAAGCTATGAATGAACGGGACTATGGCACGTGCTGAGAAAAAGCGACGTTGCCACTCTCACTCTAAATTTCGTCACCTTGCAATGGAAATAAATTACTAAAAATTTATTATCACAGAAAATAATGGTATATTTGATTAATCCTTAGTCATATGCTGATATTTACGATTAAACTACATTATTTGCCTTATTTTAGTATGGTTTAACAATCTGAAAATATGCCACTTAACTGAAAGCCTGGCAACAGCCGTTTTCAAAAAGTGGGTGAGGGATCATATAGTTGGCCAAATAATGGTATCGCCTCCTGGTTTTTAAATGTATGGTTTTTATCACTTGTCAAATTTTATTTAAACCAAAATTTCAAAATTATGCGAGAAGTACCCATATAGCAAAACTTTTTTAAAATACATGAGGCACGTTGGTTGCGGGTAATAACATATTGGGAAAAAATAAATTGTTTGAAGTCAATTTGGCGTGTTGCAACAACGCAAAAATAACAGTGTGTGTTTTAGTAACGAGATGCTTATATATACCTTTAACCAGGTTTCATTATTTCTATTATAATCTTAATTATACGAGAGGCAAATTGATGCTTTGTAAATAATAATATTAAATCTTTTGCAACTATAGGCAAAATAGACAGATTTTCTATACTTGATTGGTAATAAATAGCATAGATATGGTGTTGCATCCAGCGATATATTTTTCCAACTTATTACTAACGTCCTTGAATGACAAATTGGATATTTACTATCTACTATGGATTTAATTCTTATAATTTATCTAAAATCTTACGTAAACGTAAAAACTTTGACTGCGTAAACGCAACCAATTTCTGTCGAGTCCCCGTCATGGCCTGGACTTGGAAGCGCGTTTCGCAATGACCGTAGTTCGTCTATTACGCCTTCATGTAGGTGTAGGTTGTTATTGACCCGCTTACAGGCAACAACACGCGTTACGCGAGAGACCAGGCAAATTCAAGAGATGGAGAAGCGATCTTTCTGCCGCCTTCCCCGAGTTTTAGTTTGTTCGGACGAGTTTGCTTGGAAAGTTTTGCATGATTTAAGTGTATTTACGAATTTTTCGTAATGTTTGCAAAATTTCACCGATAACATTTTACAGACGTTTCTTTGGTAAAAAATAAGAAAATAAATTCCTATTATTTTACAGTTATGGCAAACGAAATTCGGACACCAATTTGACATTTTATGACATTTATGCAAGTTTCGGTGAATTAGGCTATTACCCCAGATAAAACAGAAGCGGCTAGAACTGCAAACAAACCGACGTTGCCATTTTCGGTGTTCCTTGTCTTTCACCGGTAAACTTTAATTTCCTTTGCAGGTAGATCAGCCACATAGCCCAGTGGATAGAGCATCCGCTTATTGTCCGAGGTGTATTGGTTCGAATCCCGGCTCGGCCGCATCTTTTTTTTATTTTTAACGGTGGATCGGAGGGCACCCTAAGGTCGGAGCAGGGTTAGCACCTGGTTAGAGGCCCTGACCAGTCTCTTTCCTCGCAAGCGAAGAGGGACTACCGCACATATGGCAACGTCGGTTTGTTTGCAGTTCTAGCCGCTCCTAAAACCAGACCTATTACCTTAATTTTTGTCCACCTTTTCTAGTTTAACTATTATTTCAAAAAGTATTTTTGGATCACTTTTACGACGTTTTTACACTGCAGTCGCATTATTCCAGCATACAGAATTTGAACTTGTTAGGAAAATGCTTTTTAAAATAGAGTAAGCACACACAATTTCGTTACTGACTTAATTAGGTATGGGAAGTAGATAAACTTACTTACTTAACCCTATGCCTTTATACTGTTAGGTGTAAGGCGGGTGGGTAGAGTTCAGTTCGGCATTTCTCTCTCCATCCTTTCCTATCCAGTGTGAGTTTTTATGTCTTTCCATTCCATCCCCCTTTTATTTGCCTCTTCTTTTATGCCGTCGTTCCACGTTTTCCTTAGTCTTCCGTTCTTGTTTCATCCTTGCAGTCGCGTTTCATAAATTCTTTTTGTAATTCTACTTCCCGGCATACGACATACATGACCGATTAACTGTCCTATACACTTATTATATCGTTTATTGGTTTCACATTTAAATTTTGTCTATACACTTCGTTCTTTATTTTATATTTCTTTGTTTTACCATCTATCGTTCTAAGAAATCTCATATCGTATCTCTTTTCTGTTAAAGTCCATGTTTCGCTACTATAGTGGATGAACGGGCAAAACGGGGTAGGCGGGCAAAACGGGGTACCCCTATATATTTAAAACAAAACCGCTAGGTTCATCTATACCCTACCGTATTAATTACACGTCTACGTCTATGTTCGTTTTGGTTAACTTTAAAACCGTTAGTGTGAACCGAACTGTCATAGTGAAGTGATGCGTCTAATTTGGACGCGTCAATAGTTACAACACCCATCAGAATAGTAAGTAATATTTACAATATAACGAAGTGCCGTCCGGATTTTAGTTGCCATAACTGTAGGTACATTGTCCCCAGATAAAAATATAAGATTTGAGGGGTCGAGAACTTAAATAAAATTAAAATTTGACTACTTTATATTAATAGGCACTTGCTTTTTTTATATTTGACCAAAGAATCACCTGTACAAATTTACTGGTAGAGTTTTGCAATACCCTGTTTATTAAGTACCTAACATGCCACTGCATCCGTATTCACTTATAAAAAGTAATTTATATAAATGCTTGGGTGTAACTTTTTTTTATTACCCTCTCCGTATGGAAAGAAAGATGGACTCTAAACTAAAAAGTAAAAGAGTTGATATAGTTATAAAACCTCTTAGCGTGAACGAGTTTAAGCTCTGGTTAAGGGCTTGACAGCTTATAAATCGGATTTTTTTCCATTTAGTATACGTGAAAGTGTTACATATGAATTAATTTACTTGGGGATTGCATGAACGTGAATGAAGGGTATAAATTATTCATTTTAAACGAATCAGTGGTGTAAGAAACAGTAAAAGTGTTCAGTCTATGATGTGCACATAGCACATCTAGCAAACATTTTTAAAAAACGGCTAGAAACTGTAACCGTTTGGTTTAGTTTAGTTTATTTATTTCTCCATCGGCTATTTACAATGAATAGATTAAATATGTCTTGGACTGACGACGACATGTTTGTTGTTGCTTGTTGATTTTTATTATTAAGTCAAATCAAGAGATATTTAGACAATTGGCATTGGGTGAGACCATATTTAAGGCATAGAGGATATTACACCAGTAACTAACTGATTAAAGACTTAAGAGACGATGATTTGGGAATTAATGGAGAATTGAGATCCTCATTTCAAAATTTTACAAGAATATCTAGTAACGACTTTGAATTTTTAACAAACCTAATAGGACCAAAAATTTGCAAGTAAAATACTAAATTTCGTAACCGAGTTCAGACACAAGGTGTTAGAGACATTCTTCCTTGACCGTAGTGATACGTACCACCGCACAAATCCTCTTAAAAGGCTGGTGAAATCCCGACGGATGTTTCCAGGTCTGGATGTGTGAGTCGGATTTCCCCAGTATACACACGTCAGAGGATAAAAAATGACACAACTGAGCCAAAAAATAAAATAAACCACGCACGTGACTCTTCACTGTTTTCACCAAAGCAACTGTTTTTACCAAATCCCTCTGGTCCAAAACAGCAACGCAACACGGAAATCCTGTGATCTTTCCGCCACGAGACAGGGCTTTGTTGAGTTGCCGGAAACAGTCGCAGCAACTGAAAGTTCACAAAATGTTTGTCAATTTAGCAACTCTAGTTGCTCGCAACTGAAGTTACTGTTTTGTTGCTGTTTTGTCCGTTTGGTGGGAAAACCGCCTTTAGAAATATTTTATCTTCAAACAAAAAATAGATTTTTAATATGAAAACACATTTTATGTAGAAGTGCCGGACAAACTTAAATTGGTGAACAGTCCAGGAGTAGCACTCTGTATGAAAAATAGCGATAACGATCGGACTCTCTTTGCAAATTCCTACTCTGTATCACCATTCGGTATGTTTCGAATTTTCGAAGTGGGCCAATATAGCACGAACTTACGTAGCAAACCATAGAGAGCAAACGCGATATGTTGAGAGGTGTCGCCTTGAAATCGACGTATTATCGACGTAACATAACCTAAAACTATAAATATTTGAAGTTTATTGTTATTAGGGGTGTAAAAATTATATTTACTATGGAAAAACGTGCTAATATTTCTAGGATTAGGGGATGAAAAACAAATAGGTGCAGCTCAGTGGTTTTAATTAATTTTTTAGTTGCTCATCCTAAACTGGTAACGCACAATTTCACAGGAATTAGTGGAAGCGAAAATTACATGAGATTGTGGGATGAAATATCTTCCCAATTAAACAGCATGGGTATTCTAGTTGACTTTATTTCTGCCTGTAAATGGTCCAGTAAATTATAAAATAGATTTACCACTAGGTCCTTGTTAAGACGGAATAATTTGATAAATTTCCTCTCGTGTAGTGAAGCGATTTTCGTATATTCGTTCATCGTTTTCAAAATGATTGATTAAAAACCTTTAAGCAGGGAATATATTATAGTAATCGAAATCAAATATTAATAAAAATAATTTTATTTTTGACACTAGAAACAATAAACAATTGAGGTTAAGACCTCTTCTTTTTTGTTAAAAAATGTATGTTTTTAGAACTGACTCTACAGTACTCTTTATCATGTTTATCTCTATTTTGCCAATAAAGAAATGCTTATAGAGTACTTAGTATCAAAGCGATCGCTTCCTCGTCGCTTCTTTATCTCTATCGCTATCGGTATTTTACAAAGTTACCGAGTCTCACTCCTGGTGGTTCTCATGCTTATAATGTCTATGCATATCTCTCGCCAGAGCTTGCGCTACGAAGACCAATATCCGACATTTAGCGTTTTGGACAAAAGAGTACAGAGGCCATTTTAATCAAAATAACCAATACAATTGAGATTGGCCCTGCTATTTCTGTTAAAAGTTAAATTTGACATTGGCCATTTCACCATATGTTAGGACAAGAAATTAACTACAATATGTGACATAGAATTGGAAATTAAAAAAATATGACATTGGTCCTTCTTGCACCACGCCACAGATTTAATCTCATCAGTATTTTTTTTAAATTAAGTAGGGTTTATTATTGATGAAATACTCCCAAAAAAATTACACCCTATTTATTTCGGTAATTTAACTTTATTGCAGGACACCAATAATACTTTCCCACGAGCCGCCGCTGTACATATCTACACGTATAACTACATCAGGTATTGGGATTAAAACATCTTTACAAACTGCGATTTTGTAAACCCCCATAATTTACAAACGACGGACAAGTGTTTACGTCAAAAACTACATATTTTCCTAGACTAATCGCATTCCTTCTTCACACGTCTGCGAAATAGAAAAGCGCTTTTCTTCAAAAACTAAAGGACCGAATCGTCTGTCTCGGTTATTTCTGGAGATAGTTAATTAATTCCGTAATTTCGGACTAAAATAACGGCACTGACCTAGCACAAACCAGACACAATTAAGTGTTTTGCCTCGAAAGCGGGAAAATAGCACAAAAGGCGCTTTTCACTGTTCTATTTGGCAAATGCCAGAGCGGCAATGCGCCTTTATTTATTGTCCTATGCATATGTTCAGATCCGAAATAATTTTAAAATTACGTAAATAGAAACGAAAGGAATCTAAATCTACATTAAATACTTTGGGGCCCAGGTTTTGTTTAAATTTTCTTACTGGAATCCTCATTTTTATATAAAAAAAAACACAAGACTTAGTTCAACTTTAAATATAATCACTGCATAAATGGTTTAAGGGAGTCCCAAAAACATTATTTCGAAGAAAATGACTAGGATTATTTCACTCATGTGTTAAAAGTCCCGTAAGATGAGTAAAGTTTTTTAACATTACAGCGATACCTTTTTGACGTTACGTCAATTAAAAAAAATACACCGAAAATTTTATACCAGTTGTTTTAAGCCAATCAGATGCCTTGTTTTTGAGAGGTTGCTATGGCAACAACCCGAATTTTTCGGAAATTTTTTCGGTCACGTAACCTAGTTGAAAAATTAATAAGTGATAATTTCCCTGGCTTGAAAGCTGTCACGTGCAGATGTCAGAATAACAACAGAAGCGTAGATTAAGTTTTACAAACATTTATTTTCAATTCAATAATAAGTAGGTAGGTACATGTTATTTATTAATTTATTATTAACAACATCAATTATCAATTCCAAATATTTCTGAAATTCATTTACCACTTCTTGTCTCATCAATGGGGAATAAAGTAAAAAGCCGTGGGTTTTCTAACGCTTGCCAAATAGTCAAAATTTGTATTTTTTTTGAAATAATTTTTGGTATAAAATTTTCGTACCGAATCTCCCGCAAGCTTGAATTAATCTCCGAAAATTTTTTCTCTGTTGCGAATTTTTTTTAAGAACATTTCCCTCGGCTGACGCCTCGGGAAATTTTCAAAAAATTCGCACCTCGAAAAAATTTTCGGAAATAATTCAAGCTCTAGGGAGATTATAAGTGATAATTTTTTCCTGTCATTTTCTTGGTTGTCATATTAATTTCGATACAAACAAATGGCTTGCAATTGTTATAAACCCGTAGTTACTGTTAGCAACCGTCGGCATGATTTGTTATTTAGTTGTTTGTATCAACATTTTAAAGGTTTTAATTTAAAAGTAAGGTTTGTTGTTTAAATTGTTTAATAAATATTCAATTCATATTTTTTGTGTTTTCATTCGTGAAATAATCCCCTAGATACCACTCGAGCTTTAAAATTACTGATAATTTTTCACTCTTACGTGTTTTCTTTGCAAATTTCACTCGTCCTGCGGACTCGTGAAATTATAGAAAACACGAAATCGTGAAAAATTATTATAAAAAGTTGTGGAAAGAAGTAATAGGAGTTTATTGCGCCATGGATGTATTAATGTATAAAATGTATTATATTATGAAATTAAGACGCTGCAGGGAAGAAATTTCGTTATGAAACTCTTCCAATCAAAAGTTTTAAAAGGAATATCAACCTGTGGAAATTATGTGGTACAACTAGTATATAACAAATTTATGCAAAGAAATTCAACGTTAGCTATTTTTCTGTAAAAGGAAACAAAGCTTAATTGAAAACAAAACCTAGCAGCAATCTAAATAAAACATAATTATATCAATCAATGATAATAACGGCATCATCATTAGAGGCCTTGAATTAAGCCTTATTTCCATCTCATTTGAGATTCTGCAGGTACTACCACGAATCTATCAGCAATAAATGAAGGAAATAATGTCACGTACTTGGGCTTCCGTCATGCCTCCGCAAAATTGGATTACAGGCAATTTCAGAGGTGAGTTCTTCGTCCATAATCAGGACATTATCTTGTGAAATTGAACGATATTGTTTACAATATTTTTTATCAACGGGATTCATTAAAATGGTTTAATACTTGGTAATATACTGGTTTCAATTTAAATCACCTATACTCTGAATTTAAAATGGTAAAACATGACCATAGATTTAGATATAAGGAGAATATACCATTGATTTTATTTTAAAACAATCAAAGATGCCAGGGCTACTCTTAATCTGATCAACTAAATATATGGTCCCCCACCTAGTTTTTTATATGGTCCCCCACCTAGTTTTTGAGAATGGCTGTTGCCATGCTTTCAGATTTGTGGTGATTTGGAAAAAGTCACATTTGCATCACATGTGCCCTTTTCTAAATAAACACTAAACACTGTAAAGTGCTTAACAACAAAAGTATTTATTTATTATAAATATTTTCGTGGTATTGCGGTCATTAACTGGGACGATTAGTTTATATAAAAGGACACTTTTTTGACGTTTCGGTCAGTGGCGTAGCCTGACTCTAGGGGCGGAGGCGGCGAAATTATTTATGAGCGCCATCAGTGCCGTGAAGTACCCCCCGCAAACCCCGCATGGCGGGGGGGGGGGGGGGGGCAGCCTTCTAAGGGCAACTCTGAATCTGCAACTAAAGGAACTCCAACCCGCGATTCAAGTGTCACAAACAGAACACTGTATTTCCTTTCCATTGTACTTTAGGTCCGGAAAGCGATATAAAAATCTTTGAAATTTGTACGCAAACGGCAAAGAGCGACGAGGTATAGGCATCGCCATGGCCATGCTAAACGCGAATGTATCCGATAAGCAGCCCGCCGTGATACCAGTGCTTCTGTGCTTACTACTACGAAACTGACAATAGCCGCTCTGTGCAGTTTTAGAGCGCATAACAACATCACATACATTACAATCTGTTGAAATAGATTTGGAAATCGCTAAAACAATGTTAAATTCTAGTTTAACTTCTACTAGAAACCTTCGTGATAGTTTTGAAATCATTAAGGAGAGGCGCGGCGAGTGTTTTGATTAGGAAATCCAGAATTCGAGAAAAAGAGACACAGAAAGGTTACGAGGTTTTTCGAGAAATTTAGTACTGACGAACGACTGCACAATACTGAACGACTATTTGAGATTGATGTATAAAAAGCAAGTATTGATATTATTGTAACTAAATTAAGGAATCGTTTTCAGAGCATGAATTGCACATACGGAAAATTCAAATTTCTTTCCCCAAAAAATATTGCAACTGCTGCTGATGATGAACTCTATAATAAAGTCTACAAAGTCAACAAAGCTATAGTAATTCAATGCTATAATACATCATACTGTGGTAAGGCTATTACGACGATCAATGCAACTATAGAAATATGTATGTAATTCCTGTAGCTCACATAAATTATTTACACAGGGTGTGACAAAATTGCCATCAATATTTCATTTAAATCCGATTATTTAAATTTATCCACAATAAATGACTTCTGCTATAAAGTGGAAAACGCCATTAGCGAGTCGCTTTGTCACAGAACATTTTTCAAGGTTTTGTGAATTAACAAAAAGATTTAAAAATTTTTAGTAGAATTTGCATCGACTTAAGACAGATTTATCGTTTTTCAATTTAATGGAGAATATTTTAAAAAATTGACATTGGAACCTATTGCGCGACTGTATGTGAACCACTGGTCATTGGACTGCGATTGAAAAATAGGTGAGAAATTAATCGTTCTCGAGATACAGGATGTCAAAAAAAAAATCTTTTCTAAGAGAAGTGTTCGACTCCCATGACTAGTATTTTGATTTTTTTTAACATCGTTATTGCTCCAAATTTTGCTTAGGGTTTGCTTAGGTGAAGCACTTTTTTCTAATTTTGACATATAAAGTGACACCGAACTCTAGTAGCTTGGAAAATGTTAATGAAAAAAAAACGAAAAAAGATCCTGAACAAACAAAACGAACCTTTTTTTGGGTTTGATCAGGTTTCCTAGGTTTGGTACGTTACTTTCTCGTAAATTACTTTTTCAAAAGGATGCTGGCCATTTGGTCTTAACCAGTGCCATTAACCTACATACACACACACACACACTTTTTCAAAAAGTCGTTGCTTGGAAAAATTACTACTATCCGAAAAAATTTAATTTCGAAAAAGATATCCTCTGAAAGAATGAATTTTTGAAAAACGCTTTAAAAGAAATTGAAAAATTGGTTTTAGACAAATTGCACTTTGGTAAGAACCCTTATCTTCCCAAATGAGCAGAATGCATAAGTAAAAAAATGTCACAATATTTTTTACACTTCCATATTAATCAAACATTTTGTCCTGTCGCGTGTAAGCTGAGATGACCAACTCTTTTAGCTGTTTCTTTTTCAACAAATATATTTTTTGATGTTAAATTAAGTAAATTTTTTCGAAAAACAGCTTGTTCGAAAATATATATTTTTTAACGGAACCTTTTAAAAATACGGATTTCCCGGAAATATATTTTTTAGAAAACATAGTCTTTCTAAATTTAAATTATGAATAAATCAGTGAATGAAATGTCAATGAAAAAATGACAAAAAATCCTAAACTAACCTAAACGAACCTTTTTTTGTGTTTGGTCAGGTTTACGTTTCCTTGTATTTGCTATGTGTTACTCAGTACCTAGTAAATTACTTTCAAAACAATTTTGTTTTTAATATGAATATTCGAAATCTTTCTCGAAACAATGTTTAAAAAAATATATAAAGGTACAACACTTAGAGAGTTCATTTGGCCTCTAACATAAATAGCAATCTTTGCAAACGCGGCTGGTTTTTCTCTCCGGACACGTGTTTCGGCTACCTCATAGCCATCATCAGCGGAGCTGTATAAGTGTATAACCAGAAAGAAATGAAAAGCCCTCATAGTCGAGAGTCGAGACAGTTAAGACCGTCTTAGAACTATGGATTCCAAGTTGTGATGGAATGCAGTTTGCATAGATTTAATGCTATTTGACTGTGAAATACCGCAGTGTGCTGGTATTTGTTAGTGTGTCACGCCATCTGTGTTTTTAGGCCGCAAGTTGAAAGCCATTCTTTAATGCAAACGCTCTCGCGTTGATTAAGGATGGTTCACCCTTCAAGTGTTACACGTTAGGTGTCATCCGGTGATGGCACATCTTAGGTGCTATTATAATCACCGGTTTGTCCATTGTGTAGACCCTTTTTTCGACTTAACGAAGCTCTGACAAAAATGAGCAGTATCAAATATGTTAGAGGCCAAATGAACTCTCTAAGTGTTGTACCTTTATATATTTTTCTATATTATGTCGTTTCGGTGACTATACCGAGGAAAAAAAAAATCTTTTCAATATTTAAAAATGCTCTTTCTAAAAACATGTTTTCCTGAAAAGAATTTCAAAAAGTCATGAAAAAATTCGAAGTTGGTTTCAGAAAAAAAGTCTTCGAATATC
The DNA here is from genome assembly GCA_963971165.1 of Philopedon plagiatum. Classification (NCBI taxonomy): domain Eukaryota; kingdom Metazoa; phylum Arthropoda; class Insecta; order Coleoptera; family Curculionidae; genus Philopedon; species Philopedon plagiatum. Next base: position 12,695,399 of record OZ020189.1, on the reverse strand, counting down.
TGTATTACTGAAAAAGTTCTGTTTTCGAGAAATCGTGTTTTCGGAAAATTTTCATGTATCAGTCCAAATGGACAGAAGGTATAAGTAATTAAAAGAATGCTAGAATATCGATAAGTTAGGATGACAAATCGTTCTGTTTTCGCAAGAACAGGTTTAGATATTTCGTCCATTATGAAATAGTGTACATTTCTTGGAACCCTAAACAAAAAAAAGTAATGTCGCCCTCGAGCTTACCCTTTTTTTTCGGTCTGTACTTTTGTGTAGCTGACGTTGCGCCCCGCCCCCCTAGACGAAATTTTAAATCCGCCCCTAAGAGGCAACGAAACAGCTTGAAATGAGCTTCAGCAATAATATTTTGTTGAATTCCGACCCTGCCCCCCCCCCCCCCTCAGCCTCAGCCTATAAATTTTCCAGACAAACGTGTTCTAAATAAAAACACAAAAAGGCACCATCAAAACAAAACCTCCTGGACATTGCGAAGAATTCCGAATATGTTCATTTCTCCGATTTTTTAACATAACTACGCTACGGCTATTTCGACGGCCATAAACCAAAACAGACATCTTAATTGCCATTCTTTTTCTTGCTTTGTTTGTGGTGGTCTATTCGATTTTGCTGGCAAATAATAGAATGGATCTATTTTCGATCAGAAGACGGAAGTCGTAAAATCGTCAAAACGGAATTGGCAAGATACGCGAGATTGTATGCATAACCGATGTGAAAAAGGAACGAACATTATTTTATAGTTGTGTTTTTGATATGTGTGCATAGTATGTATACCTACACCAGAGCCCAGGCGCGGATATAGGGGGGGGGCAATGGGTGCAACTACCCACCCCCTTAGACTCAGTAAACTAAATGTTCACCCAATTTTTGGTTTCACACACACACACACAACACAAAATCAGAAAAAATTTCGTGGAAGATAGATTAGTCTCATAAAAATTGCCCCATCCCTGAGCGAAACCCTAAAACCGCGCCTGTCAGAGCCAGACTATGTTTTTTCAGTAGAGCAGTTTAATTGAATTTCTGAATTTTTTAAAGTGCAAAATACTGCTTTTTGTGATTCCAGTCAATATTTGATATACAAATTAGTTTTAAGGAGCATAATATCAATTTAAGCTTTTGCATTTTATTTTTGATTTTAGTCACAACATAGTTTTGTAGATACAAAAAACTATTTTTCGATTTAATAGGCATGTTAAGTCCAAAGAGATGGACATGATATATTTTCAATTGACATAACATGTATAGTAAAAGTCCTAAGGCAAAAAAAAAGAAATATCATTTATTAAATATTTTTTCGCTTAATTTTAGAAGAAAGTATAACACAAAGAGTTGGGTCTCTAATAATAAATATAAATATTTTTTATTCATCTTCGTTTTCCCATATTCTAAACCTTTATAATAGTCGTGGAATCTTTTTGGTACCTACCCATTTTAAAAGTTTTTGTAAATGACTTACTTTTTGGCTGAAATTGGTTTGGGCCCCTCTCTACTCGGTGGAATCGATTCAGAAATGCAGTCAATTCGCCTGGAGCTGGCCATGAACGTCACGCTGTGAGTAATTCCGCCATATGTTGTAAACGAAACACGTCATGTTAAGATCGCGTTGTGTTTTAAAGTTATTTTTTGGTGTTTTTATATCACTTTTAAGAGTTTAAAAGGGAAAATCAGGTGTGTTGTGTATGGTTGTGATGTGGACAAGCAAGAAGATAAGTAATGTGAAAAATGCTAGAATCTGTACTAGACATTTTAAAGAAAGTGCTTATGAAGGTGATTTAAAGTATGAATTGTGTCATGTCATGAATGCCAAATGTGTTTAATGCTTTTACAAACTCGCTTCAATAAAAAAGTTCACTGTGACAAACAATAAAATCGCTATATATATCTCCACGGTAACGAATCACCAGACAAAGAGACTGAAAAACAGGCTATTATTTTCTTAAAAAATAATTTCTCGTTTTACCTAACTTCATAAATTTAAATATTTTTGTCTTGTTTAGAACAATTTTTGGCTTTCAAGGAATTTTTAAAATTTGAAAAATCAAATAATACAAAAATAAAACAATTCTGAATAATTTACTATTTAAAGTGTAAAAACTTAAAAAAAAAACTACCCTAAAAACATGTTTCCATCACAAACATACAGATCTTATTCACCGCAAAAAATATTTGACAAATTATAAGAACAAACAAAATTCATATTTCCAACATATTTTCGGAAGACTCAAGACTCTGTAGGTAAGTATATAATATATTTTAATAAGAATATGCATTTAAATAAAAATTATTATCTTAACTATTATTCATGGTTTTATTTTATAAAATTATTTACATTTTCTTTTGACGTAAATAAATACATAGAAGGCAATTGGCAGGAAATTTACCAATATCTATTATTTTAAATTAATTTATCCCTTTATTTAAATGATTATTTTAAGTCATATACTTTAAAATTTGTATTATGACTAGGAGGCAAAGTATATTGCCAACAGAATTTATATAAAATCGCCTATAACTAACTTAAACTCTATATTGCGCGATATAAATTTCAAAAATAACTCACAGCGTGACGTCATGCGCGAACCCGGACAAATTTGACACAGTTTGATATCATATCTTCCTTTTATTGTATCATGGGTAGATAGGATTTACTTACAATATAAATTACGTAAATTTTGAATATTCCAAAGATATTTGTATGTGTATGTATACCGGTTAGTGAAACCCAACCCAACCTGTATTAGTATTCGTTGCCGGTTAGTTTTTGAGGCAGTCTTCAATCCAAATGGCTCATTGAACCTTGCCGTCACAGATCTGAGGACGATTTCGAAAATTTGAAATCGTTCTATTCATAGAGAAAATTTCTTTATCTATGGTTCTATTGTTCAAGGGGGAAATTGTGAGAATTTGTTCTGTGAAAAGCAAGCCCCATCTTAATTTTTTTATTTAAGATTGATATTGGTTCTGCCATCTGTGAGGCACAGACTAAACAAGAATTTATTTCCTTTTCAGGTTTGTCACGGTGCTGAGACATGTGCGTTGCTGTTTACTGTGGTGCCATCTATTATGTGCAGGTATTAGTTTTGGAATTGATTTCTGATTTCTTTCCGACCAAAATTTCAATGATATTAGTTGTGGATAATTTCTTCCCAACTGCATTTCTGCAAGCATGTAATAAATTTCAACTTTTTATCTTCATGAAGCTTGGGCGATTAGTTTTCTACGACTGCGACAGACATAAAAGTTGAAAAAAAGTGCCATCTTTGGTTAAAAAAGTAAATTTATGAACATATGACATTATTGACAGAACCGATAATGAAGAACTGCATAATATAATAAATGAATGACTTTTCAGCCCCTACCTTCAAATCAGCCCATGTTAACGGTAGATTCAACCACGCGCCATCAAATAGTACGATTATTTACCTAAAATAATTTGCCATTTTAAATAGGTAATGGCAATTTAAAACCAAATCTCGCATTGGTGACCGAAATTAAATGTAACTCTGACATAAAATTTCGTGTGTGTCAAAAATACCTTAAATTCAAAAGAGTAACGATTTAAACGACTTCACCTGTCAAATTTCGCGTAGGAATATTCGTTTCGTACGATTCCTTCCCGCAAAAGATTTGCCAGTTGAATCATCTTACATGCGGTGTTCGCCGGCTTATTAAATAAAAATCGCGAAAAAACTCACGTAGAACGCTTAATAATACACACTGAGCAATGGAAACGATGCATCAAGAAACTATTCAACTCATACAAGTCCTAGAAAAAACAGTCTCCCCGGGTAAGTACCTACAAAGTTGCAGTTCGTCAGGTTGCCAATTATCTTCCATGTCATTTTTTGCCCTTGTTTATCAGTTATATTATGCAGTAGAAAATACAACAAAACTAGGGAAATAATACATTAATAAAGCTTTTTCAACAAACATGATAACCTTCAATTAAATTGAGGTCATTAGCCTATTTTATTTCACCGAATTTTTATGCAATCTAAAAATTACCCAGAGGCTATTGGGTAGTATGTTTTTCTTAACATTCCACGTATTTCTGAATCTCAACATTATACAGTAAATCAATTAGCTCCTAACATATCTTGTCGAAATCTCCATTGTCCGAAAGATAAATTCAACTCGAGGATATCTTATCTTCAGCAAAACCCCACACTGTGAAAGTTAAAAACGTTTGCTAAGAATACTAAGAAGAACTTTAAAACTAGTATTATTCAGACAAGTTTTTTATGAGCTCTGAATATTTTTTTACATATACATATTTATCAGTAATCACTATCACAGTTTTAATCACCTAAGTATTCTGTTCTGTTTCAAGTTATTGATTAGGACAATTTCCATTTGTAATATTTACTTGCAATAGGTATACAGAATGTATTTAAAATGTTGTACCATTGTCTCAGAAACAAATCTTTGCGAAAAAGCAATTATGAATTGGAATTGTGATTGCAGGTAGTAGTACCTATAGGCCAATGTTACTGATATTTTGCTGAATGCTTTGATAAGACTTTTATATGGTCAAGCTGCAAATTAATGAGGAATACCTATTACAAAATGTAGTCATTGTAAGTAATGTGACACTATAAGTTGTCATTGAGAATTTTCTCTATCTCTCAAGTAATGTTGTGTAAATGATGGTACAATTCTGTTCGAATCTATACAGTTCAGTTAGGTATGTATAGGATTTTGCTCTATATTCCCATTTCTTTAAATGGTAAAATCAAGTTTGTTAGTTGACTGGTTAAGTCATTGCCTGTAATTATAAAATTTTTGGTAATTATTTAGATTAATGTAAACAGCAAATTTTTTCATGAAATTTTGCACAGACCCTAATTTTGGGTCGTAGAACACGAATCCGAAGTCAGTTTTTGGCGGTCTCGTATGGTTTTTCCAAAAAAAAAAAAATGTTTTACCTTTTGGGTTAGGTTTTTATATAGATTCCTTTAAGTTTCGACACTTTCACTTCAACATATCTGTAAACTAATAATTTTTATTATTTTTCGTCACACAAAACACCACATTTAGGCAAAAATAGATAAGAAAATTGCTTTTTTCGATAGAAAATTCCATTTGAACTGGCTATTAGCCGCCATTATTTTCCTACCTGTGAACAATATTTCTGTGTCTGGTGTTGCCACATTTACTTGTTTTTTATGAAAAAGTTGTAAATTAGGAATAATACAAAAGCTAACCATAACAAACTAAAGTTACTATTCTGTCCAACTTAGTCAACAACATTTTTTAATTTTAACCTACATCAGACCTAACCAAAATCCTATTGATCAGTAATCCAACACCTGCATGCTGATGCATGCAACCATATCTGCACAAAAAGGTGTATACCCAACCCAAGCAAACCTGAGCAAAAAGGTGGTCAGGTTTGCTCAGTTTTCATTGATATAGATACATATATATCTATATCAATGAAAACTGAGCAAACCTGACCACCTTTTTGCTCAGGTTGGGTGAGCAAAAAAAGGATTCTTCTGTCAACCATACTGGTAAAATATTGGTCACTGTTTGGTGACTTTTGAAACATACCCTTAGCTTATCTGTCATTTGTAAATCAGGAAATAGGCAAACTTATAAATATAGTTTATATTTTTGTTTGTCTTATTATATTTTGTATAGTAAAGTAATTTCACTATGCTACTGCTGGCATCTAAAGGTTGTTTTGTACTAATGTATTTTTTTTACCTACCATAAGATATTTGTCACTTCACACAGATCAATAAGTGTAGTCTCATTAATATTAAATGAATTATTAATTATTACTACTGTTACATGTAAAATTTGTTTATGTGCTGTATCCTTAAAAACTTGCGATAGTTATGATTCATATTCCTAAACTTCTTTATACAATTATTTATTTATAGTGCACTTTATTGATTACATATCAATTGGTCACCAATGTCCTTCAACCTCTTATATTATAATTTAGTTATTTAGTACATATGTTTACACAGGATCAATCCCCTATACAAAATAAGTATATATCTAATGATAATTTTGTCATAAGATTATTTTAAATTATTTTCTAAACATCTAGTCCAGTTTGGATCATTTGTACTTAAGGTTAATTTCACATAAACATTCTCATTAGTATGATCTTAAATCGTAATTTTTTACTGACCTTACTGAAAAGTGTTGGTTTTGAGCTTGAGAATGACCTATCTTTACTAGCAAGAAATGTAATGATGGCAGTATCAACAAGCAAATTTTTAATTAATGATTTGACTTTAATTTTATTTTAATTGTGGACAGCTATTGCAACTCTAGAGGGAATTACAATTAATCTAAACGGATTGGAGATTCAGAAATATTGGACTTAAGGCAGAATAATGTGTGTTAATTGCGTCCAAGCGTTTGTATTCCAAGCAAGGCATTATTAACTTTAAAATAATGTTTAATAATTCTTGGCGCTTTTTATAAAACATATTGAAAGTATAATGAAACTGATCACCTAATAACACATATTTGTTACACAAAAGGCTCTTACTTTTTTTTTAATATCCCAGACAAAAATGATCAGGAGCAAGCTTCCTCTTTCTTGGAGCAAGCTTCTTCCACGAATCTCTTGGGCTTCATCAAGACCCTTTCGGACATCTTAAGGCATGGCGGCAACAGCCCCGTTGCCCGCATGGCCGCGGGTCTGCAGCTCAAGAACCAACTCACAGCCAAAGATACCAATACTAAGGTGCAGTATCAATCAAGGTGGCTGGGCTTTCCAGAAGATATTAGAAGTTATATTAAGAAAAATGTGAGTATAAATTTTTGGTAGCAATTTGGTGTTACAGTGGGGGCTTATAGATTTTATATTTTAGGTTTAAAAAAATCAAATTCAAATTGAAATTTTAAATTTATTTTTTTTTTAAACCAGGTTGTTGGAGCTCTCGGTACAGAAACCAACCGCCCATCGTCAGCCGCCCAATGTGTTGCCTATATCGCAGTCGCGGAGCTTCCTCAAAGACAATGGCCAGACCTCATCTCGACATTGGTGAACAATGTCGTCAATGCCACTTCAGAAATGCAGAAAGAAGCTACACTAGAAACCATTGGATATATTTGTTCAGTAAGTTGTTAGCTATTAGCTCTAAGCATCTTAACTAATGAAAGTCTCTTGAGTGAGTATTTTGCTAACATGTAAACCTATAAGTACTGTGTAAAAAATCCTGGACCTGCTGATTATTTTAAAAACTGAACAAGTTAGCAAAAAAATATTTCAATAAGAGTTTTCAAAAGACTAGAATTTGAAAATTGGCTGAAATAAACAGGATTTCTCAAAAATTTGTGGTAGTGTGAAGTTGTTTAAAATTATAGGCTAATTATGTACAGCTTGTTAAATATAGGTTTGCCTCTGAGTTAGCCCCGCCCACTATTGCGCAGTAGACTGGTGGGATAGGTACAGTCCATAACAAAAGTGCATGCTTTTTCTTTTTAATTCATTTATGTGTTCCAACTGTCGTGATGTGCATTTCAGTATGGAGTTCATCTCTAAAGTAAAAAAAGGCAGTGTTATCTGGGCAAAGCCTTGAAAGCTTGAAATGTTGGGGAAAAGTAAAAGGAAATTCAAATTCTTTATCCTGAAATAAATGTCGCATATACATGGTCGCCCCAAAAGTTAGGGCTGGCCAATATCTATTTGTTTAACTTAAGTTTTCAAACATAAATAAACATAAGTTTAAATAAAAGCAATACAAATTTAAAAAACTTACAGAAAGTAATAAACTATGACAACACAGTGTATAAAGATATTGTGACCTAAGGTATAAATAATGTTTTAGTTAAAAAGCAATAAAAATTATTTTCTCCTTGAATACAAATGTTTTTTTATATAGGAAATTGACTCTGATGTTCTTATCTCTCAATCCAACGACATTCTAACTGCCATAGTTCACGGTATGAGAGTGACAGAACCAAATAATCACGTCAGATTAGCCGCTACGAGGGCTCTTCTTAACTCCCTTGAATTTACCAAAGCCAATTTTGACCAACCGACGGAGAGAAACTACATTATGGAGGTTGTATGTGAAGCTACACAGTCGCCAGATACGCAAATTAAGGTGGGTGTTTTATTGTTTTAGTACATATTTCCGTGGGATCTAAGGAACAACCTAAAATATATAAATACTTACTAAGTTACTGCATAAAGTGAATTCTATTTTTGCTTGTTTTGTAGGTTACAGCACTTGAATGTCTGGTAAAAATTATGTCATTATACTACCAATATATGGAACCTTACATGGGCCCAGCGCTGTTTCCAATCACGTTAGAAGCTATGAAATCAGAAAATGATGCTGTAGCATTACAGGTATTAAGAGTATTTCTTGGGTAAATTTGGGAAGAGCAGTGCTTCCAGTGAAATTGTTTTACTTATATTTTAGGGTTTTACTAAAGTAAATCCCCTTTTTAAACCTAAACAGTTATAAATTACTTTTGATAAACTATTGTTTTTTGTGACTTGGGCTGATCAGCCATACAGGATAAATTTGATTAAAGAATTGCTTGTGTTGAGTTTTTAAGACTTTTTTCTTTAATTTTTTGATTTTTTAAGGGTATTGAATTCTGGTCTAATGTCAGTGATGAAGAGGTTGATTTGGCAATAGAAGACACTGAGGCTCAAGAAGCTGGCAGGCCGCCTTCAAGGTATAGTTTATGCTGTTTTTCTAGGGTTAGCAAAAGTCATGATTTTTTAAAAAAATATCAAAAAAATCATTTATTTCATTTAAATCAGATTTGTTTTTGATTTAAGTCAGATTTTGATCACCTAAGTTCGGTTTTAATTTTTTTTATTGTTTTATAAACACAAATTCATGTATTCCATATAAGGGCCATACCCTGTACCCACCACATTTTTAGTATAAAAGTAGTGCACTAATCTAAAGAATTTTAATCCTTTAGAGTCTCTCGTCATTATGCCAAAGGTGCCCTCCAATTCATTGTACCAATTTTACTTCAAAAATTAACCAAACAAGAAGAACTAGACGACGAGGACGATTGGAATCCGAGCAAAGCCGCTGGCGTCTGTCTCATGTTGCTCGCGACCTGTTGCGAAGATGAAGTTGTGCCCCATGTACTACCTTTTATTAAAGGTGTGTTGGTTTACCATCTTAATTTATTTAAAAAATATTTGGGTTGCTTGACCGTTAATATTTGGTCTATTATTTCCCATTTGTATTTTGAAACGTTTTTTTTTTATCTTAAATTGCAGATAACATTAAATCAGACAACTGGAGATTTAGAGATGCTTCTCTTATGGCTTTCGGATCGATATTGGGTGGTCTAGAAAACGCAACACTTAAACCTTTAGTAGAACAAGCTATGCCAACGCTGATCGAGCTTATGTATGACAATAGTGTAATGGTAAGAAATCATTTTACAAAAATAATGTTGCAAATTAAGAAATATTGTGAAGTAATATAGTAAAAACGCGAGATACGTAAAGGGACCTTTCATGTTAATCTAGTATTTAGAAATTCATAGTTTTGCAGATGATACTGTTATTTTTTATAGTGATACAAATTGGAACAACATACATAACAAAATTACAAAAGATTTTAAAATTGTTAAAAATTGATTTGATAATAACTTATTAACAATTAATTTTGACAAAACAAAGTATCTTACTTTTAGTCGAAATCAAAATAATAACACCTCAAATGTGGATAGTATTAAAATAGACGATGATATTCAAATTTTAAAAGTTAACAGTGTTAAATACTTGGAAATAATTTTTGACAGTAAATTAAATTGGGATTTATTTACATGTAGATTACTTAATTAAAAAATTAAGAAGTTTGCTACCAATATTCAAAAATGTTAAAACCTTTTTGGATATAAAACACTTAGAAACATTGTATTATGCCTTAGTTAAAACTCATTTGAATTATGGAATTTCAGGTTGGGGAGGAATAAGTAGAATTTTGGTGAAAAAAATAGAAGTTTTACAAAAAATATTTCTAAAAATTATGTTTAATAAAGACTGTTTTTATCCTTCAAAGGAATTATATTCCGAAACTAAAAAAAAATGGACGTTAGGCAAATATATATTTATAATATTTTAGTATACGTTTTTAAAAATCAAAATCTAATACAATTTAAAAAACATAACCATGACACGCGTCATAAAAATGAAATTTCCATTAAACCAAAAATACATAAGTTTATAGCACAAAAGAATTATAAATATTTATGTTTTTATTTAAACGATTAGTTACCAGTAAATATTAAAAGAATTACATATCTCATTAAAAAAATATAAAATTGAAATAAAAGCTTGGATATTAACAACAAACGATTTCAAGAAATTTTTGGAATTACTTTGATATTATTTTATATACATAATATAAAAATTATTTATTTATTTTTCTCTAAGGATCTATCTCTTGTCCAAAAAAAGAAATTGTATGTATGTATTTGAATATATATTTTTTTCAATTGAGTAATTTATATAATTAAATAATGTAATGTTAAATATAAGATTTTCCCCCAACGAGTACGTCTTCGGGGGTTTTATCAAGTTTATAATATACATACATTTATATATATATATATATATATATATATATATATATATATATATATATATATATATATATATATATATATATATAAAAGAGAGGAGAATTATTGTGGGCATGTCCGCTAGCAATGAACAGTAAAATGAAAAGTTAGAATGGTAACCCGTACGACACGTGTTTCTGCTCATTGGCTTCATCAGGCCCACGTATGTGACTGTGCCTCTCAACATAAGTCGAGATGCACAACGTCACATACGCAGTTACGGGTGTAACCTTAAGAAAAGGGAAAAAAAAATATATTTAACGAGGACCACAAACAGGAGCCAGTGCACCAATTTGTGGCTTCAGCCAACAGACCCCTTTTTTTGGGGGCAACAATTAGCGTCGCCGACGGAGGCAACTATAGCCAACTGTCGTGGTATCCTATAAGCCCAAGAGAAGAAAAACAAATGCTAGAAACTAGCGCGGATCGATACATAAAAAAAGAGGAGAATTATTGTGGGCATGTCCGCTAGCAATGAACAGTAAAATGAAAAGTTAGAATGGTAACCCGTACGACGCTAATTGTTAGAATGGTAACCCGGCGACGCTAATTGTTGCCCCCAAAAAAAGGGGTCTGTTGGCTGAAGCCACAAATTGGTGCACTGGCTCCTGTTTGTGGTCCTCGTTAAATATATTTTTTTTCCCTTTTCTTAAGGTTACACCCGTAACTGCGTATGTGACGTTGTGCATCTCGACTTATGTTGAGAGGCACAGTCACATACGTGGGCCTGATGAAGCCAATGAGCAGAAACACGTGTCGTACGGGTTACCATTCTAACTTTTCATTTTACTGTTCATTGCTAGCGGACATGCCCACAATAATTCTCCTCTCTTTTTTTATGTATCGATCCGCGCTAGTTTCTAGCATTATATATATATATATATATATATATATATATATATATATATATATATATATATATATATATATAACATATTTAAATTGTAATTAATTTAAATAAACTTTATTATTATTATTATATTCAATATAATATTTTTTGTTAGGTACGTGATACAGCCGCTTGGACATTCGGCAGGATATGCGAAATTATTCCTGAGGCTGCTATTAATGAGACATTCCTGAAGCCACTTTTAGAAAGTTTAATTACAGGTTTAAAGGCCGAGCCCAGAGTAGCGGCTAATGTTTGCTGGGCTTTCTCAGGTAAAGATGTTAATTTTACCTAGAATTAATCGAATATCATGTAGATTACAAATTTTTGAAAGATTGCCTATAAGATGTCAGTTCAAGAGTAAAATTTACAATGCTTATTGGAAATAATATCGTTTTATCGTATTCAATTTAACAATTAATTAAGAAACGGCAATGGTAACAATTAAATCCTAAATTTAAAATTATTTTAGGCTTAGCTGAAGCTGCATATGAAGCAGCAGCTTCTGAAACTACTGGAGATGACACAGCGCCTGACACCTACTGTCTGTCTCAGTATTTTGAATTTATAGTACAAAGGTATGAGGTAGTTTTTATTATTTCACAATCTATAGCAAATTATCTTTAAAATTAAAGAGTATTATCATACACTGAAAAAACGGACTTGTAAAATTACAGGAAATGCACTGCTTTTACTGCGACCATTAAATTTCTTGAAAAATTCCAAAAATATTGTGACAGGTCATGATGTAGAATTTTCTTGTGAAATTACTTTCCAGAGATTTTGTGAAATTAATTTTATATAGTAATATTACACATATTTTGTAAAAATACGTAAAAGTACAAATTTCTTGTAAAGAAACATGACATTTTACAGATTTTACATAAAATTACTCAAAATTTTGATATATTTATATTCTTTTTGTAATATTACTAAGAAATATTACGTTTTAAATTTGCGTAAATATATAATTCAAAATAAAAATACATTTTAATTAAAAAACAGTTTATTAAGGTTATTGCAGCAAACTCATACATTTTTATCAGTTTACCTGGTTCTAAGCGTTGTCTAAGTTTCATTTGCTGTTATACCTAACTTTGTACTTTTCTAGGTAAACTAGATTAATGAAAACCGTTCCGTAATCTATTTTTTTATATTTTAAGAATACAGAGTTTTTTTATTGTTTATTTTGGTAATACGTTATTTATGGAACATGTATTTCAAAACAACTTTTTTAAAAAATTCAAAGGTACATGAATGACCATAAAGTTATTTTGTCAAATTTGATATTCACTTTTAAGTTCTGGACGACGCGACACACGTTCTACGGCATTTATCGTTTTTACTTTTTTTGACACCCTGTATATGCTGGATCAAAATTTTTGATTTGAGTGATATTTTCTCAACAAGCAAAACTTTTTATGAAGAATAACTTTTTCTGTAAACTCAAAAATAAAAAAGTTTTCCATCTGTTGAGATGGTTTCTGGACACGCTGCATACAGGGTGTCTAAAATAGGTGATACCACTATTGCTATCTCCGAAACGGCAAAAGATACGAGGTCGGTTAAATTAGAGAAAATGTGCCATTTTTAGTCCCTACTCATATTTCGTTTACGAAGTTGCCAAATTCTCTACAGTTTCTTATCTACAGGGGATTTTTTAAAAATAGTCAAACATTTAATTCTTAAATATATCGAAAACTATTATGGTTAAAAAAAAAAATTTTGACAAAAATCACACGATTTTTTACTTTCTCCAAAGTGACGTTATTGTTTTGTTTATATCATTTGTTTTTATTGAGTTACTGATACTAACTTGTTTTTTTTTTCAAATACGGACCTGGATTTTTTGCTGTATTTTTGAAAGAATACTTCATACCCTTTACATCTGTGTATCACTTGATTATGTTTTCCGACGTTTTGGTGAAGAATAGCATCATCGGGATATTCTACCAGTACGGACCTGGCCTTTTTAAAGTAAATGCGCCATTTCACAACCACAAAAACCACAAACCATAGCGATAGGTTGTGGATTGTGCCTTAACATGGAAGATGCCAGGTCCGTATTGTTAGAAAATCCTGATGATGTTGCTATTCTTGATCAAAACGTCGAAAAATATTTTCAAGTTATACACAATTGTAAAGGGTATAAAGTATTCTTTCAAAAAATGGAGCAAAAAGTCCAGGTCCGTATTTGGAAAAAACAAGTTAGTATCAGTAACTCAATAAAAACAAATGGTATAAACAAAACAATAACGTCACTTTAAGGAAGTTAAAACATCGTGTGATTTTTGTTAAAATAATTTTTTTCTAACTATAATAGTTTTCGAGATATTTAAGAATAAAATTGTTCACTATTTTTTAAAAAATCCCCTGTAGATAAGAAACTATAGAGAATTTGGCAACTCCGTAAACGGAATATGAATACAGACTAAAAATGGCACATTTTCTCTAATTTAACTGACCTCGTATCATTTACCGTTTCGGAGATGCCAATAGTGGTATCACCTATTTTAGACACCCTGTATAGTAGCAATATTTTAGGTTCATTTTATGACTAAATACCCAAATAGGAACTATTCAAGTCATGCCCTAATTCTCGACAAATTTATACCGCACCAAATATCATTTAAGTACTAATATAATTTTGATTAAAATATTTTTATTTTTTATTAGGTTATTAGAAACTACAGACAGGCCCGACGGGGCACAAGCAAACCTCAGACCGGCCGCTTACGAAGCCCTCATGGAAATGGTCAAGAACTCTCCCAAAGATTGTTATGTAACTGTTCAGAAAACTACCATGGTCATTTTGGAACGATTACAGCAGGTGCTTCAGATGGAATCGCACATAAGCAGTCACAGCGACCGATCTCAATTCAACGACCTACAGTCCCTGCTCTGTGGCACTTTACAATCTGTACTAAGAAAAATGATACCTGAAGACGCACCACAAATTTCCGACGCCGTCATGACGGCTCTTTTGACCATGTTCAATTCAAACAAGAGCGGGGGAGTTCAGGAAGATGCTCTGATGGCTGTTTCGACCCTCGTCGAAGTTCTGGGTGAAAATTTCCTCAAGTATATGGACGCCTTCAAACCTTTCTTGTATTTAGGATTGAAGAACCACCAGGAATACCAAGTCTGTGGTACGGCTGTAGGTCTTACAGGGGACGTTTTTAGAGCTTTAAAATTCAAAGCGCTGCCCTACTGTGACGAAATCATGACGCTTTTGTTGGAGAATTTAGGAGAGCCGACAGTACATCGCAGCGTGAAACCGCAAATTCTGTCAGTTTTCGGCGATATAGTGCTGAGTATAGGACCTGAATTCAAAAAATATCTAGATGTCGTCCTGACTACGCTGGCTCAAGCGTCGCAAGCACAGGTAAAGGCACGTCATTTAGAATTAGTTATTTATTTAAAAACTTCAGACAAAATGAAACGTCATTTCATCGCATTACCTTGTTTGGTGATTGTCATAAAAGTAAGCCATTTTGACACTGTGATTGTTCTCCATAAAAAAGTGAAAATAACATAATGCTTTTAACAAATATGGTAGAACTTATACTCTTTTGTGGTTGGTGATAAAACCAGTCAAATGTAACTGGTTTATTATTGAATTATTTTATAAATAGTCTGTTTTGCGACTACAATTTGCCACGAAACTGATTTTTTTTATTTGAATGGACGTAGGACTAAAAACAATACTTTACAAAAAATTGTCCTCAAAGGCAACGAACATAATTGCTTTTGCTTACCTGAGAGAAATTTTTGGACATAAAAAGATCATAAATATCAACCGGCACGCAACTGACGAGGGTAACGGGTTATGGCGACTAAAATTGATTGGTTTTGTGCAACTGCAGCATAAAAGAGTTTCAGAAATAGGAAACTCCTTTCAACCTTAATAGGCGATGCCTCCATATTACCCCCACATTTTACATTTTTTATATGGTGACACGGTACGGACCATGGATTTATTAAGAAAGGATTCGATGTCCGTATACTGTGAGCGTATCGAACGTGAAGCCTTATATTTGTTGTTTGTTATGAAAACATTTCCCCTAGGGGTTTAGTTTACGAACTACGTAATTGAATCAAGAATGGTAGTAGAAAGAGATAAAATAGCATTGGAGTGTTGGAGCTCAGAAGTGTTCCTGTGTCTGCTGGTTTCTTAGGAAAACGGCTTAACCTCGGTCTGAACACTCGGTTACACGTACATATTTGTCTAATGAACTAGGAAAGAAAAAGTGGGATTTATAGATTTATAAATGACTCGGAGCGACTTTAAATAAACCTTTAGAAATAATAAAACCTTTTTAACTTAAATTTATTATTATTTAGCAGGAAAATAAAATATTTTAGGCCATTTATTACTTTTAGTAAATCTGTTGATGCTTCTAACGTATTTTTTGTACAAAAATACAAAGTAAGATGTGGCCAATGTTTACAATCATCCCGTATCCATCCGGACCATGGATTTATTAAGAATGGATACGGGATGATTTAACATTCTTTGAAGCCAAAACAAACCATTCTAAACGACACTGTAAACACAATTTGTAAACATTGGCCACATCTTATTTTACCTTGTATTTTTGTACAAAAAATACGTTAGAAGCATCACAAGATTTACTAAAAGTAATAAAAGCCCTAAAAGATTTTATTTTTCTGCTAAATAATAATAAATGTAAGTTAAAAAGGTTTTATTATTTATAGGATATATTATTTCTAAAGGTTTATTTAAAGTCGCTCCGGGTCATTTATAAATATATAAGTCGCACTTTTTCTTTTCTAGTTCATTAGACAAAGACGTACGTGTAACCGAGTGTTCAGACGTTTTTCCTAAGCAACCAGCAGAGACAGGAACACTTCTGAGCTCCAACACTCCAATGCTATTTTATCTCTTTCTACTACCATTCTTGATTCAATTACGTATTTCCTTAAAGTTCGTAAACTCTACCCCTAGGGGAAATGTTTTCATAACAAACAACAAATATAAGGCTTCACGTTCGATACGCTCACAGTATACGGACATCGAATCCTTTCTTAATAAATCCATGGTACGGACGGTACTACGTACAGACTTTTTGAAAATGATTCCTGTTATCAAAAATATACAGGATGTTGTGAAATTCACTGCATATACTGAAGCCGGTAAATCCTGATATGAAATCAGATTGAAGAAAAATATTTAAAACATAATACCCTCAAAAATAAAATTTTGACGTCGCATGTGCGTGCGCCCGTATTTTCAGGTTTAGGGAAATTTTTTAGTTATTCGATTTAACCAATAAAAAGTATTGAGTGTGTATAGACTACCCCAGGAGCCATCCATTCAAATATGTATAGTAAACCATTTCCATAACACCCCCCGTATATACTTTAAGAAGGTGATAATTAAGAGAAATTTCTAAAACTTTCTTTTAGGAGAAATCTCTTGATTCGTATTTTAACCTGTGACTGACGCAAGTATGGAACTGACATTTTACAGTTAATTTGTTAAAAAAAAAAACAGGTTTAAAGTAATAATCAGCATTCTTAAGTACATCTCGGAAATTTTAGTTTCAAAACTAACACTAAAATTTTTGTTTGTAACTTGATTATTTTAATATTGTCTAAACAACGAAACAGGCTGACTCACTTTTCGGACAATCACCCTGGTAACTCTCTTTGTGGAAAAACTTGTATTTTAGGTAAAACAAAGCTTAACAAGTTATTTATTTAAATAAATGTAATTTTGACTTCGTTTGACTCTTAAATCGTTTTTTAGGTTGACCGATCAGACTTTGACATGGTGGACTACCTCAACGAACTTCGCGAGGGTGTTCTAGACGCTTACACCGGCATTATCCAGGGATTGAAGGGAGACGGGCCTGCGCCGTCGCCGGACGTGGCCTTACTAGAGCCCCAGATACCTTTCATAGTCCAGTTTATTATCGTCGTCGCTCAAGACGCTGAGCATTCGGATGGAACTGTCGCCGTTGCAGCAGGTAAGTAAAGTTTTACCTAATTTTAAAGGAATATAGACGAATGTTGCTTATAAGTCTTATCATTTTTGTACACATATCACTACTTGTAATATAGTTAGGTTAGACAGAGAATGTCTGAAAACCTGACATAAGTCAATGTAATAAAATATATTCATTGTCTTTTCAGGTATTGTAGGCGACTTATGCACAGCATTCGGTCCGCCAATGTTGCAACTTCTAGATCTGGAACCGATTAACGAGATGTTGGCGCAAGGCAGGAGATCGCGGGTGGCCCGCACCAAAACGTTGGCAACATGGGCAACTAAGGAGCTTAGAAAATTGAAGAACCAACAGACGCAAGCGCAGTCAACGGCGCCGGCGGCAAGTTGGTAAGTGGAACAATGGACATGGTTAATTTTTTCCTTATTTATGGAATGGTAGGAAAGGTATGCACGTTTAAGCTTTTTAAAAAATAAACAAAACTTTTTAAAATAAAGCAGACTGTCTTACATTATTTAAAGAATATGCAGAAGTGACTAATCTATTATACAGTGGGTAATTCTAAACTCTTGGTAAATATTTTAGGAGGTGGTTCTTCAACATAATGTTATTAATTATTAGTTGGTACAATTTTACCCAATTTGGTACAATTTACATAAACATAATGGTACAAAAATTTCAAGCCCCGGAACAACACTGGACTGATCCAAATATGGATGCATATTGACGAGTTTAATGATACCGTGTAAATTTTTGCTTTTTGATTCTTAATTTGCAAAGGAAAAAGTTTTATTAACAAAATATCGTACGCGCTTAGTGATGTGCATTATAAATTGGTAAAACATTAGCTCCTGGGTATTTAGTTGAGGTATTTGTTTGTTGGTTGGTATCTTGTTTTATTTGCGTTATACCTAGGTAGGTAGTATTTAACTTTTTGAAATTGAGAATTTTGGAAGAGCTAGTAGCATAGACTTTAAAAAAATTAAAGACAAAGTTATTTACTATTCAAAGCAATCAGTCATTGAATTTGCACTAAGACTGGTGGATTGTATTGACTGGGCAACTGCAGACTTTTGCCAAAGTGTACAAAATGTCCTAGTTGATGTCATCCAAGCAGTACAGTATAACACGATATTTATTTGACTATATCTTCATCTAATAAAATTAGCATGCATAAATATTAGGTAGGTAATATAAAAGTATTACTTACATTTTGTTCTATTTTATGCATCATAGCCGAATAAACTTTTATTCCTTTCTCACTGTGATAAATTATTAAGTAAAAGTGACAACGCTATTTGACGGTTTACTACCAGTTTTACTATGAATTGAAAAGTGACACAAGCCTAACCATAAATTTTTATCTATGACACAAGCGGCCATTCATAAAATCCGTTGACGTGTGCGACATTGTTCGAAAGTGGAATTGTGTTGTTTTGTGTTCGCGAGAAGGGTTTAAGTGTTTTTCTTTGAAGAAGCTGACATTATTTTGCGAAAAAACATTTATATATGGCGCGGCAATGTCAAATTTGCAAAAAATTGGACTATTTAAACCCAGAAGTTTCTTTCCACAAGTAAATGAGGTTGTATTTCACTTGTATCAAATCCATTGGTGTAGTTTACATTTACAGGGTGGTAAAGTTTTCAAAAATAAATAGTTTTTTATTAATATCTGTAATACCACTTTAGATATTTTAATTAAATTTGGCATACATGTACTACGTATCAAGAGGCATTATTTAGTGTACCACAATTTTTATTATTTCCACCAGTGGCGTTCGTACGGAATTTCACTGTCTATTTTGGCAGACATTGATGGTACGCCACTGATTTCTCGTAAAATTAAAATTATTCCTGAAATCCCCAATCATTTCTAAACAAATTTGATTTCTTGAATTTTTTCAATCCGATGTACGGTTTTCGCTTAAAAAAAATAAAAATCTTTTCTCTGCATGATCATAACAATATCGTTAATATGACAATATCACCATGCAGAGAAAGAGATTTTATTTTTTAGATCAAATTTGCTTAGAAATGAATAAGGAAGTTAATTTTTGAGATCCTTATTCATTTCTAAGCTAATTTGATCTAAACAATAAAATCTATTTCTCTGCATGGTGATATTGTCATCTTCACGATATTGTTATGATCATGCAGAGAAAAGGTTTTTATTTTTTTAAGCGAAAACCGTGCATCGGATTGAAAAATTCATGAGTTCAAATTTGCTTAGAAATGATTGGGGATTTCAGGAATAATTTTAATTTTACGAGAAATCAGTGGCGTACCATCAATGTCTGCCAAAATAGGCAGGTGAAATTCCGAACGAACGCCACTGGTGGAAATATAAAAAATTGCGGTACCCCAAATAATGCATCTGGATACATAGTACATGTGTGCCAAATTTAATTAAAATATCTAAAGTGGTATTACAGATATTAATAAAAAAACTATTTATTGTTGAAAACCTTACCACCCTGTATCTCAAAAGTTAAGACGTTTAGGACATACGTTCATATGAAGTTTTCTTCTTAAAATGGTCCCAAAAATCACCCCCTTAAATATTGACATTCAATTAGAAAACACCCTGTATATTAGTAATATTAGGATAACAAAAATTTACTACAAAAGAGCACACCAGTGGTGTTGGAAGAAGCAGC
The DNA here is from genome assembly GCA_963971165.1 of Philopedon plagiatum. Lineage (NCBI taxonomy): Eukaryota > Metazoa > Arthropoda > Insecta > Coleoptera > Curculionidae > Philopedon > Philopedon plagiatum. The sequence continues at coordinate 12,675,297 of OZ020189.1, read as the reverse complement.
CGCCAGGAATGTTGGACAGTGCTGCCATTTTTTCCGCTGTGTCTATCTCTCTTAATCGCATCCATTGCATGTTTAAACGGATGATTGATTTGGCGCGAAACGATTTTATGAATGAAATGCTTCGTCTATAGTTTTTTTAATGTCAATGGTTAGTAGGATTTCTTTCTTTAAAGTCTAATAGGCTTCATTTTTTTGTAAGCTTGGGTGATGAATAAAGAATAGTTTACTTAGTGTTATAAAAATATTATTTCTTCAAACTTATATAGGAATATTGTTAAGAGATCTGGCAACACAACAATCTAGCTCACTGTTCTTTTGTTCTTTATATGGCCCTGTGTTTTATTATCAGTGGGGTGCAGTGATTAAAACATTTTTGTTGAAGGGCGATGCCTAGCTTATTATCGCGAAGCGCCATTTATGACTATTTTTCCCCAATCTGAATATATCAGGATTTACCGGTTTGAATATTTGCAGGGAATTTTACAACACCCTGTATTTATGTAAACATTTTAACTTAAACTTGGACTAGGAATCACCCTCTGATATATTTACTTAATGTTTAGAAATATCCTGTATAAAGAACCACAGGTAGATGTAGATACTGTAGCACAGGAACGGACAAAGTAACACAGAATAGAACTCAATGGTTTCCAGAATATTTAAAAGTATTTAATAGCTCTTATACGCCTTCTAGTGACCTAAATAACTGTTATTCTCTTTAGGTCTGAGCCGGCAAGATGCGAGTGCTAAATAAAATTGAGTTATTTTTTCACAAAGGTACCAAAAATACGTTCTGGTGAAAGTTGGTAGGGTACTACTGGGAGCATGTTATAAATTATTGTAGAATATATTTTTATTTTGTTTTTACTTTGGACCGTACATAGTTTTACAATCTGGTTGACGACCTATATAACTTTAAAGTTATATTTGCAAGGGTTAGATAAATATTCAACAAGCATGACGTAGATGTTAACATACTTCGTCAGCCGTGTTTGTAAAATTATGTAAATTAACGATATTTTTTGTGAAAGTAAGGAAAATAATTTATTTATAATTTTCTTTAGTTTGTAGTCAATATGGTATTTTCGCCCATTACTGTTTTTTTTTAACATTAGGCATTGTTCGCACGGATGATTTTTAAACATTATAAAGCGCGCGTTAAGAAAGCGCCCCGAATAGAACATATTACTTTCCCTATCTGTGTTCTCACATAAGAATTTATTTAACTCCGGGCGGTGAGTGGCAAGAATAATAAAACATACAGAAATATAATCTAGTGAATTGTCCTTAGGTGTATCTTGCATTGTTAAGTGGGTGAACCCAGTATTGTTTTCAGCTTCTTTTAAGTACGCGTACAGTTAATGATAATAGATATAATTCATTGGACTGAACAAACCTGACAGCAAAAACCTACACTGACTTTTTAACTCCCATATGCTCACAAGCAATGCCAAGCGTTTTTTTTTATCATATAGAACTTTTTTAACTCTGTGTGAACAAGGCCTATTATTCCTCAGTTATTTTTCAAAAAAAAACAATTTTTCGGTTATACAATAAAAAGACTTAATAAACTACTCGTCAAAAAAAAAGAAAAAAACAATGTTTAAAATTGCTGTAGTGTGAAAACGAATTGACGGATTTTGGTGAGCTGTTCAGCTTCGGAAAGGCCGTTTTCTTTACATTTCGTTTCTGGAAGCCTTTTTGCGTCAATAAGGATATCTGAACCTTATACAGAGCGGAGAATAAAGTAGTGCTAGTCCGGTCTAATTTGACAACCAAAAGTTTTAAACTAACAACTGTGAGAATAAGACAACTAAATTTTATACTATGAATTTATTTCGGAGCTTTTTCGCAAATTATTAAGGTAAAAGGGCAATTTTAGTACGCACTTTCGACAATAATAGAACTAAATTCACTCTAGCAACCATTCCCAAGATGAAAATCATTTGGAAACCAAGCAAATCGCTGAAATATTCGCTAATTCATAATTTTGGAAAAAATTTTTATTTTGTGTTAGAAAGCCGTACTCAAAAAACTGACAAAACCGTCTCGAGATATTGACTTGGACTTCAAATCCTGCCTAGTATGCAATACAACAAACAAGTACTGGTACAAATACAAGAACTTAAACTTTTTAAATTTTTTAACTTCTTTCTTCTCCGCTCTGTATAATGTCCAGATATCCTTAATGACGCAAAAGGGCTTCCTGAAACTTTTTTTCGGGTTTTTTTTTGACGAGTAGTTTAATTCCTTAAAGAAATCAAAACTTTAATTAGTAATTTTGTTTTAAAACCACGCTCCCCAAAAATTCGTCAAGCATATCGAGTTTTAATTTCATCGATAAATTACCATGCGTCTTTTTTTATTTGTCAACATTAAGAAGTCCTTTTATTTCATAGCAAATAACTGAGAATAACAGTGTTAAAAAAAGATTGTACAATTGGAACTGAGTAACATACTAAAAATTTACTTTTTTAAAATAATCTTTCATTTTCTTCCCACCTAGAAATTCACACTATAATTCCGTAGCAATCAGATTTAGAACCTCGGATTCGTACATTATGTTTGTTTTTTATGTTTTTATACCAAGGTTTAAACATGCAAAAAATGAGACATGACACCTTTATCCACTTATGTCTTCAATTGGTAAATAAAATATGTTTACCTACTTTATTTTCAATAAAAAAAAAACACTTAACAGACACACAAGTCCACCAATATACTACCAAAATGTCCAATAAGCAGAAAATAATTTCAAAGTGCTTTTTGACAACACTGAAAACCCACAACAGTGTTCCTAAAAACAAACTTTTATTTCACACGTCAATAATCGGAATGACGGGACGTCTCTGTAAATAGCGAAAAACGCGGAATAGACAAGACGGGTTGAAGACTGCCGGAAAGAGATATGCCGGTGCAAAGGCGTAAGAAAAGAATGCCCATCTACACGGCATTCGATGTGAGGTGCTGGACATATCCACCTGTTGACGCTTTTCCGCACTGAAAAAACATTGTGGGACATTTCACTACAATTGTGTACCTTTTTCCAACAATTTGTTTTCAAAAACGTCCAAGACCAATTTGTAGCAAAATTTGCTAGGTATGAAAATGTATAAAAACTGTTGTAACTAATAATCTAATTAGAGTAAATTGCTCTTCAAAGACTTTGCTACAATTTTGTGTGAAAAAAAGTCCAAACGATTTTTTCAGTGCGGCTGCACGGATTAGATACGGAATATGTATCTTCGTCGCATACATGTGAATGTATGGCCATTTATATATCCATCTCTCGGCAATTCAGCGATTGTCTGTTTCCGCAAGGTGTTTTCGGAATTAGGGACCTTTTAAATTATAAGTTGGCAAATATGTTTGATGTGTCAACGGCCGCCATTAAAATGCTTCCTACATGGGATTGAGCATAGTAGAGAGGAATTCCGCGTCCATATTTTTCCCCGTCCATGGTTGCTAACATATTTGTTTTCTTTTATGTAGGAAACTAGTCGAGGTTCAACAAAAATTCTATTGAAGTATCAATGGAGAAACAAAATTTTGTAAGTCGTTAGTGTTTTTGCGTTTTTGCCAAAAAAAATTAACAGGCAAGAAGAGCTAACACCATTGCTTGATCATATTTTTGCTTGATTGCCGTTTGTAGACACGTAGAGCATTATTTGTCTAATAATTAAAATAAGTATTGAGAACTTTTGCAACTTGACACTTTGAAAAATTTCCATGATTTCCTAAATTATTTTCCAATAAACGTCATTCCTGATAGCACGCAGATTTTTACACTATAATCGTTATTTTTTGGTAAAATACAAAACACAAACCTTACAATTCTGTTTTAAATACGTACGTTAAATATTTTGCATTGGTTTTACTCTTATGTGTGATAAGATAATCTTACTCAAAATTTTGCCAAGCATCTGTAGTAAAAGGCTTTTGTATCTCTATACAGGGTGTCCGGAAAGTCTTAGTATGGACATATTTGCTATTAGAAAAGATAGATATACCAAATTTTAGGTGTATCTTATTGGTTAATAAATCTACTTTTTTATATAATTGAACTTTTTCAACCCCCTTGATGGGTTGAGGTCAAACATTTTACCGCGTGGTACCTCATTTTAAAGGTCTTCAAAAAAGAAGCAAGCCCGAGGTCCGCATCTTAATTCGGTTTTAAATGGCAAACCTTTAAAAATTGAAAATCGTGGGAAAAAAAATACAAAATTTAAATTCCTTTATATTTCTTTTATTACTTTAAAAGTTGTCCAAAATGACCATCACGAACGTCTTGGCAGTAATAAAGTCGATTATGAAACTCACTTCTCACATTTTCGAGAATGGGAGGTGTTACTTTTTGGCAGAGTTCCAAAATCGACCTTATTACTGCCAAGAACTTCATGGTAGTTATTTTGAACGACTTGTAATGTATGTAATAAGAGAAAAAATAATGGTATGTACTTTTTTTCCACGATTTTTAATTTTTAAAGGCTTGTCATTTAAAAACGAATTAAGATACGGACCTCGGGTTTGCGATAAAATGTTTCCATTTTTGAATACCTTTAAAATGAGGAACCACACGGCACAGGGCTGCTTTTAATTATTTTGACCTCAACTCCCTGGCGTCACCCCTCAAGGGGGTTGAAAAAGTTAAATTACATAAATATTTATTAACCAATAAGATACACCTAAAATTTGTTGTCTCTATATTTACTGAAAGCAAAGATATTTGCCCATGCTAAGAATTTATGCTACTTTTGGTAAAAAAAAATTAGGAAATTAATTTTTGTGAAAGAATCTCATTTGTTTTCTTACCTGACCTCCGAATGCACCAAGCCAAGGGAAACACCACCTAAATGTTCAAACTGCGGAGAGGCACATCCCGCAAACTACCGTGGATGCGTGGTAGCAAAAGAACTGCAGAAAAGACGAAATAACGCAAACAATGCAAGGAAACCACAAAATGGACAACCAAAAAATTTCACATCTAAAAATACTACCAAAGAGGTATCCTATGCACAGGCAGCACATGGCCCTAAATCTCAACCTGCACCAGTTCCGAATGAGCAACAGTCCATGATGCTAATGTTACAAAATATGATGAACCTTATGAACAAACTTTCAGAAAGGTTAGACAGACTGGAAACCAAAACTCGTGAAAAACAATAATGCATCAACAAGATCTAAGAATAGCAACTTGGAATGCTAATGGCATCCAAAACAGAATGCAAGAAATAGAAATATTTCTCAACACACAAAGTATTGATGTGTGTCTGGTCTCAGAAACACATTCAACAAATGAGACCTACCTAAAAATAAAGGGTTACCAAGTATACCAAACGATTCATCCCGACAATCAGGCACGTGGGGGAACGGCTGTTATAATAAAGAATAGCATTAATCATTATGAACAATGCCCTATTAGGAGTGCAGAAGTTCAGTTAACAGCAATAGGAATTAAAACAAGTAACACAACCAAACAGAGACTGACTGTTGCTGCAGTGTACTGTCCACCAAGGTATAACCTCAAGAAAACGGATTATAAAAACTTTCTACAGCATCTGGGAGACAGATTCATCGTGGGAGGTGATTACAATTCGAAACACATGGATTGGGGATCCAGATTAACAACTACAAAAGGTAAAGAACTTAGGGAAGCTATAAGGGAAACCGGATGCAACTTTCACACTACTGGTAAACCAACATACTGGCCTACAGATACTAATAAAATTCCAGATCTATTAGATTTCTTTATATCAAGAAAAGTGTCACCCAATTTTATTGATATTCAAGATAATTTTGACCTAGACTCCGATCACTCAGCTGTGATCTTAACTTTGAGCGAGAAAATAATTAGAAAAGAAAATAGGCCAACTTTGGTTAATAAAACTACTGATTGGAAAAGCTTTAGAAATGAACTGGAAAATAAAATTATCCTTAAAATCCAATTAAGAACCAAAGAACAATTAGAAGTAGCAGCTGAAAAGTTCAACAACATCATACAAAAAATAGCCTGGGACAACACAAAGGCGTACACTCAAAAAACAATGGGAAACAACTATCCAATGGAAATAAGAGAACTTGTCAAAGAAAAGAGAAGAGCCAGAAGGAGATGGCAACACACTAGGGATCCATCGGACAAAAATATTCTTAACAACAAAACTCAACAACTTAAACGAGAAATACAAAAACTTAGAGAAGAATCTATAAACAGCTACCTAGAAAATTTATCAGCTGATGAAGACAAGGATTTCTCCTTATGGAAGGCAACGAAAAAACTCAAAAGGCCAATCACCCAAATGCCACCCATCAAATTAAGGGATGGTACTTGGGCAAGAGATAATAAGGAAAAGGCTGAAGCATTTGCAGAACATCTAGCCGAAATTTTTCAGCCAAATGATATCCAGTCCAATGTCAATATGGAAGAGTCTGCGAATATCCAAGAGAATGAAATAGCACTAGTCACTCCTAAAGAAGTAGCGAACGAAATCAAAAACAATTTAAGCGCCAAAAAAGCCCCTGGGTTTGACCTTATAACAGGAGAAATTTTAAAACAACTACCAAAAAAAGGTATAGTTATGCTGACTTACCTAATTAATGCAGCACTTAGATTAAAACACGTCCCTAGCGTCTGGAAAGTGGCTGAAGTCATTATGCTACCAAAACCAGGCAAACCACCGAATGAAGCCAAATCTTACAGGCCCATATCACTACTACCAATTATTTCAAAATTATTTGAAAAGCTTTTCTTAAAACGACTTAAGATTATAATAGAGAACAGTAACCTAATCCCAAATCATCAATTTGGCTTTAGATGCAAGCACTCCACGATAGACCAAGTCCATCGAATAACAGACATCATAGAAAGGGCACTAGAAGAAAAGCTAATCTGCTCAACTATCTTCCTTGACGTAGCTCAAGCTTTTGATAAAGTTTGGCACAAAGGGCTAATTAACAAATTAAACAGAATGTTACCAAAACAATATGTAGAGTTGCTAACCTCCTACATTACAGATAGAGTGTTCAGAATTAAACAGGAGGATGAATACTCCAAACTGAAGGAAGTTAAAGCAGGTGTGCCTCAAGGAAGCGTCTTGGGACCCGTCCTTTATTTACTGTACACTTGTGATCTCCCACAAACAGAAAATGTAACTGTGGCTACATTCGCTGATGACACTGCTGTATTAGCAGTAGGAACAGACCTAGATGCAGTAACCAGACAACTCCAACATGCTAGCGACCAGATTTACAATTGGACCACAGACTGGAAGATTAAGCTTAATGAGCAAAAATCTATTTGTGTCAACTTTACCAACAAAAGAATAGGCAATCATCAACCAATTAACATAAATGGTATCATAGTTCCCTATGCAAATACTGCCAAATACCTGGGGATGACCTTAGATGCGAAACTAAGATGGAAGGAACATATCAGAACTAAACGCACTGAACTAGGGCTCAAATATAGACAGTTGTATTGGCTCTTGGGACGAAAATCTAAGCTGTCAATACACTGTAAAATCATGATATACAACCAGATTTTAAAACCAGTCTGGGTTTATGGCATCCAGTTATGGGGCTGTGCCAAGGAGAGCCACATCAAACGCATCCAAACCTTCCAAAATAAAGTATTACGGAACATAGTTAGTGCACCGTGGTACATACGAAATAGTGACCTACATCGCGATCTTAGTATCCCGTATGTCGCTAGTGAAATTAGAAGATTTGCCATCAAGCACGAGTCTCGACTCCATCAGCACGTTAACGTCGAAGCCATTAGGCTTCTTGACAACCAGGACCTAGTTAGAAGGCTGAAGAGGACCAAGCCCTTTGAACTAGTATAGACTTTTGAAAACATAGTACAGTGCGCAAGTGTGTGAGTGCTAAGTGCCATGGCCATGAGTCACAACAGATAAACCTTTAGGACTCCATTGGGTGAACTTTAGTATATAAGGATTTTAGTTTTTAAGAATTTAGAGAAAAATTAATGGTTGGTCTTGCAGACCAGTTTTAATAACAGTAAACGCCGCAGGCTTTATCAATAAAAAAAAAAAAAAAAAAAAAAAAAAATTGTTTTCTTGGACTCCGAGCTTATGTTTTTTTCACCGTTGTGTCTTGTCCCCATATAGCATTGTCTTAGTTATTAACAAATATGTATGTTACTCAGTTCCTAACTCTTAACTAACTAAGAACATAGTACAGTACAGGTACTTGTTTACCTCTTATTTACTTTTATGTAGTATTTCAGTATATTTTTGTTAATAATTTTTAATTTACGGGCAACGAAAATAATTTTTATTTTTCATACCACATTTTTTTTTTGTAGATTTCACAAGAGTCCGAATCAAAACCTACCAACCAACGCAAACTATTCCGGAATGACAAAAGCAGTTCCTTTCGAGACCGTGGTCGACGGACTGACATGGTACTGCCTAAGTTCCGGCACTCTATCGGTTTTGATGTGCCGCGAGTGACTCAAAAATGTGTCGCAAAAATAAACCGTTTTTATTTTAATCACATTGGAGTTTTTTGATCACTTGTGAGTTGAATCGTTTCTTTAAGGTTATTTTTTATTTTAATTTTTTTCATAAATGGCGCGTTTTAGGCAGTAATTGGTAAGTTTTCCTCATATATTTTATAAAAATTGGTAGTTAAGTTTCTTTTAATAAGTATATATATACTATATGTTTAAAATTTCGAATCATTGACAGAATTACGGATGCTAAAAGTTTTCTACTTATACTCTAGTTTTAGATATTGCCTTATGGAATCATCTGAATTTATTGCTATAACCAGATTTTGTCAATGACGTCAAATAACCTAAAATGCGCGTTTTATATATTCATCGTTTTGAATTGAACAAAAAGGTAAAAAAGAAATTTACAAAGAACAAAAATATTTGGCTATTTTTACACATTGAAGTATATAATTTTAAAAGTTTTATGCATTTTTGGCTTTTATTGTATAATTTTAATTTTTTACCGAACAAAAATAAAAAAAAATGTATCAATTGTAAGAATAGTCGAAGATTTGTATTGGGTAATAATCTTGTTAACCATTATGCTATATACCATATTATTGATATTTTATTAAAAAAGTATAGTAAACAAATTTCGTTTGTAATTTCAGCTGTTGTTCAAGACAAAACGACCATGTTCTTTAATTAAACGCGGTTCCCAACCTAGAGAATTTTTATTAGAGCTAACTTCTGATTTAGTTTAGATCTATTTATTTTAATATTTATTTACTAACAGGGACTTAATTCGCTTTTATGGGGACCTCGTTTTGTTTGTACACAGAATTGAAAAAGATATTGAAATTAAAAAGTATTATTTACAAGTCATCTTTTCGGGAATAAGCCGCTTCAAGCGCCTGATGTCAAAAGGGTCTAGCCGGTTAACCATATGAAAAGTGCCCCAACGTCGTTTCCATGTTCGTACCCTCGTAAATTAGTGTTCTTTGACAGAAACATTTTTGCACCAGGTTTGAAAACCCCTCCTCTCAGTAATGAGGGACATATTGGGGTGGCAACCCTTAACTTAAAAATTGATTATCTTTAAAACTATTTGAGATATCTCAATGAAATATTAACTGTGCATAGTTATTTATAAGGTTTATATAATCTAATTATTTCAGATTTTTATCTCATTAATAAATGGTAAAAAACAAGATGTTTAATTTTTAGGGGTGGTTTATCATAATTACCGCCGGAGTGACACCAACTAAAAAAAGTTAGTATAATCGTCTATTCTCTCGTAATAACATAAAAAAATTACACAAAGCTCGAATAGGTGGAACATTGTTAAAAAAAAATAAAAATCAATGTGTTATTCCCGATTCCTTCATTTGTATGACTTATACTTACATTAATTCGCCAAAATATATGCTTCATTTTATGTCACATTGATTTTTATTTTTTTTAACAATGTTCCACCTATTCGAGCTTTGTGAAATTTTTTATGTTATTACGAAAGAATAGACAATTATACTAATTTTTTTAGTTGGTGTCACTCCGGGGGTAAGTATGATAAACCACCCCTAAAAATTAAACATCTTGTTTTTTACCATTTATTAATGAGATAAAAATCTGAAAAAAATTATATTATATAAACCTTATAAATAACTATGCACAGTTAAAATTTCATTGAGATATCTCAAATAGTTTTAAAGATAATGAATTTTTAAGTTAAGGGTTGCCACCCCCATATCTCCCTCATTACTGAGAGGAGGGGTTTGAAATTTGGTGTAAAAATGTTTGTGTCAAAGAACAATAATTTATGAGGTAAGAACATGGAAACGACGTTGGGGCACTTTTCATATAGTTAACCGACTAGACCCTTTGTCAAAAGTGAAGTTTATGCTGTTGTATAAACGTCAATTTTGACAATTTGACACAAGTCGCTTTAAGCTAGTCATACACAAGAAATAACCGAAATTAAACTTGTTTTTCTATACTCGGGTGAGCTGAAACTGTTCTAATAGATCACGTGACTGCTATCGATGACGTACTCTGCTATTCTTTTGGAGCATGACGGATGACATTAATGACAAAAGAGTTGTAAACGTAGGTGAGTCCCGGGACGTATCCACACTATTTGGACATAAAATTAGGATCCGATTTGAAAATAAGATTCAAATATTTATTTACCTTCATTGTGTAATTTGAAAATGCGAAAATCCTTCGGTTAAAGTAAAGGTTGGGTTATGCAAACAATATTAAATTTAATTTAACCCTAATTTAACTTTACATTTAATTTAGTGCGAGTTAAATACACATGAAGGCATAAGAGCGTTTATCCACAACTTTAATTTAATTTTGCTTTAATTTTACTTTTAAGAAGTTCGCCAACTTTTATCTTCTTAAGGTTAAATTAAATGAAAATGTAGTTGCGCATGTGCGAGCTGACCTGGTAATATAAAATTCCCAGACTTTACAGTGTGGAAATGTTGATGGTAATAAAGTGCAGCATTTTTCAGTAATTCCGATACACAACTGGTGAAATTTTTTAGTCCGTTGTGGAAATTTTGTAAAAACCTTTTTGGTGCTGGCAATTAGCTTGTCAATACTTGCTTCAGATTGTTTCTGCCACTCGGTGTAAAGCATGTTTATTTACTTCAAAGCGTACAAGATTAAAATAGTCTACTGTAGAAGGTATTTTAATGCTACAAGCGTTTACACAGGCTCAAAACTAGATTACACGCGTTTGACCTCGGGGTATATTGTGGTGTGGTATCCATACATTGGGTGAGTAAAATATTTTTCTATTATTTTAACTGAAGGCTTTTCGTATTTCGCATTTTCAAATTACACAATGTAGGTAAATGAATAATTGTATTTTATTTTCAAATCGGATCCTAATTTTATTTCCAAATAGTGTAAAGACGCTCCTGGAATAACCTATATTGACAACTCTTAATGACAGAAGAATTCTTCCACAAATGGAAAATGTTTTAATTGATAACTGTAGCGAAATGTAAGCATTACGAAAAGATGGTTCCTAACATAAAAACAAAATTAATTGTTATCAGAATGATGAAAGGTCAAATAGCACAGAGGGGAAAATAGAAAATTTCTCAAGAGTAAATAGCTATTTGTGTATTAAGAGCGCAAAGTGATATATTGCCGCTCTGAGCGAGAAGTTAGACGCGCGACGCGTAGCGGAGCGCGCTATCTCGCGAGAGCGGCAATGTCACTTTGCGCTCGAATTACACACATGATTTTTTCTACAACCGGTATTTTTATAAAAATATTTTGTAATGTAATTATTATTGATATCAAATTTGACAGTTTATATTTTGTGTCAAAAGTCGCAGATACGCTGGACGTTTCTTTATTATTATTAAGGTGTCCATGGTAACTAAGCGAGCGACAAAGTAACTTTGTCGCTCGGCGAGCGACAAAGTAAAACAAACGCTTGTTCCTCGAAAATGTCCTACTTTGCGCTTTCTTTTGAAAGCGCAAATTTGTACTTTTCGCTCGGTTGTAGAAAAAGGTATTTTTCTACAACCGAGCGAAAAGTACAAATTTGCGCTTTCAAAAGAAAGCGCAAAGTTGGACATTTTCGAGGAACAAGCGTTTGTTTTACTTTGTCGCTCGCCGAGCGACAAAGTTACTTTGTCGCTCGCTTAGTTACCATGGACACTTTAATAATAATAAAGAAACTTCCAGCGTATCTGCGACTTTTGACACAAAATATAAACTGTCAAATTTGATATCAATAATTATTAATTACATTACAAAATATTTTTATAAAAATACCGGTTGTAGAAACAATCATGTGTGTAATTCGAGCGCAAAGTGACATTGCCGCTCTCGCGACATAGCCGCGCTCCGCTACGCGTCGCGCGTCTAACTTCTCGCTCAGAGCGGCAATATATCACTTTGCGCTCTTAATACACAAATAGTTATTATTGCTAAAAATCCGGCCAAAAGTTATGAGAAAAAGTTGTTAAGACTTAAGGGTTATGCTCAAATATGAAATCATGGAATCCTATCTCAAAACAATATTTTCCATATTTTTTTTTATTTATCGATTTTTTTAAAAAATCTGTTCAGGGTATCGTTTAATTTCATATAATTGAATAAAATAGGTGTACTGTTAAAAAACTTTCCTTTTTTTAGGTTTATGAATTTTTTTTAAAACTGATTTTTATTGTTTTATATTTATTAAAAGATAGGAAAGACAAATATCGTTTTCTCGAAACTTTAATACCCAAACTAAAAATCCCACATTTTTCCTTCGTAGATTTTAAGAAATGCTCTTTTTTATTGCAACAGACCCCATTTTTGCGCAATAAAATAATTCATACATCTAAAAAAGCATACAGATTTAATTTGTTGTTTAACAGTATACCTGTTCTACTCATTTAAGGGAATTATTAAATAGGTTTTAAAAAAATTAAATAATACGAGGGTTACTCAGAAACATATAAAACAATTTTTATTTTTTAGACCGGAGGTCATTATTTTATGTTTGAGCATAACCCTTTATTATTTCATGTTTTCAACATTATCAACTATGTGCAACAAGTCAGGAAGTGACATAACTATATTGAAGGCTTTCAACAGCATCTACTAATAGCCGATAATTTGCGTTTATAGTACGCAAAGCTGCTTCGTTTTAGGGTTATTAAAATGCTGTTGACTTTCTTTAATACATAATCTGATATGAAAGTTATCCATATGTTCACCCATAAATAAACGAACCCGCGTCACGTGATCTATTAAAATTCTGAGCAGAAAAGAATTGAATTGAAATGTTAGGTTATTGCCTAATAATTTTTTTGCAACTGTTCTTTAAATCTTGCGAGTTGGCTGTATTCCATACATATATAATTTCTCAAGTAATCTTTTTTATTTCTGTGTTGAACTCTTAGATATGTTATTTCTTTCTTTGTCCGTCTTTCGCGTATAAAATGATTCCATTTTTCATTGAATAAAAGCTCAGGTAAACATGTGGGTGATGAAGGGGAGTAAGGAGAAAGATTTCTGCTCGTGGTGTGACAATTGGTAAGTCGATGGTAAGTTTTGATGAAAGATATCTGTCTCAAGGCTCGACAGTGCCTTGTCTGGGTGGGTGGGTGTTTGTCTGCCTTAGATTCCAAAGTGTACAAAATAAATTTTCTAGCTACGTTCCGCTAAAAATTTCGTTGTGGGTATTATAATTTACAGTCTCCAAGTTCACTTCATTCCTCAATAGTTCACTTCATTTCTCAAAAGTTAACTTGATTCCTCAATAGTTCACTTTATTCCTCAATAGTTCACTTCATTTCTCAAAAGTTCACTTCCTTCCCCAAAAGTTCACTTCATTTCTTAAAAGTTAACTCGATTCCTCAATAGTTCACTTTATTCCTCAAAAGTTCACTTTATTCCTCAAAAGTTCACTTTATTCCTCAAAAGTTCACTTCATTCCTCAATAGTTCACTTCATTCCTCAAAAATTCACTTCATCCCTCAATATGCCCCCTAGACGATCATTACTGTCAGTATTACCGATTGTCTAAGGTGTGCCCCATAAAACGTTTGTTTTGTACACTTTTAAATTTTTGGCACGGTGTGAACTAACTAAAAAAAATTGTCGCTTTCTTGCAAAGCCGCAATTTGGGGTGGGTTAGAATTTAAGAATTAAAGAATCTGTGATTTGGAAAGGTTTCTACAACGTTGCCAAAAATACGTGAATTCCATTAGTTTTTTAAATTGATACATAAATAAATTTATCGTAAGTGAAAAGAAACCTTCCCAATGTAAACGTAATTATAATTGTAGCGAATTATAATTATCGATTCCTCGTATGTATGTGATATTTTGCTGTGGGTTGACGATAGAGAAAACCAAAGAAAGGTGCTTTAGAGTCCTATAAAGTGGGCTGGACGATAACTGGATTTATTGATTATTACAGCTGCATACAGAGACATCAGATCCAAAATTTTGTTGTTGATTCCGACTCGAGCGCCAGCAGCGTTAAAACTACTTTCTAGTTGTATATTTGATTGCTCGAAAAATTTTTGGTACTCGCCTACCGGTTACCTTCATAAAATGCAATAAAATTTGAATTTCCCTGGTAAAAAATAGGTTTCTGTTGAGTTCTCTGTGTAAAAAAGTCCTTGATTTTTGGTTCTAAAATACTTTTATTATTAAATATTGGTTGTTTCGACTTTATAGGAATAAGGTATGGCAAAAACGGAATTAACCTCTTTATTAGTACATTCCATATGATTTTTGAATTGTTATACTCTTTTGAAAAGGTTTATAATATTAAAATACGTAATATCGCCAAGTAGTTTACTTAAAGCAGACAGAGGTTAGATAAAAGACTAGCTTGCGCCCGCGACTTCGTCCGCGGTATAACAATTTTACTCTGTTACAAACTTTGAACCCCCATTTTACCCCCTTAGGGATTGATTTATTAAAAACTGTAAAACACGTGTTTAATGATTTATTTTTTGGAGTATTTTTATGTAGTTTGAAGTTAATAGGACCATCTAATATTTGTTCTCCATACAAACTTTCAACTCCCTAATGAGCCCTTTTATGGTTGAATTTTGAAAAATCCCTTAGCGAGTCTCTACATTATAAAATAAAACTACTGACCAAATTTCATATTTATAGCGGTTTCGGCTCGGCGATGATGAATCAGTGAGTCAGTCGGGACATGTTATATATTATATAGACACAGATTACTCCTACCAGATGCGAATCTTACGCTTTCGGCGGTGACCCGATTTAGAGAACTTATAAGGTGCCTACCGCCTCCGTATTTAATCTGTTGCCAAACGTTGAATTTGTCGGTGCGTGTGTACAATGCCACACAATATCATGTTTTAATATTTTAAAATATAATCCATAATTTCTCTGAATTAAAACCTACCCAACGCGTGGAAAATTCCATTCTCGACATCGACGCTCGAAGCGACTGGCCGCACTGTCCGTATCGCCAAGACCGCGGAATCTTGATATAGGAAATTTATTAAGAGATTCGCATCTGGTTAGGTACTGACTATTAGTACTTTTTTTACCTGGGTCGGCCCACTAAGGTTAAAAACGGGAAAACTTCAGGGGCACGGGTTTTTCACTAAAAATTAATTTTGTCAGAGACTGTCACTTTGTCAGCGCTTGTCATATTATCAGAAATTATTCCAAAAATAAATTATTTATTACAAAAACAACAAATTGCTCTATAATACAAAATATACAGAGTAGATGAAAAACCATCTGTGTTGGGTTAGAAGCTACCTAGCCGCTTTAAAAATGAAAATATAATCCTCAATTCACAGGTTATTTCTCGTCAATTGCCATTCCAGGTTGTAACATTTTGTCGTAGTTCATACTAGAGATCGCACGATATGACTTTATTTTGCCGATACGATATATCGGCCGATACCGATATTTACGATGCCGATATACCGATACCGATATATCGTATCGGCAAATACATTCGTACATGTTTCAATGTTTAGTTTTTATCAGGGTTGGAAAAAGTCATGACTTATAAAAAGAAAGTCAAGGTTTAAATCATGTGAATTAATTATTCATGCCAACCCTGGTTTTTATAACGTCGAATATAAATTAAAAAATACAAAATACGGTTCTGAACCTCCAATTCGCTAAATCCTGTACGTGTTCCGTATCAATTTCCGTTTTTCGTTCATGCGTTTTCTGTTTGGGCGAAAACGAAAATCGGGGAGTTCCCGGTTTATCATTCCGTCACGCGGTAACGCGGTATAGGTATAACGTTTCTGATTGGTGAAGTTTCGGGGAAGTCCCTGTTTAATGTTTTCAGTATTGCTTTGTGAAATTCTGAATTTATTTCTCCGGAAAAAGGCCTCAGTTATACTCCAGTTATGTTATAAATGATTAGATATTATTAGTGACATCGAAGAGGCACAAAAATGTATTTTATTTTATTATATTTACGAGTATTACCTTTCGTAGGTATATGCAGTAAGAATCCAAAATTCTTCGTTTTATATGTGCCGATATATCGGCAAGTTTCCTGCCGATACGATACCGATAATCGGCAACAACCGCCGATATGCCGATATAACGATATCAATATCGGTATCGTGCGATCTCTAGTTCATACATTCGCGAAAACACGAATCGGCGATGACATAAACACATCATCTGTTTTTTGCTTTATATAGCGCTGTTTTATCTATAAGCGATACACTGTTTTGCGAATCTTGATAACTATGTAATTAAAAAAAAAGGTTTTTCTCGTTCGAGCCCACGGTGTATTAAAGGCTGTATGAACCTTAGGATGTAAGAAGGATGATCGTTATTTTGTATGTAAGTTTGTAAGTAAGTATATTTTTTAACTTTTTTTATTTATAATGATAAGGTTTTTCCACGTTACATATGAATAAATAGGCCTACAAATTATTTTTGTTATATACTACGAAACGATGAAATATTGATTTTCGTTGATCAAGTTTTGAGTTTGCTAAATATTGAATGAAGGAAATTAATATTTTATTAGATAATAACGATTAAGTATGTGAAGGAAAAATAGTTGTTACAATTATTACGATAAAAAGTAAAATCGTTGGAACTGACTAGTGGGTTAATGTCTATTTATAAAAAAAATAACTTGGTTTCCTTATCATGTTCAGCAAGCTTGTCTCTGGTAACCCGTGTTACTGTAACTAAAAGAATTAGGGTGGCGGTCATGTGAAAAGAGACGAACTATTTTTCTAACTTAGAAAAGGTAAAAAATAAAATTTCTTTTAATATAAACGATCACTATACAAAGAATAGTATGAAACAGTAAAGTCACAAAAACATACTAATTGTTAATATATTGTTAATAAATTGCCGAAATGAATGTACTGAATTTGATCCACTACATTTAGGCTATAATATATTACTGAAATATTGACAATTAGTTTTTTGTATCCTCTTGACCTTTAAAATCGACAAAGGTTTATATCAAAAGGAACTATATTTTTTAAATTATATTCAATAATAAAAATAGTCTGGTTCTTTTAACAAGACCCCTACCTTAATTGGCAGAATAAGCTGTGGGTATATATACAGGGTGTCTAAAATAGGTGATACCACTATTGCTATCTCCGAAACGGTAAAAGATACGAAGTCGGTTAAATTAGAGAAAATGTGCCATTTTTAGTCCCTACTCATATTTCGTTTACGAAGTTGCCAAATTCTCTAGTTTCTTATCTACAAGGGATTTTTAAAAAATAGTCAAAAATTCAATTCTTATATATCTCGAAAACTATTATAGTTAGAAAAAATTTGTTTTAACAAAAATCACACAATTTTTTACCTTCTCTAAAGTAACGATATTGTTTTGTTTATATCATTTGTTTTTATTGAGTTACTGATACTAACTTGTTTTTTTTTCAAATACTTTTTGCTGCATTGTTTGAAAGAATACTTCATACTCTTTACGTCTGTGTATCAGGTGATTATGTTTTTCGACGTTTTGGCGAAGAATAGCTTCGTCAGGATATTCTACCAGTACGGGCCTGGCATTTTTCAAGTAAATGCGCCATTTCACAACGACACAAACCATAACGATAGGTTGTGAATTATGCATTAACATGGAAGATCCCAGGTCCGTATTGTTAGAAAATCCTGATGATGTTGCTATTCTTGATCAAAGCGTCGGAAAATATTTTCAAGTTGTACACAGTTGTAAAGCGTATAAAGTATTCTTTCAAAAAATGGAGCAAAAAGTCCAGGTGCGTATTTGAAAAAACAAAACAAATTAGTATCAGTAACTCAATAAAAACAAATGGTATAAACAAAGCAATACCGTTACTTTATAGAACGTAAAAAATCATGTGATGTTTGTTAAAGCAATTGTTTTCTAACTACTTATAATAGTTTTCGAGATATTTAAGAATTACATTTTTGACTATTTAAAAAAAATCCCCTGTAGATAACAAACTGTAGATAATTTGGCATCTCAATAAACGGAATATGAATAGGGGCTCTAATTTAACTGACCTCGTATCTTTTACCGTTTCGGAGGTAGCAATAGTGGTCTCACCTATTTTAGACACCCTGTATACAGTCAACAGGTAAGACAAAATGTTTACAACATTTTCGACGTACCGAAAATTAAAAAACACCTCAGCGTCCAGCAAAAAAAATTAAGTTTGAAGAAATTGTCCTTCATGTATAGTAACAGGGTACTTGCAAATCGCCAAATTCGTTTTTGGCGGCCATATTTGGTGTGGAAACAATGTCAATCGTTAAAATAATACTGTATTGAGAGCAGTATTGAGCTCCAATTACTACTAGGTATTTTGTTTTATTTTTAATGCTCAGTTATTTGCTAGAACAATGATTTTCCAGTGTAGGCATGTAAAAAAGACTTACAGTTCATTAAGAAACTAACGTTCAGATTCACTAAAAAGGTTTAAGATTCAGTACTGGTTTAAATTAAGATCTTCTATATAGTTGATCAGTCTTAGGTTTTCGTCCTGTCATTGTAAATAAGTAGAGCGGTATAACCGTTTCCGCGCGGCTTAGCCGTGCGCGTCATCAATTAAAGCATCGCCGCTTGCTGCCAACATGTGCCCAGTCGGTTCCCGAGCCGGCGGTTATGTGTTGCGGGAACAGCTATACAGCTGTATTAATAAGTCATTATTGAGGCTGGCCTGGTTGGTTTGTCACTAAGAGGCGTCGATACCGGAAATTAGTCGGACATACAGTTTCCGACGATCCTATCTTCGGTTTTATTTCAGAGAAATCATGATTTTTGTATTTTGCTTGAACTTGAGTCAATTTTTTGAAAATGATAAACAGTTTTAACCATAACTTATAATTATTGAGATACTCGTTTATCACAACATTCTGATTCCATAATTTTTTTGTTCGAATTTTTCAACCTTTTTATTACCTATATCTTTTGAACAGATATAGATAGAGAGGCAAAAACCCAAGCAAATTTTTAAAATGAATTCATAAACCATCGTATTTGAGGGTACCATTTAAGAAATAGGTACCAAAAACTGACGAAAAATTCATTTTTTCATCTTGTTTCAAGATTATCGAAGCTATTTAAAAATTTCCGCTAAGAAGATATCGTTTCCAGGATTTGAAAGGTTTATACTCCTTAAAAAATTTTGAATACTCTTTCATAAAATAAAGCCGCTTACGTAAAAAAAAATTGTAAAATCGAGTTTTCTTTTCAAACTATTGATCTAGGATTTTCATTTTGAGCTTAAATTACTGAGGTCACACCGCTTTAACAAAATCTGAAAAAAATGGAAGTGGGAATTAGGGATTCACGATCTAAATCGATTTTTTGGAAAGATCGATTTTTTCCGAATGAAAATCGATTTTTAAGAATCGATCTTTTACCCTTCGATTCTGCAAGGAGATCGGAGATTTTACACAGAATCGATTCTTCTGGTATTTTCATCTCTGTGAACTTTAAGACTTAATTAATAATTGGAAGTTAATATTGATATGTAATTCTTTATGCGCCATCTAACATTTTATAGAAAAAAAAACTTTAAGAGTTATAAATAGCATTGGTTTGGAATGGACACTGTTTACTCTGCCGGCTCCCCTCTCCTACGCCCAAATTTTTCCAAAGATCGATCTCTTAAGGCGATCTAAATAGTGAATCGATCTCCATGATCACGATCTAGGATCGATTCGAAATATTGATTTTTTTTAGAATTGGTTATTGGTTATGGTTAAACTTACCCGAGGCACACCGTGTACGCTGGAAAGTTATTGATTTTTAGAGCAAACAACTGAGCAATAATAAATGTTAAAAAGCCAAAATATGAAGTTGTAGTGGACTCTAGATACTACTCTTAAAAGTCGAGTCCGAGGTATGAATAAAAGATTTTGAAGTCGGAGACATTAAAATACCTAATGTACTTTTTCACAAGTCACTGTGGTCAATCGGCCAGTCTTATTACTGTCGAAGATGGCTAAACCAAACGGTAGCAATTTTTTCCATTGGCAACAAAATAGCATTAAATATGGCGCAAAGAAATGGTAAAATTTCAAACAACCAAATCATCGTTCTCGCGCCGCGCCGGTGTGTTTTAAACGTCCTATTGCGTACAAACACAGATCGCGTAACTTTTTATATAAATACCCCTTTTCGAACCTTAATTTCCGACCAAAAAAATTTACTAAATACAAATAAGTGCGTGAAGAAAAGCAAACCAAGCAAGAAAATGAAGAAATCAAAGTGACTGTGGAAGGCTGCATTTTTTGCTTGAGTGTTTCGTTTTGATTGTGCCATGATTGTTCATTGGATGGGAAAGATTTTCGTATGGTTTTAAGAATATGTTGCTTTATAGGGAGTATGTGCGCCAGTCGCCAGGTTTAGGAAAATAATTTCAGAAAAAAATTAATTTAGGATTTTACCAACAAATTTCTTCATTTTTTAGGGTTAAAAGTACCAATAATTAGTTTTTGCCCATTTTCTAAGATTCCTTTCACTTTATGTATTCAGTAATCTATTAAAAAACATCCATATACATTTTTAGAGAAAATTTATGTAGTAGAAAATGGCGTAAACTGATTTTTGGTCCCTTTATCCCTCCGGAATGGGGCGACCTCGCGGTTGATCGAAAACTTATGGTCTTTTTAGCAAAATCCTAGTGAACCATTTCGTGGAATAAAATTTCTTTCCTCAATTATTTTCATCACAACATACTTGGCATCTGGCCTAATAGTGGTGAAATTTAAACTGAACCGAAGAATGTTAAAAAACCAAAATAGGCGTTTAATATTCCTCTTAAATGTTGAAAATTTCGACTTAGGGTTTTTAAATCTCGTGGAAAAATCCAGCTAGTACATCCTCTATAAACAGACATTTTAAATATTATGTCAAATCTTTCCCCGTTGTATTTTTGAGCCGATGTTTGACAATAGTCGTTTTTAGTGTGAAAATGAAGACTGATCCCTTATGATAGTGTATAAGTTTAGCTCAAATGCCGTTTGTGAGTTGCTGCATCAGTGCTGCTGTCCGCGGCTGAATTCCAGTTTTTTTTCTTATCCCGTAGTTTTTCCTGTGTACAGGGTGCCCAATTTTAAATAAACTGTAAAAATAATTTTTAAAAAACATTTTTTTATTTAATATTTTCCAAAATATTACTTCTTGCTATTTATCTCGTTTAATACAAATGAAATTCATAAATCAATATTTTAAAATGGAAGTTTTATTAAATGAAAAAAATTATGTTAAATTTAAAATAGGGCACACCCTATATCACGTAGAGAATTGTCGAATATCGGTTAGTTTTTTTTTAATTATTTCTCTTTGTTTAAATATAAAACACAATTATGTAAGTCCATTTAAAAACAACAAAAAAATAGTAGAATGAAATGTTTTTATTTTGTGCACGCTCTTTTAGTTATTTTCCACTGTGGAATCAAACTTTTTGATGGATATTTTGTAGTTGTCATATCAAAAATAAAGTATTTCATTTAAAATGTTTTGTTTTCTTTTAGCTTTAAGTAAAAACTTAATGAGTTCTTACTATATTTTAATTTTGGCAGCATTTTATAGGGGGCAAGGAGAAATAAAATTTTTCGCATTCCTGTTTAGAAGAAAATTAAAAGTAACCAAGGCTGCCCACTTGAATGCCATACCAGTGACGGCGTCGTATAAAAGCAACTACGTATAAGTGATAAATAGTGATAATAATAATTTACAGGCGCGGCCCGTGAGTTTTTTTACAGGTGGGTCAAAATTTTGTGGGCAACTAGTGATATCAACGCAACAAGCAAAATACGATTTTTAATTAAGGAAGATTATTTAATATTGTGCCTAGTTTTGCCAAGAAATTATTTACCTACAAATAAACACCGCAAAAATCATAAACTGTATATTGAACATTGCTACTCTAGATGTTTATGACTTTTTTCTGTGTTTTAGTACTCTAGATTGTCA
Organism: Philopedon plagiatum; assembly: GCA_963971165.1. NCBI lineage: Eukaryota > Metazoa > Arthropoda > Insecta > Coleoptera > Curculionidae > Philopedon > Philopedon plagiatum. The sequence goes on along the minus strand of OZ020189.1, from coordinate 12,652,910 downwards.
GCGGCTTCCCGTTTTGATACTTTTGGCGTCTCCTCAATAGAGGTCGCGCCTTGTACTAAAAGCCCAGAATAAATGGTGGTGTTTATTCTGAGCTAAAAGTATGATTATTCGTAAAATAAAATTAGGAACGCTGCCGAAACTCCATTTTCTTAATAAATACAATACTGGCGACTAGACATAGTAATACGATCTTTGTCTACGCACGTGCAGGCTGCCAACTGTAGTAGATATGAGATTGCCAATAATTTTAAAAATATTTTATCGAACAAGTGCTAACTTGTTGCCAATACACCTTTTAGAGCCGATCTAATTTTTTAAATAACAAAAATTAAATAAAGGCTACCCTAACAGCCTCGAACCCACGACCTCTTGGTCAACTCGCTGAGATTCTACATCTCCGATGCCGTTATATTTGATGACTAGCGCTGGCGTCGCTGAGATCGTATTTATAAATTTTTATGTTTAACCGCTAATTAATAATACATTAATTCAATGCAAGTACAATGTGCATATTAGCTACCTAATTAGTTTCTCTTTTTCCAAACACAATGTTTTGAAAGAGTATATTTTACGGGGCGGTTTGAGTGTATTTCCATAGTGTGAGTTGCCCGATATTATTGGTGGGCCGTCGACCAATTGTGGCTCTTTTTAACTTCCTAAAGCACGTATGTCTGCTTCTCTCTTAATTTTAATGAATTTATATTGTCCATTTAAACCTACGAGCCTAATTTAAAATACGACCCAGCGACCCAGCCCAGAGCAAGCTTGGATATCTTTCGACGATGACTTGAGCTGGATTCTTTCTTGGGGAGTTTTCGCATGGAACTTGCACTTTTTTGAAAGAAAAGTTTGGTTTTAAAAAATAAATTATTAGGTGGATCATTAAAAATAAATTTAGGTGGATCATTGACCAAATGACCTTATGCGACGGGCCGCGCCTGATAATTTATATGATATGTAATACCCAGTTAGTATTAAAAATCCGGATTGGATCGTCTAAACATTTGCAGGCGTATGTCTCTACAATCGCTTCCATAAGCGATGTCCGATGCGGCGAAAAAATGTTTTTATATAAAGAAAACGACCGTTCGACTTCTACAGATGTTATATTTGCGTAGTTGAAGTTGTCTCTGAACTTATTTAACGGATACGTATCAGCACTGTTACTGTAAATATGTCTTAGTCTGGCAAAATCTCTAATTTTTCTTATTACACTGTAAAAATTTTCTCTAACACAAGTACCTGTCTCACCATTTAAAATCTGTAGCACTTTTTGCACCTGGTCTACTATTCGCAAGGTTTCGCTACAGGATAACGAAGTATTTTGTAACTTGTTTATTGCATCGGTTAATTCCGCATAATTACTAGAGATAGTTTTTAAAAATCAGCTTATAACCCGCATTCTTAGTAATCAGGAAGGTTTATATTTTATTAATTAGCATAGTAAATAATATTAAAATGGTCGGAAGTGTTTAAAATATAATAAATTCAATCAACTTTTTATGTGGCAACACTGTACTTTTATTTGTTGAAGCACATTTTAAAAAGCCTTCCTTGAGACATATAGAACATGAGACATTGATGGGATTTACCAAAATCTCAGCTGATATCGGATATCCTTTTATTTTTACAACGAACAGAGAAAGACAAATCATGAGCGCTATTCAGATTACTTAGATCATAGTTCCTGCAAATGTCTATTGTTTCGCGTTTAAAAGCATTTTTTATAATTCAACATTTTGTATTCTACTTGTTTTACGTAACAAATATGTATTTACCAAAAAGTTATCGCGAAGTACTGTTCAAATGCCAATGTCATGTGTCAAACAAGTTACAGGTTACAGCGATCACCGTTAAATTGGAATTGGTTTGGCCCCGTTATAATTCCCGCCTGTTTTAAGTTCAACGAGATTTTAATAGTTGTTTATGGCTTTATTAATAATGTAACACCTTAGAATAACTGTTATTGCAAAATACTTACACAATATACCCTATTTTGCATCAGTAATGAAATTATGAAATTCCGTTGCAGTGACCATTAAGATTTTTCTCTTGGAAAAAATGTTCCGTTATTGTGGAAAATACTATGCCCGCGGATAGGGTTTAGAACAGGACAAATTTAATGGACCAAATTTTGCAAGAAGCGTAAAAATGTAACTTTTACTAAAAGTTTTCTTGTAAAATAAATAAGATTCACGTTGTGAAAATTAATTTTTTATAGGTACAGGGGTACAAAAAATACGAAAACGTTATTTTTCGTAGGAAAGAGCTAGTTTTTGTGATTTGATTTGAAATTTCATTTACAAAATATCTAGTACTAGTACTAGTAATAGTATTTATTTACTTGGCTTCTGCTGAACGCTAGCAATATTTTGTGAGCGTCTTTTCCAATAGACCAAAATGTCTCTTCTCTATATTCGACTTTTCCTTGTTTGCCTTGTGTCCGTGTCAATAAAAATTAATGGCCAATCTTATCGAATATTAGTACCTTCACCGCCAAAGATTACGACAAAAGGGTTTTATTTTACCTAGATAGGACCGTCTTAAATTAGTACCGGCCGAGAATTGTGCAATGTCGGACATGCCTCTATTTAAATATTTTACAATACTCAATTTAAATTTTTGGTGTTTGTTTCCTGTCTGGCAGAAACAAAATATTTACCTATTTTGGTTCTTGTTGGGCCCATTGTGCAATAAAACAATATTCCGAAATGAGGCAATATTGGTTCCTTTCTTTTTTTTTGGTTTTGGATGAAAGGGTTAAGACCCCACACAGTGTGTCGTGCCCAAAAAGCTTTGTCACAAATGTGAGTCGTTTTTACACTTTTTTGGTCCTCCATAGAGAATGTGAAAATAATTTAAAAACAATGGCTTTTGCTGTATGCTGTTTATAAATGGTGTATATCTAAATCGTCATTTTTGTGACTAAAATTTCACACGAAACTGACATGCCAAGACCATAATTACTTTTTTGCACTCCGTAGCTAAAAAAGGCTATTGTAGTCCCTAGTTTTAGGAACTAGTGTCACTTTTAATCCCTGAGGGATTATAAGTGCTTTAAATCCCTTTAAATGGTAGTTTTAATCCCTGTAGTGACAATAAAAATACCAAAAGATAACAGAAACGCAATTTTGATTATAAAACATTCCTAGCTAACCTATTTAAAACCTTTTAAATTTATCTAGGTCAAATAAAGTGATACATATATTCTTTGCCTAGGTATAATGAATAATTACACCAGCACAAAAAAAAAGTGGTCTGTACATTTGACCAGACCCATTTATCTATATATGAATTTTGATGCGCTGAATCCAAATCCGACGTCCGTTTGGCCCGTACACCCTCAAAATTTTGAGTAAATTGTGAGAAACTGCTGAAAATAGCTAGAAATTGCAATTCAACTTCGGAGGACTGATTGCTTGTGCCTGTAACCAGGGCACCTCCACGTGGTGAGGGTGGGCAACAGAACCGTCTGGCAGAGTCCCTGGGTTAACGGCGTGCATCCCGTCATGGCAGACACAAGCCATAAGTGCTTTACGATGCAGGGATTCGGAATCCCAGTATCGGCGTCTGGTCAGGGTGAGAAAGCAGGCCCGCAGGCGTCGTCATCAAGCGACTTCAACCCTACATTAGTGGGTAACTTGGCTTCTGTATCTGTAGAGTATAATGTTACAAGAAATCACTCCCACATACGTAATAAAAGTTCTCATTAATACGTAAGAACAATACTATTTTTTGCTGCTACTCATTGCTATTTTTTACGATTTTTGATAAATATATGAATGATCGAGATTAAAAGATTCTGAATTTGGATTCAGCGCATCACAATACATACGAAACGTACTTGATCTAGTTCAATAAAATTTTCTTGATTTTCATAACTGCAATTTTTCGCAATTTTTATCCATTTTCGCAATTTACTCAAAATTTTGACGGTGTACGGGCCAAACGGACTTCGGATTTGGATTCGGCGCATCAAAATACATATAGATAGATGGATCTGGTCAAATGTACAGACCACTTTTTTTTGTGTGCCGGTGTATTGGTGATTATTAATATTTACGTTTATATGAACATTACTACAATGTACAAATATTAATAGCAGATTTGTTTCTTCGGATGTACGAATAGAAGTGGTCTGTGTTGAAAGTTGATCCCTAAATTGGTTAAGATTACTGTCTCCTTCGTGACCTAAAATTTTTTGGGCCCCATTCTCCTTGTTATTCACCGAGGTCTCGACATAGCCTTCAGCCACTGCCGAAGACTTGCAACAAACGTGTCTCTTCAAAACGTTTGAAGAGACACGGTTGATATTAGTTTGGAAAATATACCAATGTCTGCATTGTTTTTAACTTGGAGCATCGCTTTAACCATTGACAGCTGGGACCATAAGGTCGAGCTTCGTAGTGTCCTCAATTTTTGAAGAAAATATGCTAAGAGTAATAAGAGTATGTTTTCTGTATATTCAGCAATTTTCTTGGAATGGCACCAGGTTGCAAAATATTCGTATTGTTTTTCATATATCTTCGGGTTGCTGCAAAAACAAGATAACTCCATCTTGTGCTGTTTTTGAATTAACTACACTATAAGACTAAAAATTGTTCCGAAAACATCCTGCCAAATCTAGTCAAGTACATAATAATTGTCTAAAGTGGAAGCCAATAATTATTTTGTTCTTGACTGGTTTTGGCAGTATATGTTCGGTGTTTTGAATTTTTAGTCTTATAGTGTAGGTAGTTATCTCAAAAACGGCACAAGATGGAGTTATTTTGTTTTTGCAGCAACCCGACGATATTTTTCTTGATTTGGGCGGCAATAAACTAGACGTAGCCTCTCTCTCAATTTCATTAATAAAAAAATCGCTCATAGTTTCGAACTTTTGGGTAAAAACTCAAAAATTGTTTAACAATTTTAAACAAAATCCTAGTTTCCGAAGTATAGAAGCCATTATGATTTTGTAATAAACGATTATTACAGGGCTGTGCAAAATGATTTTAAAAATAATATTAAAACATATTTGTTAACTTTGTGTCCTATAATTGTTGGAGTGCAAGAGATAGCATATATACCACGGGACTAAAGGGTCTTTTAATCCCTCGTGCAATTGTCGCCCTTGCCTGCGGCTAGGACACCAAATTTTGCTGAGATGAGAAATTAAGATGCCGTATTTTATTGTGACGTAGGTCACTACTAGAAAAGGTGTAATATAATATATGCCTTCAGTCTATTTTTCATAGATGTAAGGAGGTCTCTCATCTCCGCTATCTTTTCTAACCAAACATGATCAAAGCTATGTCAAAAAATCACAAAATAAATATGAAGCAACCGGTTTTCAGTTCACCAAAATTGTTATTTAATGTGAAAAGTACACATTCCGTAAGAAAATGGTCGAGTAAACCATCAGAGGCGTCGATAAAGGGGAAAACTCAGATTGTAAAAAATACATGTTTTTTAAAAATGTGCAAGTAAATCAAAATATAATTTTGTGTCTTTCCTTTTGACCCGGACGCCGTAAACATTTGACAGACGTATTGAAGCTTTTTTATACATAAGCACCTTTGCTATGTACAAAAATTGACGGCGATTCACTATCGCTAAACGAGTCTAATTTGGCAACAAAATTTTAAACTAGCAAGTGTAAGAATAAGACAACTAAGTTTTGTATGATGAATTTTTGTTATTTCTAAGGCTGTTTGCAAATTTGTAAAGAAACACTTGGAAACTAAGCAAATCGCTGAAATATTTTCACTCATAACTCGTAATTTTTTTAATGATGACTATTAATAATGATAGGACCCAAACTTGTCAAAATCCAACTGATTTAAACCAGTACGAAATCCTAAAACTTGTTAGTGATTTCCGGTGTTTTACTGTCTATTGCATGACTGCATTCAGAATACACAGGGTGCCTTAGATTAAGACTGCACTATTACTAGCTTGGACTTGTTACATAGGGAATTTCAAATGCTATTATCTCGAAAACGGTTACTCCTAGCAACTTCAATTAAGTTCATCTTTTTGACGTAAAAGAAGCAGGGTAATGGATTTTTTCAATAGTCATTTAAAAGAAGTGCGGTATGTCGTAGGTGGCGCCCCCTGCTAGTAACATTAAAATTATGGACGAACTTGAGTTTCTCGCCCCAAAAAACTCCCAAATCCCTAATTTCGTGCCACTATGTCGTTTTGTTGAGAAATTATTGGGAAAAATCCAAAACAAAAATAAAATTTTGATACCCTGTATTTTGGTTATTATCAACTTTTGAATTAGGCAAGTTTAAATAAATCGCATTATTTCGACATAAGGAAACTACTGTTGGTCTGTGTACCATTACTTTTGGACCACCCTATAGAGTTTAAAATTCAATTTTCGAAAAATTGCACTTTCAAAATAAATATTGTATTTTTTTATTGTTTTTTGAAATATTTTAGTAGATCCGGTTTTTGTAACGCCAATGGTAAGTGGTCATCTTTATACGCGACTGCTTAGTGTAAGGTGCTAATATGAAAAATAAACAATTTCAAAAATGTATTTCTCTGAGAGCTGCTGTACTACCTTACAATAAAAAGAGCAATAGAACAAATAATATTTTAACTTGACCACCAAGAGATATTTTAAGTCTTGAAAGTTTGTTGGTAATTCATAAAGGACTATGAATCATGCGTGCAAGTTTAAATTGGACAAGTTCATTTAGACCCTAAATTCATTTTTCCCCAAACTGCTGTGCGTTTATGCATATATGCGCATTTTAAATAGCCTCATCTCAAGCGGAGTATTCAGCACGCATTACCAGAATTTTTTTTTAGGGTTGTTGCTCAGTTATTTGCTATAAAAACCTAATGAGTTTCCAGTGTAGGTGTCAGGCGCGGCCCGTGAAATTTTAAAGTTGTATATCTCTGTTGCTACTTATGGGACCCATGCCAAATTTAGGTTTTTTAATAGTGAGGGTAATAGATAGGTTATTTGGAACAGGGTAGAAGTATCACGGTAGTGACGGATTTTAAAATTTGAAAGTTGTATATCCTTGTTGCTACTAACGGGATCCATACCAAGGTAAGGGGATTTAATAGTGAACCTACTAGGAATGTTTTGGTAAAGAAAAAAAATATTTTATATCAAATTAACACGCTTAGCTATTTTATTTATTTTTTCAAAATAAATTTTACATCATTCTGTCGACAATTCTTAAATTTTAAGAGAAAAAGGTGATAGTCATTTGGATGTTTTTTAAAATTATATTGTAGGTTTTAGGTCCAGCCGACGTAATTTTTTGTGTGCGTGTTTCGATTGACTGATTGTGCAATAATATTAATATACTGACATATTTATTGAAAACGCGAAACGACTGATCAAATCCATTGTGTTTTTTTATGTATCTATACTGGAAAGTCATTGATTTCTTATAGCAAACAATAATGCTATAAAAACAGACAAAACTGAATTCTGCTTTTAGATGTACCTCAAAATTCTGTGCAAAAATATAAATTTGCATTTAGATATAGATATTAATAAAAATATTAATAACAAAGTACATGCTGCCTAATTAAAGCAACAGAATGTATATGCACATTCAGCAAGAGTTTTTTCTGTATGCTTTTTTTCCACAAATAAGGAAGTATCAGATCCCGCGAAGCGTGAGTAGCTAAGCCATGCTAAAATTAACACTTTCAGTTCTTGAAGGGTTCTAAATACCCAGTACCGCAAGAATAATTCTGGTTTAACTTCTTCAAGAAATAATTTAAATTTTAATTTGCAGAAAGAACATTTCATTCGGGATTAGCTGACACTAGCTTAAATTTTAATCTAGTGTTGAATTTTTGTCAAGTTACCCATGATTTGACTAAATCTGGACAAGGCTTGCTTTAAAAAGAAATCGTTTAACATCGGCCTTTATATTCGGGCAATCGGAAGCGGTCGTATAGCTGCCAAGGGTAAAAAGTTGTACCTAATCTGTCGTGTGTTTGTTTTGAAGTGAAATTGTGTGTTTTTGGACGTATTATTATTATTATGGAAAAAAACAAAGGTACAAATCCTGAATACATACTGAACAGGAAAATTGTTTAAAGTACCTAGTAGAAAAATAAGAAAATTGTATTTTTATTTAGATAAATATATATTTTATTCAAGCTCTAGAAAGGTCCTTACTCTCAACTTTCAACATTATTTTCCTGATGTTTCACACAAATATCCCGTAAAATCAATAATTAGAGCCTGATTTCATGGGTGTTCCTAAACTCCGCCGGACTAATTGACCAGCCATATTTACTATACATAAACTCCGCCGGCAGCTTCAAGAATCTCATACATAAACTCCGCCGCATCATAATTATGCATAATATTGTAAATAAAACCATAAAACTTCATTTCAACTTTTTTATTAAACCCTGTCTAAAACTATACACTTGATATTAATATTAAACTATCTTAATAACATAAAGCTTATAATTTAAACATTATTTCTTTAAATAATAGGAAACTAATTTTACAAACTCAAATTTCGTTATCGTTTTGGAATTGTACAAGGTTATTTTGTCTTTAAAAAATAATTTCTTCCTTAAATATAATTTATTTTTTATTTCGTGGGGTGCTTTAACACTATTCATTTTTACGTATGTATCTATCTGAATATTTTTTAAAACATCAATAAAAAGAAAAATGTTTGGATGCTCATTATAAAAATATGAGTTGAATTTACTATGAAAGGACTCACAAGCATTTGTAGTGCGTTCAGTGTCTGTAGCACTTGCCCAGATAGATGGAGGAAATAAACTATACTCATCAATATAATTGTCCGTCAAATAGTCAGCAAACTTAATTAGTTTTTGGTTAGTAGGAATCACAGACATAAGACTAAACACAAAACAGTCACTAACATCACTTGGTTCGAGCATTGCTAAACCAAAGGCCCACCGTAGCCATTCACCAACTTTAGATGATTTATTTTTATAGTCACTCACTAATCCCAACTTTTGAATTCTTCTCCAGAAACTTTGGCACAAATGGAATCGGCATCCTGTAATCCGGACATGTGGAAAAATTTGCCTTGCTGCATCATGAATGGCTTTTTCAAAGTCGGCGACGATTTCCTTGGGTTGGAAAATTAAGTTTAAACTCTGACACCTTGCGGTAATTGCTTTGAATGCTTGCATATACGTTGTCAACTTTTTATCGGGCAATAAACAAAACACCAATGGAATATAGTGAGAGTTTTGTAAGCCGTGTATAGTGAAGAACTGAAGAAAAAGTTTTGGGCAGTAATCAAAAGTTCCATCTACGAAGATTTTTTCTGAGTTACTCAAAAACTTTAGAAAGCAACGAACCTGATCGATTTGTACAATTACCTGCAACAACCCCTAATTACCACTACGGCGGAGTTTATGGGTACTCCATACAGGCCAATTTTCGAAATATACCTGTGACTATCTTAATCCGGCGGAGTTCGTGAGCAGCCGATTTCATATTAGATTTTCCAGTATTAAATTCTTCTAATTATTCCCTGTCCCGTAATTTCATTTTTCCATATTCAACCCTATAATTATAATTTTACACAAGAATAGCAAAAAATGGTTTGATTTATAAAATTTTGAAAAACAATCTGGTATTTTGTTCAAATATTCCATATTTTGGTTAAACTGCACCATATAAATTAGCTTTATTTTTCCTACATTTTTTATTATGCATATCACAATTCGATACAAAGGTATGGGGTTAGGAATTATGCACTTAGTTAATGATACTAAATTAATTGTTCATCCGTTTTTTCTCTCAATTTTTTTGTACTGAAACGTAAAATTTTGTCAATGAGAGAACTGATTCTCATATTTTACATATATGATATTTTATCAAGGATTTTACCAAAGTCATAAGTTTAATCCCAACATATTATGGAATTAGTTTAATTTAGAGACAAATGTATCAAAAACAAATAAAAAAACATCCGTTTTGACAACACTCTGAATATTATTAACACTCGCATCCACTAAGAATATTGATCCAGTAATTTTCTTAACTCATCTTTATTTCATTAATAAACAGCTGTATAATTAGAATGGCCCCAATCATAAATCGATTGTGCCCAGTCATAAAATAATTTTTTAATTCAGCACTATAATATAAGCACAATAAATCTTAGGAAAATGTGATCGCGGCGTTATGAACCCATACTCTTTTAACGAAAGGGCATTGCTCAAAAAGCAGGTATTGTGAATAAAAACCAAACCTAACAAGGTAAAAGCCTTTATCTTTGAAAAACACATATCATGCCATTTTAAAAATCACGTTACTTAATTGACAGCTGTTATTGTCAATGCACTCTTGCAGGTTTTCACGAAAGCGCATCAGTACTCTGCGGGCTAGGTCTTGCGGAATTGCTGCGATTTCTTGCCTTATTGCTGCCTACAGATCTTTTAAATTTTGTGGGTGATGTGTATAAACTTTTGATTTTAGATACCTCCATAGAAAAAAAATCGCAAGGGGACACATCAGGCGAACGCGGGGGCCGCCCAACGTCACCTCGTAAAGATACAACTTTATCCGGAAACATTTCTTGAAGAATCCCGAGTGGCTGACGTGAGTTGTACGATGTAGCACCATCTTGCTCGATCGTGATCGTTTAACTCGTCCAATTTTAAACGAAGAAAATTCTCTAGCATGTCACAATAACGATTTGAGGTAACTGTTACCATTATTCCTCTCTCTTCAAAAAAATAAGGACCCCACACACCGAAATCACTTATCGCACACCAGACCGTAACTTTAAGGCTGTGAAGTGGACGCTGATGGAGTTCCCGTGGGTTAATTTCTGCCCAGTAGTGGTAATTCTATTTATTAATAGTGCCGATAGACGGAAATGGAGCTTCGTCGTTACAGATCAAAACAGCGGCTCACCGACACAAAGTTGTACCTATGGCTTTCTAAATCTCTGGAAACCAAAATGGCATGATATGTGTTTTTTTAAAATATAAAGTTTTTTTCTTTACCTTGTTTGGTTTGGTTTTTATTGACATCCCAAATGTGGGCAACCTTTTTGCCGCACCCTGTATATGGTATAATAAAAACTACTCTTAATACTTATTGTTAAAATTTCATTTGATTCCTTGAAAAAAATTTAAATTGTACCTAATTAAAATGTAATTATTGAGATTTACCTAGAATGACCTAGATAGATATTGCAATTAGGTGGTACTTACCTGAAATTACGAAACGTTTTTGGTGGTACGCCATTATAAAAGGTTGGGCACCGCTGCTCTATATTACATATATAGCTTAAATATTTATGGCGGTTACTTTTATCCAATAATTTTTAGTTTTATAAAGAAATCAAAGGATTTTCTATCACAAATTTTTATTACATAATTCAAACTTGGAAAATGCGATCCTATTGGTTGTGACGTCACATGATATGTCAGTCACATGGCGGTAAATTCGAGTGTTAATTTATTTTATTGATTATTTTCGGAAGATTAGAAGATTTCGTGAATATGAAACAATACATTTGATTAAAAAGACTATTCAACAATGATCGCAAGGACAATCGGATAATTTGCCAATTAACAAATCTATTCTATTTTCTTTGTTGCCATTTAATGCATTTATGATAACTGCTTGTTTTTTTACAAATCCTGACTTTACCTGCATCTGCCAAAAATTGAAGGAGTAAAAACTTCAAGATATTTGTTTAAGATATAACTGTTATGTGCTTATTAAACTCGAATAAGTTTTTTTTTATTTAACTGACGCTATATTTTGAAAGTAGTAAATCATAACCTCGATATTGGTACTCAATCTTTTGATATTATTAATTATTGGTACCATAAAAATAAATGTATAGGAAAATATGCTTAGTTGAATTTGGCGAGTCTAACATTTATTGATATTTATGTAAAATTTCTTATTAAAATGACTGCTTTCTTCTGATTTCGGCTGTTTTTGACACATGGAAAAATTGTTTGTTCGGGGCACTTGTAGTGGTATTTTTGCATATTGGCACACACGTAGTTTTGTTAGGCGTAGGTACTGATTTTACTATATTATGAGTGTATTTTGTATTCGTAATTATCTTTATTTATGTTACTAATTCAAGTCCGGTAAATGAGTTTTTACAGTATAAGGCAGGAGCGGCCCGTGAAATTTTAAAGTTGTATATATTATATCTCGGTTGCTACTAATGGGACCCATGCCAAGTTCAGGTTTTTTAGTAGTAGGCTTACTAGGAATGTTTTGGTAAAGAAAAAAATATTGTGTAATTTGCGAAAAAAAGTTGAATTTTTGAGTTGATCCACCTGGGAAAAAAATTAACACGCTTAGGCATTTTATTTATTAATCTTCTTCAACTTCTTTCAGCTGTTAATTTTTCAAGGCACGTATTAAATTTAAATATATTCATTATATCACCTAAAATGAAGAAAGTCTCGATTTTTGAAATTTTTTAAAATTTTAGTCTGTTAAACATGGTTACCGAATTTCAGCATTTACATACACAACCTTACATATGGTCAAAAAATCATATATGAGATTCCCCTAATAAACTGAACGTTAAAAACATGTTTTTATAAAAGCCAAAATACATCAAAGACACCGATATGACGTTGCTTTACCCGTTCTTAAGGGTAATAAAGACATAAATACAAAAGTGCTTCTGCCTTTAGTTTTTTCCTTTTATAAAATTTTATACTGAAGGTGCAATAAAGTCGAGATGCCGCAAACTTTGTTGTAACTTTAAATGATGCAGCGCTGCAATAAACTTTATAGCGGTAATCGTAGTTTTTTCTTGTTTTTAAGGTAGTTCGAAAATATAATTTTGTGGTTTAACACCTTTTTATTCATAAATCTTCTCTTTTTATTTAAATCTACTGCCGCTTTAATTAATGACAATTTAAAAAATTAATTAATCTAGACTTGAATATTGACACATAATTTAGGATTTATTACAGGCACATTTACCAACAACACATAACTTAAAAGATAATACAATAGAAGCTGCATATACATATGCCAAAATTGTTGAGTTTCGGGGAGGGTTTCTCGCCGTACTAACTCTTGTTGCCTAAAGTAATGTAAAAGGGTCTTGAAAGTCATTTGTGAAACAAACATATTGACAAATAATACACACATAATTTAAATCATAATAGAGAATAGTGCTAGGAGTCAAGCTAGAATGCCAAAACAATTTAATTTCGAGGTGGGTTTCTCGCCGTCCTGACCGTTGTCGTCTAAAAAAGAATGTAAATTAATCTTGCAAGTTGTTTATAAAACAGACATGCCGACAAATGCACACATACAATTTAAAACATAAAAGAGAGAGGTAGAAGTCAAGCTAGAATGCCAAAATAATTTAATTTCGAGGTGGGTTTCTCGTCGTACTGACTGTTGTCGTCTAAAATATATATAAATTGATCTTGCAAGTTGTTTATAAAACAGGCATGCTGACAAATGCACACATACAATTTAAAACATAAAAGAGAATAGTGGTAGAAGTCAAGCTAGAATGCCAAAATAATTTAATTTCGAAGTTTCCCACCGTACCGACTGTTGTCGTCTAAAAAGGAATATAAATTGTTATTGCAAGTTGTTTATAAAACAGACGTATTGACAAATGCACACATACAATTTAAAATATAAAAGAGATTAGTGGTAGAAGTCAAGCTAGAATGCCAAAATAATTTAATTTCGAGGTGGGTTTCTCGCCGTACTTACTGTTGTCGTCTAAAAAGGAATGTAAATTGATGTTGCAAGTTGTTTATAAAACAGACATATTGACAAATGCACACATACAATTTAAAACATAAAAGAGATTAGTGGTAGAAGTCAAGCTAGAATGCCAAAATAATTTAATTTCGAGGTGGGTTTCTCGCCTTACTGACTGTTGTCTAAAAAAGAATGTAAATTGATCTTGCAAGTTATTTATAAAACAGACATATTGACAAATGCACACATACAATTTAAAACATAAAAGAGATTAGTGGTAGAAGTCAAGCTAGAATGCCAAAATAATTTAATTTCGAGGTGGGTTTCTCGCCTTACTGACTGTTGTCGTCTAAAAAAGAATGTAAATTGATCTTGCAAGTTTTGGCAACAGACATATTGACAAATGCACACACAATTTAAAACATAAAAGAGATTAGTGGTAGAAGTCAAGCTAGAATGCCAAAATAATTTAATTTCGACGTGGGTTTCTCGCCGTACTGACTGTTGTCGTCTAAAAAAGAATGTAAATTGATCTTGCAAGTTGTTTATAAAACAGACATATTGACGAATGCACACATACAATTTAAAATATAAATGGGAATAGAGTGCTCTACAAGTTCCCTAATTTATTTCGTTTTGAGGAAGGTTTCTCGCCGTACTGACTGTCGTCTAAGGTAGAGTGTAAAGGGGTCTTACAAGTTATTTATGAAACAGACATATTGGCCAAATGCATACATACAATTTAAAATAAAAGAAAATAGAGTGCTAGAAGTCACACCTATGCCAGAATTTACTTTCTCGACTTGCTGACTACTGTCGCCTCAGGAAGAGTGTAATGGAGCTGCTTTCTTTATTGGCGGTTAATATCGAGAATACCATAAAGCTTAAGGTTTAAGAAATTACTACCCCTTGTAGTTCACTGTGTTCTATCCTAAGTTGATAAAATAACATTCTTAATTGATAACAAAAACAAATTCTAGTTTTTGTGTTGTATGTTTTATAGGATGGAGTGCTTTTATTGTAGTTCCATCAAAGAAAAACTGTAAAAATGTGTTTTATCTGTCTGTCAGTTTGCAGGATATATCAAAAACGACCAAGTTGTACGAATAGGATATTTTCGCGAGATCAGTCACTTTGATCCACCGGGAAGGGCTGGGAACTACAGGTCACGTGACATCTGCACTCTGCAGTCAATATATTAAGTGACATGCACGTGACATTCTGTTCATGATAGATCACGCGAGAATGCCCTATAAGGTTTAAATGGAGAAAAAAACCGTTTCAGAAGGTCGGGTTCACTGAACAGATATCAAAATGGAAAAAGAATATAGCCGATTATTTTTAGGATTTTAGGAACAAACATTTGAAGAAAATAAAACAAGTTGCAACAAGTTGATAGTTTTGAGAAATGGACAGGGTTATTAAGTATTAGATTTATAACTGAACCTCTGTCGATCTTATATTTTTAACAAGATTGTTAAAGTTGTTAAATACAGAAGGATACATTACATTACGGATAATGCAGTTAAAAATAGTTAGCTAATTGTTTGTCAAGTTTCTGCAATGGATATAAATATGAATTATTTTAAATGAAAACCCTCTAGGGTACGTGTAAGATATTGATATTTATACAATTATTATAATTTTATCTTTACTGGATCGTGACGCTCTTTCTGAAACATTTTTCAAAATTACCTATGTATATAGAAAGCAGTGAATGTGGGTAACTCTCTGTCGATGAAAAGAAACTGAAAGATATATTTATTAGAAAAATTCTTTAAACATCAAATCCAAGCTGCAATCAGAGCTGGAACGATTACAACAATAAATGAATCGATTTCTGATTACAATTACTTGGTTAAAACAGTAACCGGCAGCTTATTGCTAATTACAAGTAAGACGTGTAAGATGACCAACTCTTCTAGCTGTTTCTTTTTTCAACAGTTATCTTTTTTGATGTTAATTTAAGTAAATTTATTCCAAAAACAACTTCTTCGAAAATATATTTTTTTAAAAAGAACCTTTTAAAAATACGTTTCCAGGAAATATATTTTTTTTGAATTTTTCTAAATTTAAATTATGAACTCTACTGACTTAGAAAATGTCAATGAAAAAATGACAAAAAAGGTTTACGTTTACGAAGGATCATTAAGCCAGGTACGGAGCCTCCAGAAATCAGGGTTGATGTTTAAATAAAAATAAAATTTAAAGATGAATAGCGTCCCAATACAAGAAACAAAAGCTGTATTGTTTCTTCTTGGGTTTTTTAGTTTATTTTCAAATTTTATTTATTTAAAATATATATAAATTTGTAAATTTATTTATGAAAATAAACTTATTATTATTATTATATTATTATTAACAGGAAGAAATTGACCTACGAGGAAAATTTGAAAAGGTAGCAGGTATTTTGTTCGCAACCTGGAGTTATTTTGAAAGTATATTTATGCGAAACAATTTTTCATTTGAAATATTTCAAAAACGACTGAAAAACCGCATTGGGTATGTTATACAAAATATGTCTAGAACTTCTCCTAGAATCCAAAAAGTTGATAAAAATTATACCATCCAATTTAAAATAAACGAGAAAATCGATGTTTTATACTACATTTTTTTTTATTCGATGCTTAATTGTTTTGCTGATAAGATATATGAAATCCATAAAAATCCCCAAAACTTTCATACTAAACATTTTCCCCATCTTTAAAAATAAAAAAGTTATAAGGCCTGTTTACTTTTATTTGGATATCCCTGTACTTAAACCCAACCTAAGCAAATTTTGCGAATTGATTTGCTCTCTTTAAATTCAAAATCATTTATGTAAACTTTCCATACGCCCAAGCAAAATCTTTTAATTGCATAATGTTACAAACAGAATAATTATATTCTTTTACTAATACTTTCAGAGTTTACTCATAATATATGAGATTCCATCAGTTCCAAGAAAATCTAAACCTAAACAAACCGTATACACACATTTGAAAAAATCGCTAGTGCTTGCCACCATCATAAAATGTTCGATGACATGAACCATTGAGTACCATACGAACCTCGAAGTACCTGTTCGGTACAACTTGGGTACGACCAATTGAAACGTTAGATTCGTCTAATAGGAGGAGCTTCCAGTGAAGAGTTAAAGACATAACTTATTTGTGTGATAATATGGCATAAGTCGTTTGAAATGCTGCCAGTATTTAACAAATCGGTGTGAAAATTTGACAAATACTACACAATAAGGTGGTTAATTTGTAGATAATTTACACCAAACAGTAACTATTAAATAAGCATATAGAGTTTTTCAGTATTGTCACATTAGTAATACAAAGAAATAATTAATGGACTTTTTTGTGCGCATTTTTCGTTTCGGTAATTATTGTCTTGTGCTTGGGAGTGTGTGATCATCTGGATACAATTTTTTCATGAGGATATTTGGTTAATAGGTAAGCGAAATATATATTTAAATTTGAATGCGTATCAATATTTCACAATCAGGTGTGAATAGTTTATCTCTGCAAAAAAGTCGGGATTATAATTATGACCAATATCCAGATTTTCAAGTAGTGAAATACATTGTTGCCCCATTAAAATGCTAAAAATTGTAGACATTATGAGGAAATATTGATAAGTAGGTACTTAGCCTGCCATATAAAATGCCTCGATTTTTCAAAACAAAATTTTATTTATTCAACATATTCTTCTTTAAGACTTGCACATTTAGCAGAACGTTCATAAAGTAATTCTAAACCCTTTAAATAAATTCTTTGTCTTGGGCTGCAAACTACTCTTCAACAGCCCATAATATGGCTTCATCATTTACTATCGAAAATATTTTACCTTTCAAATGTTTTTTAAGTTTTGGAAACAAATAATAGTCGGACGGTGCTAAATCCGGAGAATATTGCGGAGGTCAACCAATTTCATCAATTTTTTGCAGTGCAATCAACGACTTGCGAGCAGGAGCGCTGTCTTGTAAAAAGAGTACAGCTTTGGCAAGTTTTTAGCGGGGTTTTCCACAATTTTCTTACGTAATTTAGTTAGAAAAGTGTATCCGATGATAGTCCCACCCTGTTATATAATAATTTATCATAATTATCCTCTATGTCCCAGAAAACTGATGCAATAATCTTGCCAGCCGATATTCAGATTTTTAGCTCATTACCTTGTACTGCCCCAAGGATGACCAAACATGTGATAAAAAGAAAAAAAATTGAAAATAGAACAAGAAATGTATTTATTATTGGTTTACTATATACATTTACATATAATTTTACAAAAAAATTCAAGCAAACATTGTTAGTATCGAAGGTGGTAGAGGAATTCTTCCTCGACCGAGGTGGTACCACCCCACACATCCTCTTATAGGGCTGATCAAATCCCTAGGGATGTTTCCAGCTCTGGATGTGTGAGTCGATCCCCCAGTACACCCACGGTACATAGTACTTAGACTTCGGTCTTCGTGGGCTGTCAGAAGATAAAAAAAATACAGAATCAAAAATCTTAATTATATGTGTGATATTCGTTTTTGGTATTAAACGAAGTCGGTAATATTTATCAAGATTCAATTTTCGCCCTGATAAATTCATCTCTGTTTGATGAACTAGGCAGCATTTCATTCAAATTAACATCTTTTTTGTTATAGCTTGAAAAATTTCATTTTTTAGTAACGATTTTGTAAGTGGTGGCTCAGTGATCTGTATGTCCTGCCACTTATCTAAATCATTGTAGTCTGTTGCTGAAAAATTAAATTTTGGTAATGTAAATATCCTGACGTCGGTGGTCAATTCTGATTGTAATCTGGCCAGCTTTCTTATTTCTGGTCGGGGATCATACAACATACATAATAAAATATTCTCTGGATGACCAAACAAACCATTCCCCTGAATAACTGGGTCAATAATATGTTTTAGCTCTTGTGGTAATTGGGATAAGACTATCTTGGCACAGGATGACTCACTTTTAATTCGAAACCATGTCGGGGCATAAACTTTAACTACAAAAGTTGTCAGTTTTACTAAATTGTGTGATGTTTTGTCAGACGATACATTTAATCGAAATATTCGACTTCCTATCGTCAGCCATTTTAAATAGACCAATTTTCCTAGATTACGTTTTGCTAAACTGGTAGAATAAGTACCAGAATCAACTGCTTTGGGAAACATCTAGCAGATATTGTTGGTCTGTGCTTAAAGCGTTACTTGTAATAAATGAAACATTGCATGAAATTCTCTCGCACTTAACGTCAGACCTACCTTCGCAGTTAATAAGAGCTTTTCCGATAGTACCAATAAAAGCTCTGGGACCACGGGTTGCCCTCCAAATGTTCAAAGAGGTGCCTCAATGGCAGTTCGTTGGCAAGTAGTTGGCATATGAACCATTGCATGGATTTCTTTCAATGTACATATTTCCAACAGACGTATCACACCACCTTCTTGACCTCTGTTT
This sequence comes from Philopedon plagiatum, assembly GCA_963971165.1. Taxonomy (NCBI): domain Eukaryota; kingdom Metazoa; phylum Arthropoda; class Insecta; order Coleoptera; family Curculionidae; genus Philopedon; species Philopedon plagiatum. The sequence goes on along the minus strand of OZ020189.1, from coordinate 12,633,784 downwards.
GTCACAGTACCGTCACAACCAACTGCCAGCATGTTTTGTAATTCCAAAGCAGTATTTATTAGTAAAAAAATTGTATATACTATTCTTGATTGAAAGTGCTGTTCAAGATGCTAATGAGAGATGATCGACATGCACAGAACCTGGTTCCAACAAGGATATGCGTTCTTCTATAATTACTTTACGTCGATTATCAGTCACGGTAAGTGTCTGGTCCTTTCGACCATCAAAATAGAGCCTAAACATCTCGTAATCTTTCATAATATCTTTTGTTTCACATTTTAGATTTTCTCTTTTATAAACGCGGGATCAGCGAATCAAATTCCTGTCCACTATCATAGAGCAGCCATCTTTCTTTATAATTACAATGTCCTCAAATGTAGCCGAAAACACTTAAAACACTTTAATAACATAATATCGCCTATGTTCCATAGCAACCAAAGTTTATTTGCAAAATATGTTCCATGCTTTGCATTACAGTTTTTTAAATTTTTATATAAAACAACCTAACTTTATTCACGTGGGGGCAGTATCAAATCTCAATAATTTCTCATGAAATTTGGCCACAGTGCTAATAGTATGATGGAGCATCAATTATGTACCAAGAAAACTTGGTTGGGAAAATTTATTGTTTTCTGCATAAAACGCTCCACCCTACTGATCACCTAAAGTTTCTACCATAGGTATCAGCAAATTTTTTTTCCTGATCCAATTTTGTCTAGTAGAAACTTTCCTGGCTGTTCTGATAAATTTTGGTTACAAAAAATTCAGTCAAGTGAAGCTATATTTGCACGTCTATAATTGGGCCACCACACTCTATCTTTGTGCCAAAATTCAAATTTTTACGTCGAATAGTTTTAGTGAATCGAATAGTTTTAGAGAAAATCACCTGTGACAGAGGGACGGGCGGACGGACGGCCACCAAAGTGATTCTATAAGTTTTCATGGAACACTAAAAACTACCAAGTATTTAAAGAAAATAACTTTATTGTTTTTCAAAATATTCTCTCTTATCTTGGAATCCACTTATTAAAACAGGCAGAAAACGCTTCTTTTGGAAGCTCCACATTCCACAATTGCCGCATTGGCGGCGGGAAATCTGTTACCACGCATCTGTGTTTTTATCGGCAGGAACAAGAAAGGTTATTGAGTGCCAAGTCGGGGCTGTAAGGAGGATTGATGACGAGTTGGACTCCAGATTCATGCAAATAATTTGAAATTTCCACGGCTGTGTGCGTCGTTGCATAATAGAGATGTAAAAAATCTCTGCAAACCAGATCTTGGTCGATTATACACAATTTTTCGAAGACTTGTGGGAGGCACCCTCCGAATGTCAATTAGCAATGACAGTTCTACACGATGCTTAAGAGGTAATACAGGACCAGGGCCACTGTGTCGGAAAAAGCAGCAATTTTTTTCTTTGAACTTTTACTGCAAATAACTTTAGTTGGGGTTTTCCCTTTTCAAAAACCCAAACAAAAGATTGTTGTTTTGTTTCGGGATCATAATTATCTATCCAAGATTCATCACTCATAATGCTAATAACTTTTTTTAAGGATCCTGCATCGAATTTATCTATCATATATCGGCACTAGTCTACTCGTGCTCGATTTTGTTCATCACGTAACACTCGCAAGCTTCTTTAGACCAAGATGTTTATGCAATATGGTATCTACAGCAGATGACTCAATGTCTAACTTTTCCTAAATTTCCCTATGGGTAACATTTCGATATTCCCTGATCAGCTTTTCTGTGGCAATAATGTGGCAATAATGTTAACCTACATCTACCACTATCACTACCACATCTAAAACTTACTGAGGACAACAAAGGATTTTTGTCGCCAAAAGCTACTAAATTATGATGACTTTGATCGTATGTTAAACCCCTCTAATATGATCATAGAAAATCATTGTCCGAAAAGCACTTCTCTATAGTTTCATACTAGTTTAAACAAAAACGGGCGACTAACAAAATTCAAAAATTTAAAGAAATATATATATATATATATATATATATATATATATATATATATATATATTTAACGAAACTTTATAAAACACAGCTACATAATGTTAAAAGGCAAGAGATTGTCAATGTGTTTTTGTCCGCATCCATGGCCTCCGACTAAGAAATACTTATACAGAACAGCCCTCGTATGTAATGCTAAAGTATTTTTTTGCCCTAAGTGAAATCGTATAAAATTGCATCTAGTAGTTAATTATTTTAGAGGTTTCATGTAATGCTAGAAATAAAACTTTCCTTTGATGAAATAAAAATGAAAACATACCTATTTGTGTTAATAACAATTATTTGCCTGTCAATTTCCAAACGTTTCGCAAAGTTTGCGATTTTTTATCATTGTATCGTTGGGCTTTATATAAGCTCCCTCAAAATATTTTAATCTTTGACTAGTTATAAGTCTGCGTTCTCAGAAGTGTCCGGCAATTTTTTTGAGGTAATACTTCCAAGGACCGTGTCTCGTGACCAAACAAGTAACCAATCCAAGTTCGTTCTTTTGGAGGTCTAGAAGCTTCTTAGACTTTTGGTGATTTTAATAGTAATTTCTGGAGCGTACCAAGTCTCAGCTTTCTTTTGTTTTTTCCCTTTTTTTCTATCTTACTTATTAAGAGAGATAAGTATAGGAATGATTTTTATAATTTTCTGCTTTGTAAGCACAAACTTTTTAAATCAATTAAAATCATTATGGCGGCAAGATAAATCCCACTCTCATTTTATCACTTGGTAATAATCACGAAATTGGAAACATTTTAAAAAATACAAGGTCCGACAAGAGTTTATATTGTTTACATCATTGTACTCGTAACGTGAGTGTGGACAATGTTTTCATGAACGGATTTTGTCGAAATTTCGATTTTTTTTAAACATTTTGTTGCTTTTAAGAACAAACTTCTTAAAAGTAGAAGTAAATACAATTTTTCAGTTTATCCATCTATTTAACAAAGTTTTTCTTAATAATTTAACATTTCTATGGCGAAAAATATGTCTACTAATGTCCATTCGTTTTCTATTTGTATCACTACTAATGGATCTTACGTTTATTTGCTTTAAAATTTGAATATATGTAGGTATGTACACAAGAAAGTTATAAATAACATAATAAGTCTCATGCTATTTAAGCTCAATTTTTAATATATTTTGAAACCGTCTGAAGATCAAATAAATATAAAATATCTTTATTTGCCTATTTCCTAAATAGCGGCCAAAGATTATACAGGTGATAGAGGTCATACATTATTTAAAATATTCAGATAGTAGAGCGTCGTTCAATGTAGGTACCTTGGTTTCGAGTCAAGTATAGATGCCATTATTTTCATTTTAGAGCAATCAGGAATTCTCAAGTTATTTACAACCCGCCAAATGATATGGTCCCCCACCTACTTTTTGAGAACGGCTGTTGCCAGGCTTGTTTGGGTTTTCTTGGGTAATTACAAAAATCATAGTCAGATTTTGTTGTACAATTATTTATTATTATACATTTTCTTATAAGGACTCCATAATTTTTCAACATTGGCAACGGGCAATTCCTAGGACTGATAAAATATTTGGCACCAGTTGTTTGAGCATTGAACTTTTCGGCAGAAGGTATTTTGGGTGTGATGAGCATAAAGAAAACTTCACCTCCGCAATAATTCCATTCTATCGTGTCAGTAGAATTCATTTGTGTTTATTTTAAGTCATATACTTTAAAATTTGTATTATGAGCACTAGGCAAAGTATATTGCCAATAGAATTTATATAAAATCGCCTATAACTAACTTAAAGTCTACATTGCGCGTTATACATTTCAAAAACAACTCACAGCGTGGCGTCATGCGCGAACTTGACACGGTTTGGAATCATATCTTTCTTTTATTGTATCATGAATAGGGTTACTACTAGAAGAGAGTTAATGTGAAGAAGAAATTGTACTGGGGCTAGGATAATCTTGGAGTACGCCTCCAGCATTGATAGGATGTACGCTAGATGAGTAACCATCCACCTTGACAGATATACGCCGATTAGAAATGAATGACGATTGTCAAGTTACGTAAAATAATGTCACATTGGATGATAATTATTTTACTCCAGAACTTTAATTTCTAAGTTGATAATCAACGATAACTGAGCGGTTTTCAAATCTCTTGTACAAAAGCGGATACTAAACCAGTTACAATAGTAGATAATATGATCAAACCATTATCTGCTAATGACTTTTTACTATATAATTTTAAATTTCCATAAAAATGGACCTCGCTAACCATCATATTATTCATATTATTATTACGTATAACGTACGTGCCAGCACCATTTTCCAAACTTGTTGACAGTGTGACGTTGTCGGTTTACATTTTCACTTAGATGCATTAGAAAAACCGTTTTTGTACCAATAATTGAAAATATAATTAAATGTATTTTAATTTTGTGTACTAAAGCGTTTAGACATCGAAATGTGGAAGAAAAAATAATATTTATTTTGGGTTCGTCACAATATCGGTGATATGTGATAATTGTATCTCTATTGTTACGTAGCAACTATATTTTAGATACTTTGTCTATATGTAAATTTTATTATTTCGGTATGGATAATCTGGTCTTGTAAGTATAGAAAGCGCACGCAAGACCAGACTCACAAGACAAAGACTGATTTCACTTATCACTAGGATTTAGAAGAGAGCAAATGGACCGAATTTTGCTAGATACGTAAAAATGTCACTCCCGATAAAAGATTTTGCTTGTAAAATAAATAAGATTCACGATATGAAATATTTAATTTTTTATACAGGGAGCATACAAAATACGAAAACAATATTTTGCGTAATACGTTGTTTATCATTTTCTCCCAAAAGAACAAATATGAAATATGTCTTAAATTAAACCTAAGCCGAAGTACAAGATTTCATTACAAGATTTAAATATTAAAAGTAACCGGATTTATCACATTATTTTTTTTAAATCCCAACTATTCTTTCTCATACCTTTAACCAGAATACTAGTTTCTACATATGTATTAACCAATAATATCACCTATGGACACAGTGACAGTGGCTCACTCAGGGGGGGGGGGGTGGCTGCAGCAGTAAAATGAATTTAAACAAAGTATGTCTTTTTTTAACTTTGCCTCTTTGTTTTCTTGATAATATAGCATAACTATGAAAGCGGCACATTTTCTTTTCATCATTATTAATGCCTAAGCCATAGTCGCAGATAGGTGATCGCACAAAGGTTGTGTCAAAACAAAATGAGAGAATTAGTGGCATTAAAATTAATTTCAAGATAATTTAAACACGCAATGACAATATTCATCAAAATCAATGCGTCCATGAAAAATACGTCCACACTGGAATGATGTTGCGGCGCAAATCTCTTTAGTGTTTTGAGAAAAACCGGCAAACCACAGATCTTGTGCGTTGAATGTGACGAAATATTTTGCGTTCGTTCTTATGCGGCGAACAGGTCCACATTCGCAGAAATCAGAAACTTGTTTCGGTTGGGTAAATTTTTACTAATGTGGACGCAGCTTTGGACTAAAATAAAAATTCCATTTTTATCTGGTTTTTTTCAATATTCAAATTTATTTAAATGTGCAGATAAGTTCCTGTAGTAGACTCTATAGTTGTTAATTATTTGTTTGTGAAGGTGGCATCTATTATATTATCACTTTTGATGATGTATGAGCATATGATAAACATGCACTGCAGAATACAGGATTTGATTAATTCAAACAAAAAACGTCATCGGTCGTTGCTTGCAGTAGATAATCTACAAAAACACTGACGCCCCTTGAGTCGCCGTTTTAAAGTAAATTAAATTAAATAATACCCCTGACCTATTTAAAGTAAAGTTTGGTTATAATTTAGCAACATACACGTCCCAACGGTGCTACAGGGTCTTACAAGGCGATATCTCAAAAACGGTTTAAAATATTTTCATGAAATTTTGGCGAGTTAATAGAGAGATGAGGGGACATATTTAAACATATTTTTGACATTTACCCCCTTTCTCTATTATGAGGGGTTGGTGATAACTTTGGAATTTTACGTTGACATTGTCAATTGAACGCGCTCCTGCTCGGCATTCAAGCATCTCGGAATCCATTTGGCCGCAAGCTTTCTCATACCCAAGTCATGATGAACGATGTGAAACACGTTCATAGGAAATGTGCACTGTTCTGCTATACATTTGAGTCCAATTCGTCGATCTTCTAAAATCATATAATTGACAGAATCAATGTTTTCTCTTTAAAATTCCTCAGCCCAGTTTTTAATAGTGGCGTATGAAGGACACTGATCACATAAGGTTTCTGTCGTATCAGCAAAATATTTATTTAACCGATAACTCTTTGAAAAATAAATACTTAATAACTGACCGAAACTCGATTTTTTCAAATCTAGCTTTTTCTCAGACATACCGTTTTCAAAAATGTCACATAAACAGCAACAGTGTTAAACAAAAACAAATTAACAGTATCAATTGCCGAGCACCGCTCAGGTTTTAAACACAAGAGACATAAGTTTGTTTTTGTAGATAAGGTTTGTTTAAGCTTTTCGTATAGACCTAGTTAGACAGTCAAATTCAGGGGTGCTTAAGCGATAAACCCTATTCAGCATATGACCTAAAAAATTAGTTAAATAGCAACGCTAATGTAAATTTTGTAGGTGCTAATTAGAGTTTTGGGGGCCCCCTTAACTACGCCTATGAGTTTTTGTCTATTTATTTGTTTGATAAACATCTAAAAAATAGACACCTGAGTTCTGAGTAAAGGTAGGTTTCCACACTTATAAAAAGCAATGACACATGCAAGGGTAAGAGAAAATATGGAAAATTTAACTAGCATACTAAAAACTTAAATTTCCATCGAAATCTTGTGAATTCAAGGAGGTCACAGCTAATTCTGTAGGTTGTGGTTGGGCGTCTTTTTAGTTCTGGATTTAATTAACACACCCAAGTTACGTCACCTGTTACGCAGCGAAACGTGCGTTTAAATTTCTCATTATCACATTTTTTGCATGTATGGGCGCCAGCCTACCTATACCTATACAGATTTTCGTCTGCCATTTATGAGTAAGAGTGTGTGAAGCAGCTAACGCATTTCCGTCTTTTTGCAAATAAAATTAGCTCTTGTTGCCATTGCTATTTTTTTATCTGAGACAACCCACGTAGACTTCAAGACTAAGTACTAACGTACCGTACGCGTCTAAAGAGAAGGGAAATGTAATCTATTGACAGTATTGACACGGGATATAAAGGATTGAAACGTGGGAGATGAAAGGAAAACTTCTGCAAGCAATTTGTTCCATAACCTGGAGACCTTAGGACCTTTGTAGCTGAACAGGATGCATCGTAACGCGCCTCTTGTTGTTCTGTTAGGAACAGTCAACGGGGGAATTATATCGGATAATTCTTCACAGCAAAATCCGTGGAAGTATCGGTAGAAAAGGGAAAAATCCCCAACAACGCGGCAACGAGCGAGACAAGGAAGTTTTCTTGTAAGGACTTGCTCACTGATGAGTCGAATGGCTCTCGTTTGGATAGTATCAAGGATGTTACTAAAGTGTCGAAGGTGGTGCCGCTCCACAGATGTTGGAACAATACTCTAGGTTAGGTCTTATTTGGTATATATACAGAGGAGTTGTTGGAAGGGGAGAAGTATTTTCTGACTCGAAGCTTTTTAGATGCTTCTTATGTGGCTATTGAAGTAATGTGTTGGTGCCACCTGAGATCATGTTCGAAAGCGATGCCAACAAGATCGAAGGTTTTATTGTTCTGTAGGGCTTGGCCATTCATGTGGATGTGGTAAGTGATGCCGGATTTTTTGCGTGACAGGGAGCAAGACTGGTCTTTGGAGGCGTTGAACTAAACAAAGTTGCTGGCACCTCAGGTTTTATAAAAATTATTGTTTATTATAAGTTACATTATCACTTCAGCTATAGCTTAAAAAGTTTTAATATGGAAAAACTAAATACATTATGTGAGTACATTGATGTATTTTTTCTTAGAGGGTATTCTTATTTCAGTTATACTATACAGGGTATCCGAAAAGTCTTAGTATGTCGTCAAATATATTTGCTATTAGTGAACATAAAGACACCAAATTATAGGTGTATCTTATTGGTTAATAATGTTGTTGGTTGTTAATGTAATTTAACTTTTTCAACCCCCTTGAGGGATGACTCTAGGTAGTTGAGGTCAAAAATTTTAATTGCAATCCTATGCCGTGTGGTACCTCATTTTAAAGGTCTTCGAAAAAGAAACATTTTACCGCAGACCCAAGGTCCGTATCTTAATTCGTTTTTAAATAGCAGGCCTTCAAAAATTAAAAATTGCGGAAAAAAATAAACGTTTTGTTCTCTTATTATTTTAAAAGTTGTTTAAAAGACGACCATGAACTTCTTGGCAATAATAAAATCGATTTTGGAACTCTGGAAGAAGTAACACCTGCCATTCCCGAAAATGTGATAAATAAGTTCCAAAATCGATTTTATTACTGCGAAGAAGTTTATGGTGGTCATTTTGAACAACTTTTAAAGTAATAAGAGAAATAAAGGTATTTTAATTTTTAATTTTTTTTCACGAATTCTTATTTTTAGAGGCTTGCCATTTAAATACGAAGTAAGATACGGACCTCGGGTTTGCGGTAAAATATTAATTTTTTGAATACCTTTAAAATGAGATACCACACGGTACACGGCATATGGTTGCATTTAAAATTTTTGACCTCAACTTTATTTTTTATTTATTTTTTATTTATTATTTCATGATACAGTACATATAGCTTTCACACGTCAACAAATACATATAAAGTAGTAATAACAGTAGTCACTAATTTTAAATTTAAAATGCAAGTAAATAAAATTTCACATACACAAACATTTCATCTGAAATTTGTTTAAAACAAAAAACTTAAAAATTCATCAAATGAATAAAATACATTTTTCAATAAAACATTCTTTACTTCCCTATGAAAAGATTCCAAGGGCAGGTCTTTTATTCTTTGTGGCAGAACATTAAAAAATTTTATTGCCCAATAACCAGCACCGTCTTGACACCTTTCCAGTCGCCAGTAGAGAGGCACCAAGTTGCTTTTCCCGCGGGTGTTGTGATCGTGAATGTCTTTATGTGTCCGAAAGCTAGTATTTCTCTTAATGAACAGCAAGTTCTCCAATATATACAGCGATGGCACAGTAAGGACACCAAGGGAAGCAAATGACTCCCTGCAATCATCCCTATACCCCAGACCCGCCATCACTCTCACTGCTCTCCTCTGTATGGCAAACAGCCTACGTGCCTCCGACGAGTGTCCCCACGCCAATATTGCATATGCGACATGCGACTGAAAGATGGCAAAGTATGCTGTTCTCAAGATAGGTTGAGAGACACAAGTCGAGAGGTTTCTGATAACATATAAGCCCCTGGCCAGCTTCCTGGCAACCCCATTAATGTGAGGGTCCCACTGCAACCTCGTGTCCAAGGTATCACCCAAGAACCCCGCTTCCTGCACACAGTCATCATCATCACCTATCCTACGCATTGCAAAATCCATTCTTTTGGTTTTGTCCCTATTAAGAAGGAGCTTGTTCGAGCACAACCACTGCTCGGCCTCAGCCTGCGCCGCCACGGACCCAGCACGCGCGCTCTCCAAAGTCTCACCAACAGAGCAGAGCGTGGTGTCATCAGCGAAAAGGGTAAACCGCGTGGCCACGCTCCCCATAGGCAGATCATTAATATAGATCAGGAACAGGATAGGCCCCAAAATTGAACCCTGCGGGACGCCAACGCTAATCCCCCTCTTCGCCGATGACACCCCCCCCCCCACATCTCACTATTTGACACCTGTCGTCAAGATAGGATTTCAATAACTTGATACTATTTGAGCTGAAATTATATGCCTGCAGCTTTTGCAGGAGGATACCGTGGTCAACGCAGTCAAAGGCCTTGCTGAGGTCGCAGAGAAGGACCGTGCTGTACTGCCTATTGTGAAAAGCCTCAATAATATGTGAAACCAGATCTAGAATTCCCATCGTAGTGTTTTTACCGCGGCGAAAACCGTACTGGCAGTCAGAGAAAAGCCCACTGATCTCAAAAAAGTGTGTTATTCTTAAGGCCATGCACTTCTCCAGTACCTTAGATATAATTGGTAACAATTAATAGGCCTGTAGTTTTCAGGCAAATTAGGGTCCCCCTTTTTAAAAATTGGCGTTACTAGAGCTCTTTTTAAGATCTGTGGAAAGACATTTTCTTTAAAGCAGAGATTTAGAAGCTTTGTCAAGGGTATTAAGATTACATTTTTGATAGTTTTTATTAGTTTGACATTTAAACCATATATATCGCGACTTTCTTTGTTTTTTAGAGCATTAATTATATCGCGCACCCCATTGTATGTTACTTCAGTGAAGACAAAAGTGTCGGTTGGCATAGTTAAATTATTAAGATTACTTATGGGATCATTTTTTGAGTCTGGAATGCTTTTCACTATGTTTTCTGCTATACTAGAAAAAAAGTCATTGAAGTCGTCAGGCAGTAGGTTAGTACTGTTTGTGGTATTCTTAGTTTTGCCTCTTTGAGTGTTTATAATCTGCCAGATACTTTTTAATAATGAGCAAAGATAAGCTTGCTCTAACTTACGCATAAATCTAACCACCTTCTGTGGTTAGATCTAGTGTTGTAAATATCCGTATTCATTAGATATCCGAATCATACGGAATCGGAATCAGCTAATATCCGTATCCATTATCCGAATACGAATCCATTTCTTGACCCACGCGAAAGCGGTTACAGATCATGTATACGTATGCATGCAACAGACTAAAACATTTTCTATCCGGATACACGGCTAGGTAGGTCGATGCGGTATCGGTATCATACCAGTCGAAGTCGAAGTTTAGGGATAAGAAGGCACCGCGTCGCGCCGTTCTCGTTTGAATTCGGTTCGGGTGAGGCGGGACTAGTTTAACCAATGGGTCTCATCTCATATGATACCCGTTACCCCGATAACTATGCCATCTTTTTTTAGGAAATGTCATTAGAAAGAGAAAGCACAATATCAAATATGCCAAATCGCAGACCGTGTTGTTCGCTTACACTCGATTCCGATTCCGTTTTCTCTTTGCACTTTCCATTAGTAACCACCCGATGCGAATTTATTTTGATTCCGAATCCGTATTCAAGTTCTCGGCCGGTTCCGGATAATCCGGATTCTTTTAATATTCGGATCCAACGGATTTTTGGATACGTATCCTTACATCACTAGTTAGATCTCCTGGCGTTAACCCTCAAGGGGGTTGAAAAAGTTCCATAAAAATAGATTTATTAACCAATAAAATTTTATGTATCTATCTTTGTTAATAGCAAAGACATTTGCTCACACTAAGACTTTTCGAACCCCCTGTATACTGTATAGGTCAGAATTTTTCTAACGTATGGGTCATAAAACTAAAATTTTTAAAAGTAGTGGTTTTAGTATTTGATAATAACTTTTTAATTACAGCTTTAACAAATGGCCCAACATATTCTGTCAGCAGTAGAAACAGATATCAACTCAATAAAGGATAAGGGAGATCCACGAGAAAGAGACATAGCGGTGACGTTGGACGAAAGAGATCTTTGGGTTCGATTTGAGTGTTTTACAAATGAGATGATCGTTACAAAAACGGGAAGGTAAGTTGAGCCCTCAGATTATATATTTCCGACGCAGATTGATAACGCCTATCGAACGGTGATTGTTGGTGCCAATAATGAACAAAATTTTGAGGTAGGAAGGGGCTGTCAAGGCATCAGACACGTCGGTAATCATTAACAAAAGGTCTGCTTGGCAAGAAAGAAGAAAAAAACAACCATAGAACAAAGCGTCGGATCCACTGATATTTAATCAAGTAGAGATACCATTATTTACGTTTTCCGACAATCAGGAATTCCCAAATTATTTATAACCTCGCGAACTATATTGTCCCCCACCTACTTTTTAGAAGAGCTGTGGCCAGGCTCGTAATTATATAGCATATTTGCAGATTGATAGGCACTAGCAATAGGTTAGTACTTATACCATAGGCTAAATCACATGACTAAGGAATAATAGAATATACCAATACCAATGTACCATTATCTTTCTTAATAATCAAATTTTGGTAATTTATTTTCATTGTATGGTGACGAAATTTAGAGTAAGAGTGGGACGCTGCTTCAAGTGGCGTCATCTGGTTTATTAATAAATCTGAAAGACGTAATTTTCTATATACTTTTCGGGCGGGTAGGAATATTTGTGTGTAGTGAATTTTAAGTGATTTTTGGGTTTCCCATAGACTTTAAACCAATTTTTTCAGGTTTAAATCGAAAAATATCGATCGTAGACAAAAACGAAAGTTGTAGAGAATTAAATTTCCTACAAGTTCTGTTATGACCATTTTTAGTCAAAAGTTGAAAATGGACGAGTTATTTAACAAAAAAATTCCTCCTTACATTCAAGATGGTGGTCGGCGCACAGGCAGAATGCAGTCGTAATTCTAGGCTACCAATGACCCTCCCCCACGACTACACAGAGAAAATTGTGGAAAAAAATTTCTTTCATTTCAGGTTTTTTTTCTGGACATAGTGACTGGGCTAAATCTAGAAGTACAGCTAATCGGTCGTCGTGGGATAGTAAACAATATTTCCACCCCATTTTACGGACTTTTTCTCTCTTTGTCTTACGTAGGTAGCTTTGTTAGACATGTATAATCTGAATTTGAGACATTTTTATCTAACTTTTGCTGTTGTTTTGTTGTAATACTTACGATAATCTTGTTTAAAATTGTAATTTATGTAGACAAAATTTAGTTTAGATTACCGTTGGTTAAACATATAGAAAAACTAGGCGAAATTTCTTTAGCTTTGGAACTGAATGAACAAAAAGTGGTTTATTGATACAATTTATTAATATATGTGCATTTTCACTTAGATTAGAATACTTTTTGGTCAAATTTATTACACTTTTGTGCCCAGTGATCAGCTGTTTAATAAACCCGTCAAAATAATATTAAAAAATTGTCGTAAGAAAAAGGAAACGCTTTTCAAAAAAACTTCGGCCTTTCCCATATATTTAGAAATAAGCAGGTGGTACCATTATTACCATTTTAGAATAGTCAGATTCCGAGATTACTCTTAATCTGGCCAAATATATGGTAAAAGGTTTTCAGTAGCGAATTTTATAAAAAAAAGTATTGTAACATAAATATTATTAAATATTAACCATTCGTACATGTACAAAATATTATAAATAAAAACAACCATTTGCCGTCTATGTAAGGTATATCATATATAAATTACACCACAAATCTATGAATAACAGATCTATAATGCGAAACTGTTATATAAAAAATGCAAGCCTTTTTCAGCATTTTTGTTTTACATGCTCTTCGATGGTTTCTGAAAACCTTCCTCACTAAATGAATCAAATATCCAAACAGGCTTTTTTTTCGAGAAACATCTTTTTTGAGAACAATTTTTTTAAAAACGAATTTACAAAATTTTTCGTTAATATTTTCTCGAAAACCTAATCCGGAAGTACCTATTTTCAAAAATATCTTAATAGCTTTTTCAAAAGATCCTCTTTTGAAAACGAATTTATGAAATTCTCCAAGACACATTCATATTTCGAAAATAATTTTTTTTAAATATGTCTATAATTTTTTTAAAAATAAGTAAGTATACAATATCCGAAAATGTGTTTTTGCAAACACAGTATTAGGCTATCAACACAACTAGCTTGGAAAATGTTAAATAAAGAGAGACGAAAAAAGATCCTGAACAAACTTAAACGAGCCCTTTTTGAGTTTGATCAGGTTTTCGTAGATTTGGTACATTACTTTCTCGTAAATTACTTTTTCCAAAAGCCGTTGCTTGAAAAAATTAATATTCGAATAGTGTTTTTCGAAAAAATTTAATTTCGGAAAAGATGTTCTCCGAAAAAATATATATTTGAAAGTGCTTAAAAAAACTTGAAAAATTGCTTTTCGAAAAATAGTACTTATGTAAATATATTATCCCTTCAAATGAGCAGAAGACATAAATAAAATAATGCTAGAATATTTGCCCTTTCATATTAATCAAACAATTATTTATCCTGTTGGATGTACTATTTTTCTTTTCAAAAAATATTTTTCGATGTTATATTAAGTAAATTTTGTCGAAAAACAGCTTTATCGAAAGAAGCTTTTTCTGAAACGGATCTACAAAACTTGCCCGTTTTTTTGGTCTATGCTTTTGTGTAGCTCGAGGTAACCCCCCCCCCCCCCCCCCCGCCCCCTCTTCTAAATTCTAAATCCGTCCGTGATCACTAATACCACAATCTGACATAATTTCTAATTCAAATATTCATAAAAGTTTTAATATACATTATTGCATATTTTAGTAAAAGAACTGTGAATGTCAGATGCCGGCCAGTGAGCATTTGAATTAATAAAAGAGGCCACTTGATTAAAATGTATGGGTTCCAAATTAGCTAATCACGCGGTTTTATAATGAAAATTTGTAGCATAATGAACATTATTATGAAACATAGCCAAGACATTAATTTGAATATTAAAGTACGGAAGTAGAAACAGGTAATGATAAAACAAAGGAACCGGAAAAGAGTAAGTTTTAATAAGACATAAACAATAGTTTGATGACTAAAACAAACTGAAAAGCAAGAAGGTTGGGATACCAGAAAAATACACCTGAGCAAACCTTGCTAAATTTTGTAAATGATGCTGTGAAAAAAATTCTTTAAACGCATTTTTACACCTAAATGTAGTTGTTGCCTGCCTTGCTCTGCCCATAATAAAAAAATCAAAAAATCATGTTTATTTCTGCGAATGACTGGCCAGTAATAATCAAGTGTCCAAAAAACGCATTAAAACACATTTTGTCCGACAAAAGTCAATATTGATTCAGACAAAGTATCAACGGGCTAAAAATCTTTTAACCCAAAGTTATTTTGGTAAAATGGGTATCCAACAATAACGTGTACGTTAAATATTTGCTTATCAGTTGTTTAAACAAATAATAAAATGTTATTTTGTAGCGCGTCGGACTTAGTTTTCAGCATAATTGTTTGATTTTGCTTTGTAAAAAATCAAATAGTATTTTTTTTAAATGAATTATGTCAATACTTACTTGTTGTGTTAGTTAAAATAGGAAAAAGGTATAAATTGTTCCAGTAACGCATACTATAACAATTAAAAGTTGGGACTTACAGAAATGGGCCGTTACCGCAAAAAAATTTTAGATTTTTTTCAAACAGAATTTTTCATTGGAAGTCTAAATATTGCTGTATACAGGGTGCCCGGAAATTCCGTTCGTATATTTCAAGGGGAGATTTTACAATCGAAAATATGAATGTTGGTTCTTAAATGTCTCAGACGGGAGCTATGGCCATCCGAAGGTGACGTACAAAGACACTAAGACTGCTAATTTTTGATACCGAGAGTTAGGGTCAAATTTAGTCAGTAGCGTTCCTGGGGGGTGGTGGCTTAGCTTATTTATTCCTAATTTCTTTACATTACACATTTTTAAAATTCTACCAAAAAATTATGATTCCGAGGATTAATTTACACCAAAAAGGTATTCTTGTAAAAAATAACCAGGCTAATAGTTTAGGGGAAAAATCGATTTATTTAAATCATTGCAAAATCTATTATCGAACTGTGTTTAAACTAAAACATGGAAGTAGTCTTATAAATTTGAAGTTAAAAAAACATCAAGTAACCTGTGGTAACCACGGGTGGTGGTACTATACCATGATGCAAATAAAAGAAGATAAACAATACCCTCAACATACCCTTAAGATGAGTTTTAACGTTATTGACACATGATGTTTTTAATTTCACCGGCACACAAAATAAAAAAAGGGGTCTGTATATTTGACCAGACCCATCTATCTATATGTATTTTGATGCGCTGAATCCAAATCCGAAGTCCGTCTGGCCCGTACACCCTCAAAATTTTGAGTAAATGTCGAAAAAACGCCGAAAATGGCTAAAAATTGCAGTTATGAAAATGAAGAAAATTTTATTGAACTAGGTCAAGTACGGTTCGTATGTATTTTGATGCGCTGGCTCCAAATTCAGAAACTTTTAATATCGATCATTCATATATTTATCAAAAATCGTAAAAAATAGCAATGAGTAGCAGAAAATAGCAAAAAATAGTATAGTTCTTACGTACCAATGAGGACTTTTATTACATATGTGGGAGTGATTTCTTGTAATATTATACTCTACAGAAGCCAAGTTATCCACTAATGTAGAGTTGAAGTCGCTTGATGACGGCGCCTGCGGGCCTGCTTTGTCACCCTGACCAGACGCTTATACTGGGGTTCCGAATCCCTGCATCGTAAAGCACTTATCGCTTGTGCCTGCCATGACGGCATACACGCCGTTAACCCAGGGACTCTACCAGACGGTTGTTGCCCACCGTCACCACGTGGAGGTGGCCTTGTCACAGGCACAAGCAATCAGTCCTCCGAAGTTGAATTGAAATTTCTAGCTACTTTTAGTAGTTTTTCGCAGTTTACTCAAACGGACTTCGGATTTGGATTCAGCGCATCAAAATACATACAGATAGATGGGTCTGGTCAAATGTACAGACCACTTTTTGTTTTTTGTGTGCCGGTGTTCTTGTTAAGATTGTAAACTGCACAGTTATCTTTTAGAATAAAGATATTGAAATGAATAAAAAAAAAGAAATGTTGAAAAAAGATTAGGCTTAAAAATGGAATACACTAAAACAACATTACGCCGCCTCATTTCTCCACAGAGTGTTCAGAAATTTAGGACAAAGAACACAACTTTTGGTTTTTCCTCGTATAACACCAAATTTATTAGAACTCTATATCAAAAATTCATTAAAATCGATGCAAGATTTAAAATGTTATTTAAGAGTAAACTTGAGCAAAATTTTATTTGTCCGGTTTTTTTTGTCCAGCAGTGTATTTATTCTTGAGGCAAACAATCGCCGTGACTTTGGTATTAGCGTTATTAATCTTCGTTAGAAATAGTTAATCTGAGGTAGCTACTTAATTTGAGCTTTGAGTCATTCATTAATTACTTATATTTTATTTCATGTTTGCAGGCGTGAAGCATCAAATAGAACTTTAAAAATTTCTTGTCAGTAACAGGTTTCACGAGGTTTTATCAATTTATTAGGTGTTTTAAAACCCTATGGCTATCGCATGGTGTTTAGAATAATGTCAATAAAATATTTTATATAAATCTGGCATGGGTACTGGTGATCACTTAAAGATTTTATAGTAAGAAAACCAATCGGCTCCCATCATTCCTTTTTTAGTTTTTTGTTGTTTCTATTATTTGTTCTAAAAATCAATGCTTTTTTGGTATATACATACATCAAATTCTAATTTTATTTTTATTAAATTGCATGTTACCTTAATAAAAATAAATTTTGAATATCTAAATTCATTCTATATGTGATTTTTGACCAGATTTCAGCCCGAATTTGCAACTTTCTATCCTCATCTTGTCGCTCCCTTGACACACATCATCATTGGAACAGGGAATAATTTCGATAATGTGGGGCTATGCTTTAGTTAAACCCATTCCCAAGAATCTCAAGAATCAGATAACTTATGTGGATGAATTAAGTGAATTAAGACCGATCAGCCTGTTATCTGTTCCTCTCAAAATTGCTGAATCGGTCTTGTATGATCAGAGTATCGTATTTCCTGAAGAAAATCGAATAATCTCTGAAGTTCAGTCTGCCTATCGAAAGTGGTACGGTACTTCTACACTTTGTTGTGTGATTGATGATTGTTTAAGGGTGACTGACTCGGAATGCGTAACCTTGACATGTCTAAGACATTTGACTCTTTGAATTTTGATTGCATTTTGGCTAAGCTACACTACTATGGATTTAGAGGTGTAATTCATGATTGGTTTCGGAGTTATCTAACTCACAGATCTCAGAGAACAATTATTGAGGCTCCTCGGTCGGTTTTGTCCTCCTCTTTTAGGTCTCTAAGTTCTCCCGTCCCTTAGGGGTCGATCCTCGGTCCTCTATTCTCTTTGCTCGGCATAGAATATCTTTGCGATGTTGTGAGGTCTTGCAGCCTTCAGTTATGTTGATAATATTCAATTGCTACTTGAGTTTGATGTGGGTGATAACCAAGACGCGTGCAACAAGGTTAATTGTGATCTAAAACAAATTAGGATGTAGGCAGCTAAAAATAGACTTCCTTTGAATCCTGCAAAATGGGAACGTATATTGTTGGTACTATTAAGAATAAAAAAAACATTGGCTCATTTGAAATAAAACAAAATCAACAGCTAATTATGGAAACCAACTGTGTTAAAAATTTGGGCCTTTATTAGAATGATCAATTAAAATTTAACAGCCAATCAAATCAGCAAAAAGATCTATCTTAGTCTTAGAAAATGTTATCCATTTAAAAGGTTGCTAGACATAAACATAAGGAAAACTTTAGCTGTGTCCCATGTCTTGTCCCACTTCAACTATATGGATACTATTTTCTAAAACACAGTAACTATTTTTATGGCGAAATTTTTAATAGAATCACGTAAATTTTTTTTATAATTTTCTCAATCACCTTCATGTTTCCCAACTCGGTCAGCAGAAGAGAAGAATATCAGATCGGTACACAAATTTGTGATATTCTTTTTAAAAAAATATTTGCATTGAGCATTTCACTAATTAATGTCGCGACCATAAATTAATAATCTTAAAATATTCATTACTATTATAGCATTATTAGCGAGTAACTAATAACTAACATTGTAACAACGTGTTAATTTTTGTGTTAATTCGTGGCATCCACTGAAAAAGTAAAAGTTTATTAGTAACAAAATAGGATATTTATTAAAAAAGCAAATAGGAGTATTATACGTTGTTTTACAATCACTACTAATTATCTTTCTACAGTATCGTGGACTTCTGTCATCAGTTTGTGAACGAAGATGTTATTGAATACCTCCATTGATCAGAAAATATATCAGTACCAAGTTATTAAAATATAAACTTTTTCCAGTCGAAAGTGAAAGTCACATCCTTGGCGGAAGTGGTTAAAAATGCATTGTTGAAGTGTTTCAAATAACATGTTTTTTAGTTTTTGTGAAAAATCACCCCCTTGGCATTCGAAGAGGATCTACGAACATTTTAGTGTTCCGTTTTGCTAAGTTTAGCAAGGAATGGAATCACTTCGGTGTCCGTCCGTTCGTCCGTCCATGCGTCTGTCACAGCCGATTTTTGAAACTATTCTACGTAAAAATTTGGAATTTAGCACAACGATCGAGTTTGGTGGCCCAGTTATTGACGTGAAGTATAAACAGTTGAATTTTGATTCTGGGGGTTAATTTCAAGTTGAATTTTTCAAGAGCGTGTCAAATGAAGGCTTTTTGAAGCACTAGTTCAACAATATGTATATATATATATATATATAATGTATATGACGTATTTTTTATACATTTTTTTAAACATTTTTCGGGAAAAAAAAAACGCTTAAAAATTGCTGTCCCCCACCCTTATAGCCAAAAGGATCGCTCAGAAAAATCTGAAAAAAATCATGAACATTGAGAATTAGGTGTAGATTGAGAAAAATTATCGAAATTAAAAAATTCTAGCGCGATCAATTGTTATAAACAATTTAATTGCGTACTTCCTTATAACTGCTAAACCGGTGGTTTTAGAGAGAGTTTTTCAACAAAAAATATTTCTCGTGATGTAAAAAATTTTGTCCTCACACGTTTTTCAAAATGTTTCATTTGGCAGTCAAAAAAACTTTTTTCGAATAGGTATCTGTTTCTTCGAAAACAGATTTTTTCGAAATTTCTAGTTTTGGGAAATATATTTTTGTACAATCATGTTTTTTTTTCACTAGCTGTCATTATTGATAGAAACAGTAAGTTTATTTTATTAAACGATTATTATTTTTTTCTACAAGCGTGCGGAAATTAATTACTTTCCGCACTTATATGCGTTCTGAAAGTTGCACTTTTCCACACTAGTGCTAAAAATATTTTCAGCACAAGTGTCAGCATTGACTCGGGAAACGCTACATCAACAATTACATATGTAGGGTAAAGCCGGGACAGATGACGCACGTTTTTTTGAAAAATCATAAAAATTACAAATTCAATGGTAGGAAGTAAGTAAAACTTGTAGAAAAAACATTATACGCCCAACACGTACGGAAAGAGTCTTTTCCGCACTCGACTACTGACCGAACTCCGCTTCGCATCGTTCGGTCAACTGCAGCCGCGTGTGGAAAAGTATCATTTTCCGCACTTGTTAGGTAAATATTTTGTTTCAAACACCGAGTCCGAAATCTTTTCAAGTACGGTTTAACGTGCGTCATATATGACGTCACCATTCAACAAGAAAATAAAATGGTATACCGATTTAAATCTTAATAGCACCAAAAAATGGATTTATCAGTAGTGAATTTGATGAACGTAAAATTCTAGAGCATTGTTTCATTTTAGATATTTTTATTATAATATTTTTTAATTACTATTGTTGCTTTTATTACAGAAGGATGTTTCCAGTAGTAAAAGTTACAGCCACCGGCTTAGACCCCAAATCAATGTACACCGTCCTACTAGAATTCGTCCAGATAGACCCTCACAGATGGAAGTATGTTAATGGAGAATGGGTGCCTGGTGGCAAAGCTGAAGTTCCTCCCTCGAATCCTATTTATGTACATCCAGAAAGTCCCAATTTTGGCGCACACTGGATGAAGGAGTCCATCTCATTTGCTAAAGTTAAGCTAACAAATAAAACAAACGGTAAGTCAAAATACATCGAAAGCCACAAAAAATAACGCACTTAATATTGTGTCCAAATTAAAAATAATCTAGCTCCTTTAATTATTATACATTAACATTACATTTAATACTCTTACAGGGTATATACTTAAGTAATAAGACTAATAGTTATCGCTCATGCGTTCTGTCTGAGATACAGGGAACAGGGTGCTAAAATTATTTTTCCATTTTCAAAATATCAGCGTACAAAATGGGTATATGAGCAAATATATGTTTAAATATAATTAATATTATTTGATAAAACTATTGTCACAAGTGGAAAAACCAATAATATTTCATAGATCAATATTCGGAAGTTATTCATAAGTTATTGCCCTCTACATTGGCAGGATATTGAATATGCATAAAAATTGCAACTATGAAATATTATAGTTTCTTTATAAAATCAAACAATTACTTGAAATAATTTATTTAAACGACGCTATCGTCTATTCAGCAAAATTGCGGTTTCTGACCTAAAGTCAACGCTCCCCAAAAGGAGAGGAAAACTGCTGACTGGATGATAGGACGATCGAAAAGACGACAGTTGGAAAAGATACTTGTGACACTATCTTTCATAAGTTGCTAAAAGAAGTTAAAAGTCTACAAGTACCACATCCACAGAAACAAAAACGCCAAACATTTTCCAAAATATATTCACTATATTTGTTCCATTTTTTTAGGTAATGGCCAAATTATGCTCAATTCCCTCCACAAATACGAACCTAGAGTGCATCTAGTCAAAGTAGGTAGCGAATCCAGAAGAGTTATGACCTTTCCATTTCCGGAAACGCAATTCATCGCTGTGACGGCTTACCAAAATGAGGAAGTGACATCACTTAAAATAAAGTACAATCCATTCGCAAAAGCGTTTTTGGATGCGAAAGAAAGACCGGATAATCTGTATCAAAGGGGAGAATATTCACCAACATATGGACAGCAACAAAGCCAATACTCACAATGTTAGTAGATTTTATATTTAAAAATTTCTTTATTTCAACACATCTTCATCTTTTTCCTTTCCAAAATGTCCCGTTTTTATTTAATGGGTTTCGATGCAATCTGTTTCACATTTTTTATTTGCTCGTAGTGCAGTTGAAGCGGTTGAAATACCTCAGTATAGTTTATTGCGACTGAGTGAAACAGACCCATTTGAGTCATGGACTTTTTCAGTCCATAATTTCGGAAAGAATGAGCAGAGGTATACCTCCTAAAATTTTTAAAATGCGATGTAAAATGGAGTTGTTTAGTCATTTCGCGTTTTCAATGAATATGTTTTAATATTGTTGCACAGTCAGTCAATCGAAACACGCACACAAAAAATAACGCCTGTTGGACGGATAATAAAAACAATATTAAAGTTTGAAATTTGACCAAACTTAAAAAATCCTTTTTCGCGTCTGCGAAAAACAACTGAACGTAACGGACAGTGTGGCGAATCAAATTAAAGATACGGCAACACCGCCATGATCCCCTATTGGCCGTTTTAGCACTAACAACGTTTATATTTTGCGTAACGTTTGTAGCATTGTTTAATCTTCAAAATTACTTTCGGATTAAATGTCTTCTCGAAGTGATTAAGTGTATTTAAATACAACGATGTCCATAACATAAATAATAGTAAACGTCAAACCTCGGCGGGTAATAGTTTTTTGCTCCTGTAATGATTTTTAGTTTATAAAATATTATGCGTTGACTGTTTTCTCATTTCTCTTAATATTTAGGTGTAATCATCATCATCATCATTAGCCATCTGCGTCGACTGCTGGACATAGGCCTCCCGTAGTTTATTCCATCTTGTTCTATCCTGTGCTGTATTCATCCAGTTAGTTTGGATTCATTTTATATCGTCTGAGCATCTTGCCGTCGGCCGACATCTGCTGCGGGATGCCCCCTGTCATGTTCTCCATTCATAGATATTTTTTGTCCAACGCCCATGAATCGCGCCACATGATCGGCCCAATTCCATTTTAGACTTGCTATGCGTTGTACAGCGTCAATTAACCTGGACATCTCTCTAATTCTGTTATGCTGAATCCTATATAAGCATCAACCTTTCTATCTTTTTCTGGGCAATGCGTAGTTTATTTGCCGTTTTTCTGGTGAGGGTTAGTGTTTCTGCTACATAGGTAAGAACAGGTACTGTTCAAAGCCTTTTTTCTTCAGGCACATTGGGACACTTTTTATTAAGATGCTGCGAAGGTTTCCAAAGACAGCCCAAAGCAGACCTATTCGTCTAGTTATTTCACAAGTTTGGTTATCTCTTCACATGCGCATCTCGTGTCCCGAGTATTTATAGGAACTGACTAGTTCACAGTGTGACCCGTCCAAGCATCACTGAATTTACTACCTCATTTAGCCTCAACAGCATTTCTCTGGCCTCATCAACCCGATCCGACATTCGGACGATGGCATCTGCAAATATAAGATAATTCAGCATTTCACCGTCTATATTTACGCCCATGTCTCCGAAGTCCACTTTCTTAAACATATATTCCAAAAGCGTAGTAAAATGTTTTGGTGACATGACATCGCCCTGACGTACTCCTCGCTCAATACTAAAATCTCCAGTATCTTCATGCAGTCTGACAGAAGCTTTTTCTTTTTAATATATATTTTTGATAATTGTGGTGTATCTGTGATCCACTCGAGCTTCTGTCAGAGCTTTCAGCATTTTTTGCTGATTTATCTTGTCAAATGCCTTTTCGTAGTCAACGAATATGAGAATAAGAGCTTTATTGTATCCGATTGACTTTCAGTAAGTGCTTTCATAACTAGGAGGTGATCGTTAGTGCCAAATCTTGCCCAGAAACCCTCTTGTTCTGGTTGATAGAGATCGAGTTTATTTGTTATCCTTTTCGTAATAATCCTTGTAAACAATTTATACACATGTGAAAGAAGACTTATCGGGCAGCAGTTCTTCAGATCTATAATGTCTCCTTTTTTGTGAAGAATTACTACTGCTCGGTTCCATTGCGAGGGAGTTATCCCATTAATTAAGAAAGCATTAAAAAGTTTACAGATGGTCTGATGCAAAACATTTACGCCGTTTTTTATGGACTCGATTGTTATGTTATCATCACCTGGAGCTCTATTGTTCTTCATCTCCCTAAGTGCCCCTTTAAGTAATTTTTGGGATATCGTCTGATCCTTGGTTCTGTATTTTGGGAATGCTAATATTTTGGTCATAAGCGTCTCTGTTGCGATACAGTTCAAAGTAAAAGGTTTTGACACTTTGGGCAATATCCATTTTATTAGTTGTTAGTTGACCATTCTGATTTTTTAGCTTGCTTATATTCTTTTTTACCTTCTGGTCCTTCTGAGATCGTTCTTCTTAGAACCTTCATTCCTTGGTTTTTATTTATTGTCCTTGTAATTTCGTTGGTGTTGTAGGTTTGTATGTGTCTTCTAATTTGTTTCGATATCTCTTTGTTCACCTCTTCTAGTACAGTGGCATTTCTTAAATCTTTTACAGGCATCTCTCGCCTTGTCTTCATTAGTAGTTATCGAATATGTTTTTTTATTTCCACTATTAGGTTTTATCTGAAATTTGTCTTCTGCAGTCTTAATGGCGTTTGTAATAGTTGTGTACCCACTTTTGTATTACAAAATTTAAAAAAATTGATGGATAAGCCCATTTCGAAAAGTTTGTGTGTTCCACCTAAAATTTTTAACATGCAATGTAAAATTTTAATAAATGATGCCAAAGCCGCATGCTACAATGCTAATAATAATTTTAATTTCAGATGCTTCCTGGTTCATTCCACATCAGCCGATCTACCCATCTCCAGGGCAAATGTCTCCATGTCAGTATCGTTCTAGTCCCAAGTTAATACGACAAAAGTCAGCTCCATATTTACTTAATAGACAAAAGTCAGCGTCGCCAAGCTCACCTCCACCGAATGGTAAGCCATCAATCAGTTTTAAAATGATCTTATTCTTTATTCCTAGTAAGTCCTTTAACTTCTTTATTAAGATGTCGTTGACATCTCGTTCTTTTTTGACTCAATCCTTTCCCAATTTTTTGAGAGGTTAAAATATCGTCCACACTCGCAGAAAAGGTGCAAAAAAACCAAAAATACACCCCGAAAAATGCCTTCGATGCAAGCCCAAACTCCCACCACCATAGATAGATAGATAATTTTTAAGATGGCAATTAAGTCCTTATTTAGTGCGACTTTTGCAGATCTATTGTGATTCCCCTTATTTTATGTGGCTTGGTCCAGCTTTGCCTTTTTCATTAGCCCCAAAAGCCGTGCCAGTGACCTCTTTGCTTTCTGCACTAGGGTATTCAAGGCCCACTGGTGAGTACCTTATCCTTGCCAGGCCTTCACGTTGTCACAAAAAAGTGGATCGAGGTTTCTTCTTCTGTCCGACAGATTCTGCATAGCGCTTCATCTGTCAGACCCATGTATGCTCATGTATTTGTTGAGTCTGCAATTTCCTGTTAAGAGCCCTACTACTGCTTTAACTGACTTTCTATCCTTGTCTGCTGTTACTTTAGGTGTTTGTTTTTTGATCAACTGCCTGTCTCTGCCTCGGGATACTCTCCCACCAGATTTGAAATTTCTTTTCCATCCATTTGCTGATGACTTGTTTGACTACCGTTTTTGTAATGCCGCAGAAGGGTTCTGGGCCTACGAATGCCATCGATGTGCCTTGGCTGGACAGTTCGTCAGCTTTTTGGTTCCCTCTGTACCCCTTATGTCCTAGAACCCAAGCCAGTGATACTTTCTTGTGTCTACCGAGCTCATTTAGGCCCCACACTAGTCTAGATTTTACCTGTGTGGAAATCAGCGCTTTTAATCCTGCTTGGCTATCTGAGAAAATAACGATGGACCGGCTGTTACTGCTTTGTCCAAAAATTTCTCCCACGCAGTGGTGTATTGTTGCCACTTCGGCTTGAAAAACTGTTGAATCTTTAATTAGACTTACCGGGATTGTTACCCTAGGTCTTTGTCCATAGAAGCTTGCTCCGACCCCCTCTTCCGTCTTCGAGCCCTCTGTATACCATACTGAATACGCATTGCAGGGTGGACCTTTCTCCCGGTCTTTCCGCTGTGGGATACTTATGTAGTATTTTTTGTTAAAGTTGTGCTTGCTAGGTATGAGATCACTTGGTATTCCTGTTATTGGGTCTGCTTTGAACTCCTTCTCCAACTTGTTGTAGTCCGCCTCGTGCGCTCGGCCTATGGGCGGGTCTCCTAGCATAAGCCTGTAAGTTACTGACCTCGCCTCTGATGTATAAATATGTATGTGTAATGGTGGTAAGACTTCCATTGAAGCTGTTGGCGTGGTTTTCATGGCCCCTGTGACACTGGGACATACTGCTCTTTGTATGCCGCTCAATAGCCTGATCGCGCCTTGCTGCTGGGTCTCTGGCCACCAAGCTATCGACTCATAGGTTATAATGGTTTCATGACCTTTGTGTATAACCCTAGGGTCATTTTTGGATCGAGTCTCCAGTTTTTTCCACACATCCTTCTGCATCTGCCTAGGACAATTGACGCCTTATTGTGATTTTTACGATGTGGGTGTTCCACGTGAGTTTTTGATCGAAGATTACACCTAGGTATTTTATTTCTTTGACCAAAGGTATTTCCTTGCCCCCATGCACTTGGTAGTTTTATGCCTTGCAGTGCCCGATTTTTTGTGTGAAAACGACAACTTAAGTTTTTTGGGCATTGACTGACAGTCGCTCCTGTTTGCACCAGTTGTCTACCACGTTTAGGGCTGTTTGTGTCCGTTCTGAGATTACTCCAGCGAATCGGTCTTTGATGACTAGGACTAGGTTATCCACATATCCTAAGCAATTAAAACCTTTTTCTGCCAATTTTTGTAGCAGGTCATCTACCAACGGTGCCAGTAATGGGGGTGACAAGACCCCTCCCTGGGGACATCCTCGGCCTGCCCCCGCCTCGATGGTATTCCCTCCTAAAGAGGATATTATAATCCTTCTCTCCAGACTGCATTTCATCCACCTGCTGATGCTTGGCAGGACTCCCCTTTTTATCTGTGCTTCTATTAGGGATTCTATTGCGACATTGTTGAATGCCCGTCCTATGTCCAAGAACGTGGCCATAGCTATCTCTTTGTCCTGTAGTAACTTTGATATTAACCTATTTAGATCATGCAGAGCCGAGTCAGTTGTCTTTCCCGGTTGGTATGCATATTGGCGGTAGCTAAGAGACTATCTTTCCAATATTTCGTCTCTTATGTCTCTACCCACTAGTCTCTTCAGCATGTTTAGAAGGAATGATGATAAACTGATGGGTCTGTATTACTTTAAAAACGAACTCGTTCGAAAAAACTAAAGATCGTTTGCCTGGGCTATTAAATTTACCCGGTTTCTCGCGTAACGCATGCCGTTGCCTGTAAGCGGGGTCAATAACCTAAATGAAGGCGTAATAGGCAAACTGCGGTAATAGCGAAATGCGCTTTCAGACCTAGGCCACGACAGGGACGCGAGGGGAATTGGTTGCGTTTATGCTATACAATTTTTTACGTTTACGTAATATTTCACATAAATTATAAAGGTGCGTTTAAATTAGAGCAAACAGAAGCGAACTAATGCATTCGTTCGCTTGAGCTCGCGTAATTTAAATGGAGAATAGAGCGGGAGGGAGCAAACTCGTTCGGGTTCATGCATGTTCGGACGCGTGTCGGTAACTCAGTGAATCATCAAAGGTAATTCAAGCTCATGTGGACAGTGCCAATGTGTGTAGTGAACAAATGAGCGAAGTCGCCAGAATTTGTTCAAGTTCAGTCATTGTTAATTTGTTCAACGCTTTTGTGAATTGATTTTTTCAAACTTTTCTTCTTTAGAAATGATAAGTCCAATCAAATTTAACAAATATTCTAAATCTACCATAGACATTCTACAGAAATTTGTTATTTGGCCCAAATTATCACTGGCTAAATCCGTTAACAAAATATATCACCTCCGGTTTTGTTTCTTTTTTTAACAAATCAGAACACCACACTGTCTTCTTTTTCTCTTTTTTTTTTCGGAAAGTCTCGCCATAACTATAAAACCAGCAGCGATAGTTATCTAGAGTTTAACAAATGGGGGTAATTCCAGAGACGGCTTCTAACCTAGTTGGAAATAAAATTAGGATTCGATTTGAAAATAAAATACAAATATTTATTTACCCACATTGTGTTATGTGAAAGTGCGAGATACGAAAATATCATACAGGGTGTCTGAAAAGTCTTAGCATGGGCAAATATCTTTACTATTAATAAAGATAGCAACACCAAATTTTAGTTGTACCTTATTGGTTAGTAAATCTACTTTTTTACGTAATTTGACTCTTTCAACCCCCTTGGGGGGTTACGCTAGCGAGTTGAGGTCCAAAATTTTGGATGCAAACCTATGCCGTGTGGCCTCTTCGTTTAAAAGTCTTCAAAAAAGAAACATTGTTTTAGTATTTTAGTATTTATTTATTATTGTAATTCATTTTTAAATGGCAAGCCTATAAAAATTATAACTCGTAAATCGTATAATCGGGCGGGGCACAAGTCGACCATTAGTCGGCCACTTGTGCCAAACAGTACAAGTCGGCGCTGCTATTTTTTGTTTTGTAGGGCACTTTTTTCTAACTTTTTTCCAACTTTACTTCTTCATTTGTCGTTTTTATATGTTTTGTTTTTTGACATCTGCGCAGTAGACCAAAATGCGTACCACGCGCAAACCGAGCGTGCTAGACATGCGTACGCAAGTTCAGGAGATGTACTTGGGTGTCTACATTCGAACCCATTCTCTTTTAAGAATATAGCCCCAATAGTCAAAGTACCCATACATGGTATATATGGTATGTCTATGGAATAACGTTTTCCCCAAGTTTTTTTCGACTGTATTTTTCGTTATTTGCCACCTGCGCAGTAGACCAAAATGCGTACCTCGCGCAAGGCGAGCGTGCTAGACATGCGTACGCAATTTCAGGAGATGTACTTGGGTGTCTACATTCGAAACCATTTACTTGTAAGAATATATCCCCAATAGTCAAGGTACCACTACGTAGTTAACTTTATAACTTTTTCCCAAGATTTTTCGACTTCATTTTGCGTTTTTTGCCATCTGCGCAGTAGACCAAAATACGTACCACGCGCAAACCGAGCGTGCTGGACATGCGCTCGGAATTTCAGGAGATGGACATTGGTGTCTACATTTGAACCCATTCACTTTTAAGAATATATTCCCAAAAGTCAAGGTACCACTACGTACTTAACTTTATAACGTTCTCCCCAAGTTTTTTTCGACTTCTTTTTCCTTTTTTGCCATGTGCGCAGTGGACCAAAATGCGTACCACGTGCAAACCGAGCGTGCTAGACATGCGCACGGAATTTCAGGAGTTGGACTTTGGTGTCTACATTTGAACCCATTCATTTTTCAGAATATATCTCCAGTAGTTAAGGTACCACTACGTATTTAACTTTATAACTTTGTTCCCAAGTTTTTTTCGACATTATTTTTGATTTTTTGCCATGTGCGCAGTAGACCAAAATGCGTACCACGCGCAAACCGAGCGTGCTAGACATGCGCACGGAATTTCAGGAGATGGACTTTGGTGTCTACACTTGAACCCATTCACTTTTAAGAATATATCTCCAGTAGTTAAGGTACCACTGCGAATTTAGACAACAAAGTACACCCCCTGAAATTTCGTGCGAATGTCTAGCCCTCTTGGTTTGCGCGTGGTACGCATTTTGATCAATGGTCAAACTTTTTCCCCAAGTTTTTTTTGACTGTATTTTTCGTTATTTGCCACCGCACAGATAGCAAAAAAAGAAAAATAAAATCGAAAAAACTTGGGAAAAACGTTATAAAGTTAAATACGCAGTGGTACCTTAACTACTGGAGATAGATTCTTAAAAGTGAATGGGTTCAAATGTAGACACCAAAGTCCATCTCCAGAAATTCCGTGCGCATGTCTAGCACGCTCGGTTTGCGCGTGGTACGCATTTTGGTCTACTGCGCACATGGCACAAAATGAAAAATGAAGTCGAAAAAAACTTGGGAAAAAGTTATAAAGTTAAAGACGTAGTGGTACCTTAACTACTGGAGATATATTCTGAAAAGTGAATAGGTTCAAATGTAGACACCCAAGTACATCTCCTGAACTTGCGTACGCATGTCTAGCACGCTCGGTTTGCGCGTGGTACGCATTTTGGTCTACTGCGCAGATGTCAAAAAACAAAACATATAACAACGACAAATGAAGAAGTAAAGTTGGAAAAAAGTTAGAAAACAGTGCCCCACAAAACAAAAAGTAGCAGCGCCGACTTGTACTGTATGGCACACGAGGTCGACTAATGGTCGACTTGTGCCCCGCCCGACTATACGATTTACGAGTTATACTTTTTATAGGCTTGCCATTTAAAAATGAATTACAAGAATAAATAAATACTAAAATACTAAAACAATGTTTCTTTTTTGAAGATTTTTAAACGAAGAGGCCACACGGCATAGGTTTGCATTCAAAATTTTGGACCTCAACTCCCTAGCGTAACCCCCCAAGGGGGTTGAAAAAGTCAAATTACATAAAAAAGTACATTTATCAACCAATAACGTACAACTAAAATTTGGTGTCGCTATCTTTATTAATAGTAAAGATATTTGCCCATGCTAAGACTTTTCAGACACCCTGTATGATATTTTCGTATCTCGCACTTTCAAATAACACAATGTGGGTAAATAAAGATTTGTATTTTATTTTCAAATCGAATCCTAATTTTATTTCCAACTAGGTTAGAAGCCGTCTCTGGAATTACCCCCATTTGTCAAACTTTAAACATCAGCATATATATCTGACATAATTAAATATTAATTTGGTTTGGTTGCACGGACCATCGACGAATGCGAATGTTCGGTCAAATGAAAACGTCGTTCGCTCCTATTCGCTCTAATTTAAACGAACCTTAATAAAATTATAGTGTAACATTAAAAATTATGCATTATTAATATATAAAAATTTATTTTCTTATATTCAAAAATGAAAGCGGTGCTTCCCCCGCCTCCGCACGCCCCTGCAAGGTATAAACGATACTAAGTTTAATAAAAATAATAATTTTTAGTATATCATCCACCAGAACACATCCAGCAACAGCAGATTTACAACTCGCCTGGTACAACATACTCAAGCTGGTCCTCGATGCCTTCGATGCAAGCCCAAACACCCACCACCATAGTATCGCCAATCAACTGTTGGACCCTTACGTCAAGTCCGCCCCCACCCCAGCAAATCTCATCACACCCCACTCCGAATCAATCACCAACTCATCAAATGTATCAACACTCACCACCATCGGTTACTAGCCTTACTAATTTGTCGTACCCCAGTTATTACCCTCAAGATATGCCGACCTATCAAAGTCCTGAGTATCTAGTGAACCCCGGTCAGGAGGTAACCTATACTCAACTTGGGGCTAGTGATAGAAATACTCCTGTCATCTACAAGACAGATCACATGCACAGTTTAGACAATTGTTCTAATGTTAGTGAATATGGAAGTATTAAGTCAGAGTGTACTGGGCGGCAGACTCAAGATGATAGTACTAGTTCAGCACCAGGAACACCGAGAAATGATTGGGTATCCCAAAATCATCTACAAAGCTGAATTCTATATAAAATTTTTTA
This sequence comes from Philopedon plagiatum, assembly GCA_963971165.1. Lineage (NCBI taxonomy): Eukaryota > Metazoa > Arthropoda > Insecta > Coleoptera > Curculionidae > Philopedon > Philopedon plagiatum. Next base: position 12,602,356 of record OZ020189.1, on the reverse strand, counting down.
GATCTATTGGAATATACGTTTTGTGTATAAAAATTGTGAATAGATTAAACGAAAATGTACTTATTATTTTTAATCTAGACTAATAAACCTATTTTTAGATAATGTTCCGAATTTTATTTATAAGATTAGGAAAGATGGAGGTACAAATAAGTTCAAAGATAAAAAAATATTGCTAGAAGGATATACAGAACTTTTAAAATTCTTTAAACCCTTTTTTTCAACCCATTGCCGTAAAATTTGTTAAGTACACTTAAGGATACGGAGTGTTGCACAACTCTACTCCCATAATTCTATAGGTGATTTATTTTACACATATCAAAGATAGTTCATTACCACTACTCTGGGTACAACAGTTTTTGAGATACCTACATTTAATAACCTTATGTTTTATAATCATTCGAAATAAGCTACAATCTACATCGTGTTCCGCGAGAACAAAGCCGCAAGTAACAATTATACACGTATAGTCTGTGAAATACTAAGAGAAGTTCAAGCTCAGTAGTTCCTTAAATCTCATATATCCGCGTTACTCACGAGCGATGCCGAGAGTAACACTTATATAAGTATCCTTATAATACTCAGGAAGGTGCATCCTATCCACCAGTAGGTATAACAAATTTTTAAATTCCGTACGTACATAGCAGTATCCACAGCCATTTACAATAAAATTAAGCAAGAACGCTGTGGCTGACGTTTCCGCGGACAAATTCAATTGTTTTTTGTAGAATATGATCAACGCTTGACTCCAGAGGGCAGAAAAAAGATATCCCGGGGTACCTTTCGTCGTTTCTGACACCCTGGTACGGATTTTAGTTTTATCAAATTGTGTAAAATTCTCTTAAAGATAGTTTAGTGATATTGATGACATGAAATTCAAGTTTTGGAGGTAAGTCTTTCACCCAATTTCAGCATAATAGGTATAAAAGTAGGTATAGCATTTTTGCGAATTTTTTAAAATCGTTTTTAGTGTTATGTTATAAGGTTCGCTTGAACAGGAATAATTATTAGTATTAATTTAAATTTTAGTGATAATAGAGTGGGATTTTATAAGGGGAGTAAAGCTGATTTTGCGCTCTAAAATATGAATTTAAATATAATCTCAGGTTTGGCGCTTCAGACAAGTCTGAACTAGCCTGAACATCCTGTTTGTTTCAGCAATGGTTTCGTCATTAAAAAAAACCTTCATCGGTGACGTGTTATCTACTCGGAGTAAACGTAGAATAGATTTTCAGCTACATACCTACAGAGAACCTTTGGTACCGTGCATAGTGTTACCAGACGTCCAGATTTGCCCGGACATGTTCGGGTTTTTACTGTGTCCGGGTGCGTCCGGGCGGAATTTGCATAAGCGTCCGGATATTAAAAATAACTAAGAAAGAACATGACAGATTAATAAAATCACCTCTTAAAAAAGTAAAAAAGCCTTTGTTCACAAATTTCAGATAAACGATGTTCGTTAGAATAATGCATATTATATTTGTGTTCTGTTTTATACAGTGTGTCTGCTTAAGTTCGCAGCACATGGGAAACTTTTGTATTACCAACGATATAATATGATATATCGTTGGTATTACTAATTTTACGAAAAAAAGTTATTCTTCATAAAAAGTTCTGCATGGTCCAAGACCTAAAATGCAACCATCAGATATCGAAATTTCCCAGTCATGTACGAGGTCTGTCAGAAAATATGAATTTTACCCTATACAGTAAAATACTTTTATTTTTGACAATATCGAAAACTTTTATGAAGAAAATGTATTTAGAATTGTAAACTAATTTCTAATAAACAGTTATCTCTTTATTCATTAAAAATTTGATAAAAATAAAAATTGTTATGATTTTGTACATTTTCCCATTCTCTACCCTACAACAGTGAACATATTGATATGAATGCATTTCTAATTAGCTTGCCTTATTTACATACCTGCCATAAATCGTCAAATATTATTAACTTATTACGTAATTATTACAATATTAGTACTGTATTCAAGTTGATAATAATTGTAAAGTAAATTATTTTGTTATGTATCAATTATTTTAATGCATCATCAAAATACTGCAAGACAGAGGTTAGGAAACGTAAAGGTTATCAAATTTTTCATGAACAAAGAGATAACTGTTTATTAGAAATTAGTTTACAATTCTAAATAAATTTTCTTCATAAAAATTTTCGATATTGTCAAAAATAAAAGTATTTTACTTAGGGTAAAATTCATATTTTCTGGCAGACCTCGTATATGACTGGGAAATTTCGATATCTGATGGTTGCATTTTAGGTTTTGGACCATGCAGAACATTTTATGAAGAATAACTTTTTTTCGTACAATTAATAATAAAAAAGTTTCCCATATGCTGCGAACTTAAGCAGACACACTGTATATATTCTGTTGTTTTGTTTGTGTTGCGGTAGTAAAATAAAATACCCAAAAGTAGTAAAACCTATGCGCGGTCCGTGAAATTTTAAGGCTATATATCTATGTTGTTACTTATGGGACCCATGCCAAGTTCAGGTTTTTAAATAGTGACCCTACTACGAATGTTTTGGTAAAGAAAAAAAAATATTTTGTAATTTGCGAATAAACGTTGATTTTTTATTTTTTCTAAACAAATTTTACATCATTTTGTCGAAAATTTTTAAATTTTAAGAGAAAAAAATGTGTTAGTAGAAAGTTATAGTCATTTGGATTTTAGTAAAAATTATTTTAGGTTTAAAAAAAATTAAATGACTATAACTTTCTACCCAACCTGAACAAATTTTTTACTCTTACAATTTAAGAATTGTCGACAAAATGATGTAAAATTTATTTCAAACAAATAATAAATAAAATACCTAAGCGTGTTAATTTTTTCCCAGGAGGGCCAATTCAAAAATTCAACTTTTTTTCGCAAATTACAAAATATTTTTTTTTCTTTACCAAAACATTCCTAGTAGGCTCACTATTAAAAAACCTGAACTTGGCATGGGTTCCATAAGTAGCAACAGAGATAAACAGCTTTGAAATTTTGCGGGCCGCGCCTGCTTTCAAGAGTAATAATTCGATACAAGCGTGATTGGTTCCACGGCATACTTTCGGGACGTTTTTCTTTGATCCTACGATATTTTTCCATATGCCAAGAACAGTCGAACTCAGAAGAAAGTATCGTAAGTTCAAGTAAGCAAATTTTGCTATTTATTTATTTTCATGGTATAATCGAATTTTTTGCAGCAAGAACGAGTGAACAATTTAAAATAAAACAACTGAATGGAAGTTAAATTTATTTTATCCTTTATTTAACACGGATTGTTGTAATGCGATGTCAGCAGCGTAGTCAGTTTTAGGTTTGGACGGGGCCAAAAAAATATTTTTAAATTTATTGTTGCTAAGTTTCGTGGAAGCTTGGGCGGAGGGGCCCGAAGAGCGATAGATTAGCTGGCTACGCCACCGATTGATGACAATTCACAATTCTTTAAATACGAAAACTAATAATGTTTACTAAATATTACTTTTCTTACTCCTGGTCATTCATTTAAGGGTAGAGCTTATACTAAAATGGTTGCAAAACACCTTTAATTAAAAAATAAAATTTTGTTTTACACTTTACACTTATTCTACAACTACAACTACTTTCTTTTTGCCTTGGCTATTGTTTTAAAATTAAAAAATATATATTTAAGTATGGGGGTAGTTAGGTATATAAATAAATTAAAACATAGCAAAAATATAAGTTTATATAAAATATACACGCAAAATATATGGCATAAAAAATTTCTGCCATATGCGCTTTACACATTTCTTTTAAAATATTCAGTTTAAAAAAATTGCCAATGAGTTTTAAATTTATATATATTTTTTAAAAAGTTGCGTGGACGTTTCTCAAGTTTCAATCAGAGGAATTCTTTGGTCAGATTTTTAGTTATCTATTGATTTTACAAAATTGGGTTCAATTTACAAATAGTTACATATAGATATAATACTTTTTCTTAATTGATGCATAGAACTCAAAACATTTATTAAAACTTTGATTTTAGATATGAAAACTGTAAAAATATGTACAGACCCAAAGTGTCTGAAAACTGCAAATTAAAACTGTTTCACTTATACAGGGTGTTATGACAATGGTTTAACATATTGGAAATGCTGACTCCTGGGGAGTCTACAGGCATTCCCAGTATTTGTCCCCTCAAATCGCATTTTTTTAATTATACAAAATAAGGATATGCGTATTCTTTTGGTAGTGTAACGGAAACAGCTTTGTTTCTGGTCAAGCCAAATGTGTGTCTATTTAATATAAACTCTTAAACCCAAGCAAACCCAAGTTAACGTGTTATGGGACTTGTGTGGTTTTTACACAGAAGATGTAAATTACCCTGGAAAGGCTTTTTATGCCAAATACTCAATTTCGCAAATTGTTGACCTGGATGGTTTTTGAAATGAACGATTCAATTTTATTAGTGAAAGAAAATAGTTTTCAGCCCCTTAATAGTGCTATTAGTATTAACAAAATATCGTACGCGCTGAGCGTGTAATAATTAGTTAAACAACATTTCTGGGTATTTAGTTGAGAGTTATTATTTTACTGCTGGTGTAAACAGCTGTTCCCTGGATTGTTTTATTTGTGGTATAGTATATGAACCTTTTGAAAATGAGAATTTTGGAAGGATTTCTTTCTTTAAAGGTATCAGATTTGTCACATAGAATTATTGTTGAGAGACTTGGCAGCACAACCACTTAGCTCACTGTTTTTTTTCGGCCAATTTTTTTTGCTGGGATATATCTAACAAACTAGGATTTACCAGTTTTGATATATGCAGTGAATTTCATAACACCCCGTATTTGGCAACAAGAGTGCTTAAATTCTAGTAATAAATTAATTAGTCTATGTTTTGATTATTACTCAGTATGGATTAAATATTAAAGGTTGCTATATGACGTATCGAACGAAACAAATGCCAAATAATACTTCAATCAATTAAAACTATTGAAGGTATGTTTTAGTCATAAAATTATTAATTATTAGTTGACATTTGGTAATAAGGTCGAGTGATTAGAGGTATAGATAAATAAAAAATAGAACTGTCAAGTTCTGGAGTTTTTATTTTTAAGAAAATTAAATATAGTAATCACGGCAGAACAAAAAGCTTTTATGATCGAAAATTACTGTGAAAATAGTAAAAGGGTTGATGCCTAGTGGGTTTATTCAACACGGGACCCATTCAGTATTTTTAAACAGAATTTCCACACATAGTCATGGATTTCGACCAGGTTCGCCAAGTTTTGACTAGATCTGTGACTTCGTTTAGAGAAACAGGAAGTGTGAATAGAAAGGAAAGCTGTGAGAGACCCAAAGTTCGCACTGCACTACTGCACAAAAAGTAGAAGAATTCAGGCAAATTGTTAATGGACACCCACAAACCCCTATTCGGCGTTTAAGCCAGCAAGTAAATGTATCCTACGGAACCTGCAATACTATCCTGGAATATGGCCTGCATATGCACCCTTATCGTCTAAGCTCAGTCCAAGAATTGTTACCAAACTACAAGCTGCAGCGAATGCAATTTTCAATTTGGTTTATGGGTAATTTGCATAATAATGAAAACGTATTTGAGAAAACCTTTTTTACTGACTAGAGTGACTAGGGATGGTTTTACCTCTCTGGTTATGTAAATTCTCAACAGATGAGAATGTGGAGTTCTGAACATCCACATTTCTTTATAGAGGAGCCTCTGCATTCACCGAAAGTTGGCGTGTGGGCGTCATATCGAAAGAAGGTTAATTGGGCGATTTTTTAAGGGATACCGTAATGAAATTTTAGAAAATTTTGTAAACACCGTAGACGATAAAGAGATGCGAGAAGGCTACTTCTAGCAGGATGGCGCACCAATTCACTAATTCTTGATAATTTAAATTTTTTGGAAGAATTTTTCGAAGACCGAATCATTAGTCGTAATATGCCAGTGAGATATAGCGGTCCACGGTCCTGCGATCTCACGTCGTGCGACTTCTTTTATGACCACACATTAAAAATTTGGTTTTCAAAACCCCTTGCGAAAATTTAAAAGACCTACGGGCTAAAATTACAAAGAAATGTCAGGCGATTAACAACTCCCTCCAAGTGCTCACCAATGTTGTTGATGTTGTAAAAAGAAGAATGAGAACATGTTTGGAAGTAGAAGGTGGTCACGTCTCCCATTTATTTATAATTTTTGTATATGTTTTTTTAATTCTGTATTATTCAATGACAATGACAATAATGTAGTTTTCTGAAAAATAAAAATTTCAGAACTTGACAGTTCTATTTTTCATTCGCCTCTATCTATTACCTATGTTACCTTTCAAGAGTAGTAATTCAAGACATGTGTTACTTTGAGGACGATTTTTTTTTATCTTACGTTATGTCAAATAATAGTTAATAATTTTAAAGCTAATTCGTGGCTCAATGCCCATCAAACATGCGAAGGAGATGGAATATATGTATATTAACTTTGCACTCGCTTTTCAAATTTTTGGGTTTCTATTCCTTTTTGGTTAAAATAAAATATAAACAGGATATTCTGACGTTAACTAGATTTAAAAAGGTAACTGTGTAGTGGGTGATGGCCTCAGGAATTATCGGTCCGTACTTTATTGAGAACCGACGCGGCGTAGCCGATACTGGAAATGGTGATCGTTATTGTGCGATGCTTCGGGATTTTTTGGTACCTCAGCTCAGGATACATGGTTTCAGCAGGATGTGGCCACCGCACATACAGTCCTATCTATGGAAGTCGTTAGAGAATTATTCCCGGAATGGTCATCTCCCGCTTTAGAGATCTAAACTGACCGACTAGATCTCCCGACCCGACCCCACTGGATTTTTTTGGGGATACCTCAGAAGTAAAGTTTATGTTTATAGACCTATCACTTTGCGAGAGATAAAAGAAACATAAAATCCGCATACCTATATTGTGTGTATTTTAGCCTTAATAAATTCTTTTCAAAGCTTCAATAAAATCTTTAATTACCCTTCAAAAAGAGTAATCCATTCCTGGTATATTAATTTCGCAACAGCCGAAATTTTACCCAAAAAAATAAAATAACAAATGCAAAAGTGACAACAAAACCTTAACATTAAAATCTTGGCTAGATTTCAATTTGTTTATATAATACTAGGAACTCAAACATGCGTTCCATCCAATGAATGGACCTTATTTAACCTATCCTTGTATGTCCCTTCAATTTGTACCTTCGATTCCCTTTTCCCCAAAGGACTTCGTAAAGAAAATTTCGTATCCCTCCTCAAAACGTGCTTTGGCGAATGGACTGGAACTATTGCTTCTGATGGTTTCATTTTGAAATTTTCTGACGTATCTATTGCTACACTGTCAACTGCAGTCTTATTGATTTCTTTTTGTATACGTTTGTTGTTTGCAGCGGGCGAGCTCCTCGACCTGAAATTCAAATTATTGTTTTATCCAAGGGAACATTCACCCCTCCCTGGAGCCACTAAAAAAGTTTAAAACTTAGTACCTACTGGTTTAATTTTAGGGTCTGCTGACAGTCGACTGCCAACTTAGTCTTAGTCTTGAGTCTAAAAAATAAGTACTTTCAAAATAAAATTTCTGTGATAAATTTTATAGGCCTATGTGCTTACACCAGAAAGCCATTGGTGTTTATTATAGCAATTAACAAATAATATAGCAATAAAAATGTTGCAAAAAATTAGTAGGAATGATATAGGATGTTTGCTCTTAAAGGCCGGTAAATTTTCTTAAAGTTTTTTGGTTCATATTTTAAAGGCAATAGATATTTGGCATCCAGCACAACTATTTCGTTTGTTTAACATTTTTACCAAGCTGGTTTTAAACAAGTTTTAACGCTTTCCAGTGTTTCTCTTGGAAATAAATGATGTTGAGAAATACTTTTGACTTGTCAAAGGGAAAGGAATGCTGGGTAGCGGAAAATAATTTTGTTAGAATCATAAAAACAATATAAAACTAAATCGCAGGAGGCTCTTAACGGTACAATTATCCAACAGCATCTAGCATCATACGGCTGAATAGCCTGTCCAAATATTCCTCTGTTTTCCCTGTAACTTTTTTTTGTTTAAAATTTGTTTCTGGTGTCATAATTAATGTTTTTATGTCCTTTCTTCTTTTACCTGTGATACCCGTAAACAGTCTACCATGTTAGTGCCTTTTTACGTGAACATTTCAAAAATTTCTCAGACTTTTTTTTGGTTTCGGAGGGACATATTTTTCTGATATGTATTTTCATCGGTGTGCTTTTAATTCCCCCCAGTGGGGGTGAAAGGTACACCTCCATACACAAGTTGTTCAAAATGTTGTAGGACGTTCGCGAAGAACGCCTAGAGCACTTTGACGGCATTCATGAGTAATTCGGCGACACACATCTTTCAAAGATTCGGGCTCCAAATATCCCCATGGAAAGAAATCCAATTAAGATCAGTCAGTGATCGTCGATAAATCCCCTTCTTCCAATCGACCTACCAGGAACGCTGATGGTCGCTTTCCATAATGTTTGTGTATTTTGGGGATCATATAATTGGGCGCTAACAACGCGCTTAAATGTTAGTGAACTTCCTTGTTGAAGTATTAAGTCTATACAGAGTGTCCGAAAAGTCTTAGTATGGGCAAATATCTTTGCTATTAGTAAAGAGAAAGACGCCAAATTTTGGTTAATAAATATACTTTTTCATGTAATTTAACTTTTTCTACCCCCTTATTGAGGGGTGACGCTAGGGAGTTGAGGTCAAGAATTTTAAATACAAGCCTATGCCGTGTGGTATTTCATTTTAAAGGTTTTCAAAAAAAAGTTTCCACTGCAGAACCCGAGGTATGTATCTCGATTCGTTTTTGATCTACCTACAAATTTTTAAAGATGAAAATTATTCCAGCAAGAGTTTCAAAGGAATTCTTTTTTTCTACTTGCATTTGCGCTCTTTAGGGGTTGGATTTGTGTTTCAGTTAATTAGAAAATGGTTGGTAACAACGAGGACAGAGTTCAAATAATTTTTTTCCACGGACAGTCGCATCGTAATTTTGACGAAGCAGCTTAATGAGGTTTCTCCTAGTTATGTAAGAAGTATTGTATCTAAATTCGGTACCAACTCTACCGTGAAAGATGCACCACGAAGCGGTCGTCCATCTGTTAAAACTACGGAGCTTCAAGTTCAAGTTCTTGAGCCAACTGTGGTTGAACCACAACAGTCAGTTCGGAAAATTACCATCGATGTACTAGGTGTGAGTAAATCTACCATCCATGAACTTAACAAAATTAGTTTTATCTATATAAGGTACATCTTGTGCAAGAACTGTAATGTAACTGTAAATGTAAGAAGTGAGTTCCAAAATTGAATTTATTACTGCCAAGAAGTTCATGGTGGTCATTTTGAACAACTTTTAAAATAATAAGAAAAATAAAGGTGGGTACTTAAAGTTTAACTGTTTTTTCATGATTTTTAATTTTTAAAGGCCACACGGCATATGACTTTAAAATTTTTGAGTTTCTCCCTAGCATCGCCCCTCAAGGGGATTGAAAAAGTTAAATTACATGAAAAAGTAGATTTATTAACCAATAAGATACACCTAAAATTTGGTGTCTCTACCTTTACTAATGGCAAATATATTTGCATAAGACTTGTTGGACGCCCTGTATATGTGAAAGCGATTAACAATTACCCAATCAGAGACATGTTATGATTTATGATACACTGTCCACTTAAATACTGACCTGTTAACTATGGGTTCAGATAACAATCTTGGAACAGTTTTAAATACAGGAGTTTCTGAATGACTTGATGCTGAAACTGGCGTATGAGGAGCCGACTGAGATATTGTCATCCGACTTATGGCATTGCACATAATATCTCTGTCTATGGACTTCATTGATTTCATGCTGTCGAGATTCTGCGAGCCCAACTGTCTCATGTTCGGTTGCGACCTATGACAAAAAGAAATTCTAAGCTTTACAACTAATTGAACCAATTTTGTACTTTAAAATGTCTGAAGATGCTTACCAACCGAAACAATTTTTAAAAGCAATGTTACTTTTACCAATGTTTTGCCTTACCTTGCATGCATCTGTTTATGATTTCCTCTGGTAGTATTACGCCTAACGGGGCCACCGGACGTTTTATTTGTTATTCTCATGGAGCTGTAATTTATTATTTTCCTAGTTATGTCTGTTTTTCCTTGAGTTCTTGCTCTTCCCAGAACTGCACTACCTGCTGGAAGAAAAATAAACAACACAATTTTTCGAATAAATTTATTTACTAAAAGAATACCCGTTTCATTTTGTTTATGATGGTGAACGCGCATAAGAAAAGAAACTCTTAGGGGAAAGAAAATTACTTTAAAAAAGTCAATCTAATCTAACCTAATAATTCGCAGGAATAAACCCACGTCTTCGACCATATTTTCTCCTAATAAAAGTGTATTTAAAATAAAACTCTTTTGAATCATTATTTTAATTTACTGTATATCTTATATAAAATAATAAAACTTTGACAACGCACAATGTAATAACTTACGTGTATTTTCAGTATGTTTCCTTCTGGTTTGTGCCAATTGATAAACAACAGCAGCCAAAGTACTGTAATTACTTGATTGTCTTTGGAAGCTTGGTGGTTTAGTAACTTGTCTTCCTATCACGAAATACGTCTCCATTAATCCTTTACCTTTGACATCTATTATACCCCGCTTCCTCAGTTCGTACCCTCTTACACCTAACATCTACAAATATATTTGATCACTTAAAAACCAGTGTTCAATGCCAATTAGTATTTTTATTTTTTAAAATTGCTGTTGCCCAGTTACGGGCTATAAAAAAAAACCGCGCGATCATTCCGCTGGACTTTTCCCGCCATCTCTTCGACAATGAACATGCGTGATAGTAATTTCCGAGTTTACAGGACGGTGCGACTCGACAATAAATAACCGTCATTTTTTGTGGAAGCGTATAGACGTGCTGTGTTTGGTGCTTTTTTTGTGTGTTGTTCGCCTATATTATATCATTTTGTGTATTGTAGCATTTTGAGTGATGATCTCGTTTTTTATTGTTCCTTGTTTTGAATGTATATATGTTTTTAAATAGATTTATCCACTACTTTATAATTATTATAGTTTAATATTTTTTTCCTTATTTTCTGCCATTTTACTACTTTCCTAACTAGAAAAGTTATAAACTAATTTAATGTGATAAATTTACTATTTCTACCCATCTCTTCTAACAAAAATGAGCAAGGTTTGTTAATTTGCAAATACCTATTTAAATACTGGGAGCAGAGATGTTCAGCACGTTTTTATAAAGAACAAAATGAACTGTATAATCAAATGTAGGTATATAATGTAAGAGGGTTAACATTGGTTATTCTGAAACGTTTTTACAGAAAGAAAATTTAATTAAAAAGTTAAAGTTTTCAAAAACAATTGCATTTTAGCCCGGCATGCCCCAAATTTGGGGACAAAAATTTTGAATTCATGTTTAAAATGTCTTGTTTAGAATTGATATATCAACAAGTGCAAATTATTTTTGCTAATTTCCAGTGAAGATTTTGCTGTAAAAGTCTTTAAAAATGCCCAATGCGGTTCATCTTAAATTTGTATTAAAGCTACGCGCATTACATTACTGCACCTAGCCAGTCTAGCCGTGGGCAGGCCATCCACTGTACGGGGATAATCCATCAGTGGACGGACAGCGGATCTTCAACGGTACTGCGCCCTGTACTGTAATGCCGCTCATGGCCCATGAGCCCGTTATGTAAGAAAATTGTGGAAAAACGCCGCGGAAAACTGGCCAATGGTATATTTTGCAAGACAATGCTCCTGCTCACGAGTCGCAAAAATTTGATGAAATTGGTTTCCTGTTCTCCGGATTTAGCACCGGCAGACTATTTGTTCCCAAAACTCAAAAAAAATTTGGAAGGTTAAATATTTTCGACAAATGACGAAGCCATATGTGCCGTGGAGGAGTGGTTTGCAGGCCAAAACAAGGGTTTTTTAAAAGGGCTTGGAATTACTTTATGAACGTTTTGCTAAATGTGTAAGTCTTAAACGAGATGATGTTGAATAAATAAAATTTAATTTTGAAATATTGTGACGTTTTATATGGTAGGTAGCCAGGCTACGTACTTATGTAGACACATAGTAATCGACTTGAAAATGACAAATTCCTACCTGAGCGGTTTCTTTGGGCACTTGAATGTATCCAATAAGTCCCGTAGAATCCATTCTAGAAGATAAATTAACAGTGTCCCCCCATATATCGAAAACCGGCTTCCTAGCACCAATAACACCACAGACTAGAGGTCCGCATGATATTCCTACCCTCAAACCGAAGTTATTGAAGGAATCTTTGTTGATTTCTTCCAGCTTGTCTTTCATACACATTGCGTAATCTACTAGAGCACATAGATGTTCAACTGTGTCGGTATTTTTATCAGAATCCTGTAAGATAAAATAGTTAATGTTACGAAATATCTTTCTAGAACATAAAAAAATCTAAGGGAAATTAGTCGGGATATACTCTCTCTCTCTCAAAATTTTGATTTTGTTGCCGTTGCATTGCATACAGGGTGAGTATTTAAAGTGTTACATTTTCATAAAATTTTGGTGAGTTAATTTAGAGATGGGGGACGTATTTAAACATATTTTTTATATTTACCCCCTCTCTCTATTTTGCGAGGTGGTGGTACCTTTGGAATTTTTAATGGGATGATGTGCATCTACGTTAAAAACTAAGTATGTGTACAATTTTTGTTGATTTGCTTCTTGTTACGGAATTATGGTTAACTAAATTTTGATTGAATTTAAAAAATAAATGAATTTTACCAATAAATCAAGTTCACTTATTTCAGAATTATTATTCGTTTCTCGTTTCCATGGAAATGCGTTAGTTGAGAATTGTGACGTTATAACGATTATTTCTCAGTTTATTGCTCAATTGAACATGTGGTTTCCACAGGACGGAGCTCCACCCCATTATGCAATACAGGCCCTGTTGTAATACTTCGTTTTTTAATAATATTTTTACAAGAAACAAATAAGTGGACATAGTGGGCGAAAATATACCATTTTCCTTCTGTGTCTAGGACGAGACTTTTGTGGTAACCGATAAAAAGGCTGTTATGGATGGACGCTCAATGCTAGGCTGAATAAAACCGGGCATCAACGAAAAAGTGCGCGTCGCGTTTTTCTTTTAAGTCGTAAATATCCAAGACTTGGTATAGGTTGGAAGTGTCTGATAAAAAATATTTCTATAGACCATAGGAACTTAGTGTTGTTCATAATTGTTGACAATACTGGGGAGTAGACTGGTATAGAATCTCTTTCAAAATAGACATTTGAAAAACTTCTGATGTTTCGACTTTTAGATATTTTCGCTTATTTCACTCATGTGTTAAAAGTCCCGTAAGATGAGTAAAGTTTTTTAAAATTACAGCGATAATTTTTTGACGTTACGTCAATTAAAAAAAATTGCACCGATAATTTTTTCCTGTCATTTTCTTGGTTGTCATATTAATTTCGATACAAACAAATGGCTTGCAATTGTTATAAACCCGTAGCTCGAGCAGTTTGTGTTTCCATTCGTGAAATAATCCCCTAAATACCACTCGAGCTTTAAAATTACTGATAATTTTTCACTCTTACGTGTTTTCTTTGCAAATTTCACTCGTCCTGCGGACTCGTGCAATTATAGAAAACACACGATCGTGAAAAATTATCGGTAATTTTTAAGCTCTCGTGGTATTATCCCCGATTATTTCACTCATGTGTTAAAAGTCCCGTAAGATGAGTAAAGTTTTTTAAAATTACAGCGATAATTTTTTGACGTTACGTCAATTAAAAAAAATTACACCGATAATTTTTTCCTGTCATTTTCTTGGTTGTCATATTAATTTCGATACAAACAAATGGGTTGTAATTGTTATAAACCCATAGTTACTGTTAGCAACCGTCAGCATGATTTGTTATTTAGTTGTTTGTATCAACATTTTAAAGGTTTTTCGATTTTTAACACATGAGTGAAATAATCCCCTAAATACCACTCGAGCTTCAAAATTACTGATAATTTTTCACTCTTATGTGTTTTCTTTGCAAATTTAACTCGTCCTGCTCACTCGTGAAATTATAGAAAACACGCAATCGTGAAAAATTATCGGTAATTTTTAAGCTCTTGTGGTATTATCCCCGAAAAACTTTAACCCCGCAATTTTTATTGTTATATAAAAAATCCCGATTTGTGACATTTTTTACTTTTAAGTAAAATCAGAACTTGTAAAAAAATGGTTTTAAAAGACTTTGTAAAAATTTGTATATTATAAAGCTTGTAAAAAAGCTGTAAGCTTTCTATACTTTGAGAAAAACTACCGTAAAGAAAGTTATAACCTTTTGAATGCGTTTGAACTTTTGAAAGCATTTTTATTTTGATTTAATTTAATCCTTTAGATTTCAGAAAATATTGTATTTAAATATCGTATATAAATATTGTATATAAATATTACTTTTTAACAATCCATGTAACGCATCCAGAGCGTACTCTTGGTTTCTCAGATGAAAATCACAGCGTTTAATAGAAACGTACCTGTAGGAATTCTAGTGGACTTAGGACCCCCACTAGAACATGTGTTTTTATTTCAGAGCACCCCTCTAAAAACAACGTAGACTCGATGGCCGTAATGATATGGATGAAAAATTTGAAAACAGGTGGATTTTACGAGCTGGGTTGGTCAACTGGCATGCTAGGTCCCCGAAATTGATCCCCTTGACTTTTTATTGTGGGGTTTTATAAATGGCAAAGTGATGGTGACTGCGCCTACAACTTTAGATGATATAAAAGACCGAATCCGCTTTGTCTGCTTATTAGTGACACCTGAAATGTTACAGCGGGTACGAAATTCAGTTATTACCCCCACCCCTCAAAATAGGGAGACGGGGTAAATGTCAAAAATATGTTTAAATATGTCCCCCATCTCCCTATGAACTCACCAAAATTTCATGAAAATATTCTAAACCATTTTCGAGATATCGACTTGTGACACTTTCAAAAAATTCACCCTGTAGAACAAATAAATAACAAAATGTCGGCCTATATAATATCCAAAAAGTTTGTCCTATGTCTATCGTTAAACTTCAAAAGTCTCTTACGAGATGGAGCCATTCTACCTAGTTGCGAAACGAAAAGTTTCAATGCCAAAATTCTCTCGAAAAAATAGTTTTTCCTTACATAGATACAGAGCAGTTTTAGGTTGCGTGGTGTGTTTAGCCCTCTTACCTTGTGAGTGGGATTTAGTCCAGAAGCTGCCATATAAGTTGGAGTAGCACTAACAGTCTTTATTTTCTCTATAGAGCTAAACCTATCTTCATCTAGAAGTTCATCAAAATCAGCTGAAAAATAGTGGTGTTGCGTTAAAAGAAGAAAATTTTATTTTAGCAAAAGATGTTCAAAAATTTTTTATGAAGTAAACAACATATGTACATATAAGATGAAAATAATTAAACATTGACCAAATTTCTGACTGCTTACCGATTATTTCATTTAACAGTCTTATACATTCAACTCCTTTATTGATCTTTTCTGAATAAAAATCCATGAAATTCGGAATGGTCGCAAATAGTACTCCTACTTCTTGCCTATACTGAGCAAAAAGTTCCTACAAATAAAGTTTTAAATTTCAGAATATGTTTAAAAAGGTTCCAAAATTGTTTTGTACCGAAAAAAAAAATGTATTGGTTTAAATTAACATCTTCCAATCGATCAGTTACATTCTGACAAACTCTTGTCCTGTCATTGTTAATAAAATGACATTAAAAATGTATGAGTTATCCTTATACTTTTGCGCGACCTTGGAACTTATTACGATTTTTGCAACAGCTCTACCTCTGACCACAGTCAAATCCGATCACATCAAGAAAAGAGCGTAACGATTCCGGTTCTTCTCTACACAATGGGCCCGACCAGGTAGTTTTATTGCAGTTAATAATAAGTCATAGACAAATATCCCGAAAAATACTTTACATCCTAAATATAAGTGTTTTGGTAAACCGTACTATAATTTACCAACCCCTACGACCCCTACATGACAATATACTACTAGATCTATTATTGATGAAAATACGTACTTATTAAACCCTTCTCTTTATAAATTTGTGAAAACTCTCCCTTAAAATTTATAACACCTACCTCGGTATTTCTGTCACTTGACAAATAATGTTGAGCAACATGATCGGGCAGGATGTTCTTTAAGAGTTGCGTATTGTTATGTCTAGTTTCTTCCATGTCAGCTAATTCCCTCTCGGCTTGCTGCTTCCATAAAAAATCCAGCCTGGAAGTAACTTCGACCAGTCTTGCGTGATAGGCGACCATTAGAAAAAATACAACCAATAGGATGAGCATTTGTGCTGAGAGAGCTGTAACTATGGATGATCTACAAGGTATAAATAATTACCACTGTATTTTATTGATATACTAAAATGTATGCTGTTATAAGAGGGTTCGAAATAGAGATTCGTTTTATTAATTTATTTCATATTTCAATTTTAATATTTATTGCTAATATTCTTCGTTTTCAGTGATGTTATTCCGATAGTATACGAATACTCGCAAGTTACAAAACTAAAAATTATATTAACGGATACTCTTCGTTCCGAGTAATGTTACTGACTTCTCGATAATCTACGAGCGCTCGCAAGTGTCGAAAACTAAAAATATATACAGTGTGTCCGCTAATTAATGGCACACTGCAAAACCATAGATTCCTTATGTAAAAATATTAGGATGTAACCAAACTTATCTATGTTAAAAACTTGATAATAATCAAGATACAGGATGTCAAAGTTTAAAGTTCATTTTCGATTTTTTAAATAACTGTGGAAAAAGCCAACGTTTTTTCACAAAATTTGGTAGTCGGAGTTTTATAGGATGGGAAATTTAAATCTAAAATTTTGATATATATTGCAGAGGGCGCTGTTTGCGACACTTTGCGCAGCTCAACAGTTCTGACAGATTCCTTATGTAAAAATATAAGGCTTTAACCAAACTTAGCTATGTTAAAAAGTTGATAATAATCAATATACAGGGTGTCAAAGTTTAAAGTTCATTTTTGATTTTTTTAAATAACTATAAAAAAATCCAGCGTTTCTTCACAAAATTTGTTGTTCGGGGGTTTTATAGGATGGGAAATTTAAATTTATTTTAAAATTTTGATGTAGATTGTAGGGGTTGTCAATGTCATACTTTGCGTAAGTTCAAAGTTCACACCTTTTTTGCGCCTTAGTCTATTCTCTTTTTGAATGAAAATTATACTTTTTCCATCTTTATTAGGTAAAAAAGGTATACCTCATGAATGTCGCTCAGAATAACCGTTTTCGAGATATTTGCGTATAAATTCCTCAGTGCGCCCTGTTAAATTGTGATTTGTAAAACTAACATTTTTCTTAAAGTTGACTATGATTAAAAAAACACAATAAGACAGGCTACAAATTTAGTTACTGTCAAACTTTCCAGTTGTTTGTCAATATTTTGGGTGTTTTTAATAACCTCTGAAAGATAAGTGCAGAATGCCGAGACATAATCTGTTTGTTCTAACGAAGAGATGCGGGATATCTTCCTCTAGAACTAAGACAAAACATGGGGTTCATGCAGGATGGAGCCCCGGCATACTTCTCTAGACCTGTCAGAGACTACCCAAATACCGATTTCTTTGATCGCTGGATAGGTCGTAGAGGCCAGTACTCAAATCTATTGAAGTGAGTGGAAATCAGTTTGAACATTATTTATTGTCGAAAATAGACATATTTTTTATTAACTGTTTCTATTATTCTTGTGACTAAAAAAAATTTATTAGAGTAAACCATTAGTATGTGTACCATTAATTAGCAGACACCGTGTATAAAAAAAACATAATCGGATACTCTTCGTTTCGAATGATGTTATTGACTTCTCGATAGTCTACGAACACTCGCAAGTTCCGAAAACTAAAATATAAAAAAATAAACTGATACTGTTCACTTTCAGTGATTTTTTTGACTTCCCGATTCGCAAGTAGCATATCAGGGCTAGTCCCTGATGGGCTACTTCGCCCTTTATTACTATTTCGGTATTTAATATTATTATTGCTTCTCTCTCCAATCACTTCTCTGTCCAATCACTCTCGCTCCCAAAAACATTCTATACTACGCGAAAATTTTAAGAATTCATGGACGATATTCACAAAAGAACATACGTAGCCAAGGTGCTAACCTGACCCCATTAATTACGTTACAATACGATGCAGTAATGACAGTATCTAATAATTAATACACTTACCCAACGGCACTATTATTGACATCATCAAAAATTGGCTTATAAGGAACTAAAATTAATATAGTATAGACCCCGATCATAACCAACGCTAACAGCAGCTTCACTAAGTAGTACAACTTCAATGCCGTTGCCAAGGCAATCATACAAAGAACCCACGTGAATACGATATATTCGGGGTGCTTGCAAATTTTAGTGACCCCATCACATAAAGTGGCATTTTCAGTTGATGAAGAAGAGATGGTCGTTGATTCTTGTGAATATGACTTTAAACTACTCAGATCTCTCTTAGATCTGTAAAGAGATATAGTCCTGTTAGACTTGAGCTTTTCCATTTTAAGTTGTCGTTCAGCATGGGCTGATGCATTGAATTTTTGAACGTTTTCCTCGAAGAGCTAAAACAAGTCTTGTTATATATTGTATAATTTCAATACAAAGTGAAAGTCAAACTAAGAATCATAACGTCTTACTTTATATTACCTACCAATATTTTATAAAATACTTACAAATAATGAATTGCCGTATATTTGTTTTTCATGATGTTGTCCCTTCTTTCTAACACATTTCTTCGAAGCTGTAGAGCACTGGTTCTTATCCATATTCGGCAATATTTTGATCTTATCTTCAGAAGAAGTATTTGATATTGTTGTTGTATAGGCATTATGCGAATTATTACTTCTTGTTAAAATGCTTCCAAATTTATCACGGGTGGAAACAGTTATGTTAGTATCTTTATCATTACGAGAAAGATTCTCAGATAGTCTTAAATCTCTTCTCCTTTTCTTCTCAAGTAGAATTTGAATAGCATTTTTACTGCTGTCTGAACTGTCATTGACTTCTTTTTCGCGATGTTGCCATTTCTTCGTAACACATTCTTTGGAAGCTCTAAAACACTGATTTGCATCCAGTTTTGGTAATATTTTGACTTCATCTTCAGAAGACTTATTTTTATTTGCCAAGTCCTCTACAAATTGTAGTGAATCTGTGTTATTTATAGCTGCATAAGCATCATGCGATTTGTTGTTCCTTTTTATCAAAATACTTCCAATTTTATCAAGAGTTGAAACAGATATGTTAGTATTACGACGCGGAAAAGTCTCAGATTTTCCTAAATCTCTTTTTCTCCTATTTCCAAGTAGAATTTGAGTAATATTCCTACCTCCACTGCTAAATTTTAAAACCGTATTATTTGATATGCTATCCATTTTTACCAATGATGCAGTATCATTAGAAATAAGGTTGTGCAATGTGCCCATAAACATTTTCAAACATTCCTCAGAGCAATTGATATTTTTTAGAGTTATTCCCGTATTTAATTTGGCGCTTAAAGTTAGGTTTAAAGTTAATTCCTGCTCTAAATTGTTAACTTCCATTTCTGAAGCATACAGTGGAGCGGTTTTTAACAGCAGAGACGGATAGTTTCTTAACAGAGCAGTAGAAAGAGGTTGTACTTCATTTGTAATTTTTAAGCTGCTAGAATCAGTAGTGCTATTGGCTGTGGCACTTCGATTTTGTAAAGGATAACTTTTGAATAGACTCACTGAACTGGCTAGGGACATTACGACGATTAAAATACAGATAAAGGCGGTTCTCGTGTTTCTATTATGCACTAACGTTGATGACATTTTTTGCAATGATCCTGGAAATTGCTCAAATTCTTCTGCCATTACTAAGATAGATGCTGCTGTAAGGATTACGGTGACTATTGCTAGAAGCCAAATGACTAAAGGCGACCTAAAAAAAATGTTTAATTAATATTGTACGAAGAGCGATTTACAAGGAAACAACATCATATTGTTTGCCAAGCGAGAATTGACACCCTAAAAGAAAGGGAAAGAATTCCTGTGCCGCCGTTGTTAACTTTTAAAAATTCGGAATACTAAAAAACTATAGGCGTACGCGTACTATATAGTTTTTTAGTATTCCGAATTTTCAAAAGCTCCCTATGGCATCATAGGGATTTATTTTTCATTCCTTTCGAGTGTCAATTCTCGATGGGCAAACTGTATGTGTTTTGTTCTGCTTCAAGTATACAGGATGTCAAAAAAGTCTGACATATTGCAAATATTTCAAAAACTAAATATATTTTTGAAAATTGGCGCGTCTATATTGTTAAAAACGGCACACTTGGAAGGATAAAACCGTTTCTGATACTATACAGGGTTAGTCAGAAAGAATACTAGTGTTTTTATTTTAAATGGAAAGTCTTGTATATTAAGATTCAAATATTCCCTTAAAAGACAAATTCAGTGATATAGGGTTTCACTGATTTGTTTGTCAAAATATAGATTTATGTAAAAATATTAAATTATTCATTAATTTTTTGAAAATGGAAAAGTGAGAAAACACCTATGGCATCAGCTAGGTATTGTTAGATGACAAATACACAGTTATCAAATCTCCATTCGTAAGCATTTAAAAACCAGAAATTAGGATGGTAGCATTAACTAAAGAGAAAAAATTGAGATTTTAATGATAGTTGGCTATGGTGACCGCAGGAGAACACAACAGGAATGACTTATTCATTCAGACCTATCCTAATCGGTCTGCAATAGCCCAATCATGTGTAGAGAAACTGGTGAACAAATTCAACGAAACGGGAAGTGTGAAAAACAAACACAGGTCTGGCAGGCCAATAATAGCTACTGGTAGTGGTAAGGCTCTTGATATTTTAATTAGCCTACACGATAATTCAAATCGATCACTTCAACAGTTTGGCTTGGACCACAATGTGTCACCAGTCAGTTGAAAATTTAATTAAACGCGAAAAGATTTGCCTTTACAAGATCCACCCAGTTCAGGAACTGACAGAAGATGACTTCGATAGACGAAATGAGTTTTGCGAAATTTTGATGTTTTGGATTTGGTCAGGTTTGCTCACGATCTTTTCTTGATTATTATTCTAGATTATTACTTTGCCCAGCCAGATCAAAGCACTATTCACAATGACCAGCCCAATATAATAAATAAATGTATGTAAAACTACACAACATGAAATTTATTAAATTGTCCATAAATGTTTGTTATTATATTTATAAAGCCAAACACGCGTTAATCAAGCATTATATACATATTATATTGCCCTTTATAATTACTTCTTCCATCAGTCCATAATATATAATTTCATAGTTCAAGAACATAGCCTAAATACTTACAAACTAATTATTGCAAATTGTGATATGACTGTGAAAATCCATATTATGTAGCAACACAACATGTTAGACTTAAACATATCTTCTCTGAGTTGGCTAAACTACAAACATAAAACACAAAAAGTTGATTTAATTTTAATTGTCAGTTATTCTTGTATAGGTATTTAAACTCATTTTAGCTTAAACACCAATCAAACATGTCTTTTCTACTTACTTGCCACTCCATATCTTTGTCTATAAACCTCAAAGTCCAGGGATTAACATTGGCACTCCTCATTCGTTTATTACTCTCTATCTCAATGCTGTGATCTATAATATCGTCTACTTGCTCCGTAACAATTTTTCTTGGAGTATTCAGTTCATATTTTTGCTTTCCCTTTGGCTCTATTGCTTCGTCCAGATCAGCCGATACTGATCTGTGTAACTAAAAATAAATCAAATAGATTTATGATGGTTCAAGCAATAATTTCTTTTTTTCAGAAAAATGAACCGACTTCACAAAAGGAAAAGCACTGAAAAACAGACCACACCAACGGATCTAGATACTTGAAATTTTGCACAGAGGTTTCTTTAATAACGTAGGCATCTACTAAGGAAGGGTTTGCAAAAATTCAACCCCTAAGGGGTTAAAACAGGCTTTCAAACATTATATGGAAAAAGTATTAGATGAGCCTATTAACTCGAAACATCATAGACGCACTCTAAAAAATAACGGCCAGATTCTCCAACGCTAGTCCGATCTAATTTGACAACCAAAAGTTTTAAACTGACAAGTGTAAGAATAAGACAACTAAATTTTATACTATGAATTTGCTGCTGAAGTTTTTCGCAAATGTGTAAAGAAAATGGCAATTTTAGTACGTACTTTCGACAATAATAGAACCAAATTCATTTGAGAAACCCGATCCAAGATGAAAATCCTTTGGAAATCAAGCAAATCACTGAAGTATCAGAATAATTCCTAAGCTTTTAATGACGACTTATTAACAATGACAGGACAAAAACCTGTCAAAGCATAACTGATCAACTAGAAGATCTTACTTTAAACCAGTACTAAATCTTAAACCTTCTTAGTGATTCTGAACGTTAATGTTTAAACACGTGTTTCACAGTTTTTAATAAATCATCCCCTAAGGGGGTGAGATGGGGGTTCAAAGTTTGTAATGGAGTAAAATTGTTATATCGCGGACGAAGTCGCAAGCGGAAACTAGTAATAATGTATAATAATATGCTTAATTTTGTCCAAATTTAGGAGACTTATGCACAAAAGTTCTAACCTTTGAAGTCGGCGCAATTTTAAAGCATAATGGAAATCCCTAATGATAATACATTTATAAATAATTAATAGGGAGTAATATTGTTAGTTATTTATTACTGGGGCTAATGGCAAACCTAATTTTATGTAAATATTTCAAGCAAATCAAGAAAGGTTCCTATTAACTACTTACGTTTTCAAAAGGTATTTCTGGTGTCCAGTCTGTAGTTGTTTCCTCCTCAATTCCGCTATGTTGAATACCACTGTCACTCCGATCTCTGGAAGGCGGTTGTGAAGAGAAGCTGGGCGACTTTGGAGTCTTTGGTGTGCTTGCATTACTGTTAATTTCTTCTTCTGGCCATAGCTTGTTAGAAAATATGCTGAAAGATAAAAAAGGTAAATTATGAAATGAATGATTATTTACTTCCTGATATGAATTATGGGAAGGTTTTTGTAAAAATATTGTTGGAAAAACTTTTTTCGATGATGTTTGCTAAAGCAATACTCGGTATTTGTGCAAAAAACGTAGTTAAATGATAAAAAAAGGAGGAACTACCTTGGTCGTGATGCTAATCTTCTTCTGGGTAACATTGGTTCGCACTGCTTTATTAGATAAGAAGTGACATTGTGTTCTCTTAAATAGGAGTCCCTTTCCTGTCCATTTCCAGGCTCAACTTCGTATGCTCCGTTAAGACATTGGAAGGTTGCTTCGGAGATGTGCACTTGACTAAAAAGTGCAAGAAAAAATAAGGCTTAAGATCAACTACTATTTAAAAAAAAAATTGAGTATCAATATCTTTTTTAATTGCACTGAAAGCATTTTCTAACGATTAGATTAAAAGAAATTTGGATTTAGAATATTGCAAGTGTTTTAATTTTGTCGGATATTAAATGTCAAAAATATGTTTTTGAAAAAGGAATATTTTTTCAAAAGCAGAATTTTTCAAAACACATTTTCTATAAAAAACTTTTTCCAGAATCGAATTTTGAACTGTAATAAAATAATTTAAAAAAATATATATCTTCGACTAAGAGTTTTTCGAAAAATTTTCGTTAATCCAGTTAAATTTTCTTTGGTTTGTAACTAAGTAATTTTTTTATTCATTGCTGTTTTGTTAAAGATCAAAAATACCCTGGTTTTCCTCCAGATTCCATATGGTTTGCGAGTCGTACGTCGTGGGACCAGATGTCAAACTGCCATTTTCTAAGACCTAAAACTCCGCATAGCACCGATCCAGAATGGATACCAATTCTCATATCCAAATTTTCTACCTGTAACAAAAAAAGCTCTCAGTGAAGATTTAGATTTTTCGTATAATGCAGGGCGAGAAAATAAAAAAAAACTGTTTAGTATTGAGAACATTACCTTAAATAATATTTATACAGAGCTAATAAGTCTCTAATAAGGGTGGACAAGACACTGAACGGCTTGGACAATCGCGTATCCGTTTTCGTCAAGTTTTAAGTACCAGTACAACGTTCACCACGAGAAGGTACTCTCGCAATTCTCTTATGTTTCCACTATTTCTCACTGATTTAGTAATTTCCACCCCCTATGGGTAACGCTAACTGTGTCTAAATGACGGTGATATAGCGGCCAAAAGTACCTTACGAGGCACCGCGGGAATAGCCGAACCAGATCAAGACACCAAGAGGTAAGTCGCTTCGGTGTCCTCTTTGATTCCGCTTTGTTTGACGCAATTGGGAACTCGCTTCTTTTTGGTGTTGATCGCCACCTCTGGATTAGACAAAATTCCACTTTTTCTCAAGCTCATACTGAGCTATCGCCGCCTAACAAGGGTTTTACGTAGAAAAAATTGATTTAGAAGCAAGGTCAAGATACCATTATTTACAATTTAGAACAACTAGGGATTCCCGAGTTACTTGTAACCCTGCAAACTATATGGTCCCTAACCTACTTCTTGAAAACGGTTGGTGCCACAAGAGTCTAGGGGATGGGTGCAACTTTTTATCCCGGGCTTCCGCATGCGCAGGGGAAGGAACAATAGTGGATTTTTTTCGCACCGATCCCTCTTCGCTTGCGAAGAAAGAGACTGGTCAGGGCCCCTAACCCTGTTCCGACCTTAGGGTGCCCTCCGATCCACCGGTCGCTAGATTTTCCGCATGCGCAGGGGAAGGAACAATAGTGGATTTTTTTCGCACCGATCCCTCTTCGCTTGCGAAGAAAGAGACTGGTCAGGGCCCCTAACCCTGTTCCGACCTTAGGGTGCCCTCCGATCCACCGGTCGCTAGATTTTCTGGACCCACAACAAACAAAACATAATTTTTAGGTTAAGGTACGTAGACACGATAATTTTTTTGCTCGGGACCTTTAAAAAAAGACAAAACAAAATTTGTGTCGAGGAAGGAATGCTAACCCGTTTCCAATACACCTTTTAGAGCCGATTTCCTAATTTTTTATAAAATTTTAAATGACAAAACTTAAAAAAAAGATGCGGCCGAGCACGGATTCGATCCAACACCTCTCGGTCAATAACCAGCGACATTGTCGCTGTCAATAACCGCATTACTTTACCACTGGACTACGTAGCTCATGCTTGGAAATCGGTAAACTTATTAACAAGTGCGTCATTTATATTTTTGAGGTTATTTTACGCATGCGGACGTCCGGGATAAAAAGTTGCACTCATCCCCTAGACTCTTTAGTTGGTGCCGGACTTTAATTTATGTGGCATATTTACATATTAATAAACTATACCTATAAGCAATTACTGTAAGTTAATGTCTGCAATCCTAAATACCACGGGCTACAGTATATGCCTAAGGCTAAGGATTGATAAGAAATACCAACATACCATTATTTTTGGCGGTGATAATAAACTTGTAGTAATTTTATTTCCATTGCATGGTGACGAAATTTAGAGTGAGAGTGGCAACGTCGCTTTACGTAGCGCCATCTGGTTCATTGATGAATCTGATGATGTGGGTTTATGTTCCAGACAGGTCGTAATACACTTGTATAGTAAAATTTTACGTGATTTTTGATTTTTCCTGACAGAACTTGATCCATAGACTTTGCGGAATAGTGCGTCAGTGCCATCTGTGTGGAAGAATGGACTCTTTTCATTTGGGACTGTTTTTTCAGAGGTTTGCTTGGTGAAATACAGGCCCGTAAAAGTCATTACGGTGGCGCGCCGAGACGGAGTTGTAGCGGTTGGTCTTTATTCTACACACGCACAATTAAATATATGATACATAGAAAAGGCTAGTTATGAATGAACGGTTCCGTCTCCTCTTGCTGTACTCCTCTGCTAACAAGTGAGCAAAGTGATATTTTTCCGCACGCGACTGCCGTTGCAGGAACTACTCGAAGCGGAGTTCGGGCAAGCAGTCAAGTGCGGAAAAGCAATTTGCGCATGCGTTAGGAACAATATTTTTTCTACGAGCGTCAGATTACAGTGAAACTTGAAAGAACTACAACAACAATTTACATAGCAGTAATAATAATAGAAAATTGAATTATCTCTTATTAATATTTATAACAAAAGAACAATAATTATAATTAAATTATTAATATTTTGCAAATTGATTGTAGATCCGGTAATTTCATTTAACGGGTGGCTTAGGAAAAGTTTGCGTAGTAAAAAAAGGTTAGAGTAGTGAATGACACAGCAGAAAGGGGTACCTATTCACCTCATAGACGAATATAACAAAATATTAACAGAAGATGAAGAACAACGTCAATGTATACTGCAAATTGTAAGCGAATACAGAAAAAAATTTAAAGATGTAGTAAGACGACACTTGCGGAAACATTTTAAAACTGATTACAAAAAATTATTCATTTAAATACATAATAGAGTTAGGTCTTAGGTACAATTTGTCAATATTATATATACTCTGTTTCTATGTAGTCAGTGGTATTTATGATAATAAAAGTTTTAAAATTTCAAAAAAAAAACTTTATATTTTATTCCATCGGCTGCACCATTTTGGATTAATTAAATGACTTGAAATTTTGCACACGATATTTTCTTGGCATTTAGAACATTTTAGAATGGTGAGACAAAAGAAAAAAAATGTCGCAAAATGAGGGCCACCGTAATATGATCACCTTACTAAAATTAATTTCGAGTTTTGTTACTTTAATTCAAGTGCAAATTATGTAGGTGCATTTTTAATATAGCTAAGACACTTTTAATGCCCTAGATAGGGGGTGGGCCACTTTGAATTTAAATTTTGTTGGAGTTTACTCTAATTGAAGCATTATTTATTTTAAACAAATATAATTTATTTTATAGCACTTTGTATAAATAGGTCGTTATTGCTTATGAAATTAAGTGTGCTTTTATCAATAAAGTGTGTAGATATTGTTTATTTCTATTTTAAATGGGAAGTGTTAGAAAAAAGAATTTGGATGTGCATACATTATGTTTGGACCAAATTTTATTATATATATTCTAATCAACTCCATTTCGCGATAAATAAAACAAACAAAATATAACATATTAAACACGTAACAAATATGACATTTCCACAAAGAAATTCTCAAAACTATATCCAGATGGTGATTCCTGTCAAAGGGAAAATTTATTAAAGCAACAGACACTGTCAAAACATGGGAAGAAATTTAAATGAATAACCTTGGTCGACCGTTTTCCTCAAAATTTAGGTATCTGCATGGATTTATTAATGGATATGGGATGATTTAACATTCTTTGAAGCCAAAACAAACCATTCTAAGCGACACTGTAAACACAATTGTCACATCTTATTTTACCTTGTATTTTAGTACAAAAAATACGTTAGCCGTTAGAAGCATCACAAGATTTACTAAAAGTAATAAAAGGCCTAAAATATTTTATTTTTCTGCTAAATAATAATAAATTTAAGTTGAAAAGATTTTATTATTTATAGATTATATTATTTCTAAAGGTTTATTTAAAGTCGCTCCGAGTCATTTATAAATCTATAAGTCGCGCTTTTTCTTTTCTAGTTCATTAGACAAAGACGTACGTGTAACTGAGTGTTCAGACGTTTTTCCTAAGCAACCAGCAGAGACAGGAACACTTCTGAGCTCCAACACTCCAATGCTATTTGATCTCTTTCTACTACCTTTCTTGATTCAATTATGTATTTCCTTAAAGTTCGTAAACTGTACCTCTAGTGGAAGATGTTTTCATAACAAACAACAAATTTAAGGCTTCACGTTCAATACGCTCACAGTATACGGAACATCGAATCCTTTCTTAATAAATCCATGGGTATCTGGCATATTAGCAATATTCCGTTTTTTGAAAAACCCTGTATAAAACCAAATTATTATAGTATATTGTGCAATGATTATGTCTATTAATACACGAGCATAAAGTAACGACACGAGCCATGGCGAGTGTTACGAATGCGAGTGTATTAAGGACCATTCATACTGTAAGTCAACAAAGTAAGTTGGTTGGTCATAATAATGTACCAATTTGTACAACAGAAAGTAGCAACAATAGACAGCACCTGCTGTATGAATGAAAGACTAAAGTTAATGTAAAAATTTTTGATGATATTGATATTTTGGGAATATATTAATAAGATTATTAATAATAATTTAGGTGATTCCTATCTATCATTCATGTAATTAAAAATATCTAACATCGTAAAAATTTATTAGAAGAGTGAAAAATACATATTTGAAGTTTAGATTAAAGCATTTGTGATCTGCTTAAAATGTTTGTAACATGTATGGATTAAATAGAGTTCAGGTAAGATAAGGAATAGACCTGGTTACAAGATTGTTACCTTTTGTAGTTTGTGATACGAGGTGATATCAAAAGTATGTTTTTATTTTGTCTGAATTTTATGGTTGATATAGATAAAACAGATGTAGGTATAGGAACCCCAAAGTTATAATTCTGAATTATATTTTTTTTTTCAATTCATCAAAACAACATATTTTAAGCGTATATTAAACATGAATGAAAAATCAAAAAGCAATCAAACCTTGAAAATTAAATCAAAATTAATTAATAGGTATAAATATTAAGTCATTTCTAAATTTCATAAATCTAAAAAATCTAAATTAAAACACATTTTACATATTTTTAATATTTGGTCATTGCACCATTTTTGACGATAACATCTTGCAACCTTCGCGGCATACTTAAAACTAAGTTTCTAGTAGTATTTACGTTGATTTCACCACAAGCTTGGTTTATTCTTTCGCGGAGTTCATATTGATGTCATGGCTGGAAATTATGCTTATTTATAGCCTTTATCATTAAACCACAAACGTTTTCGATCGGGATGAGATCGGGGCTCCTCGAAGGCCATGGTAAACACGAATATTATTTTCCTCAATGAAATTTTGAGTAAAACGGGCTTGTGTATCGGAGCATTATCGTGCTGGAATATATAATCTTGGTCACAAACTGCGCCAATCGAGGGAAACCATTACTTGGTGGAGAATATCGCAGTATAGCGCTGCAGTAAGTCTCCCCTCCACGATCTGACAAGCTCCTGGACCCCTAGCACTAATCCAAGCCCAAACGTTTACAGAGAAACGTCTGTAATAATACTTATACCTGTTTGTTATTCCTTGATACTTATACCTGTTTGTTATTTCTATTCATTTGTTATTCATTATACTGTTAGTTCTAAAAAGTCAATAAAAGCCTAATTTTATAAAAGGTTTCTTTTACTACAATTTTATTGACTTTTTCTCTGTAAAATGGATAAACTACTACGTCCAGAAAAGTTAGAAGCAGAACCCAACTCAAACAATGCCGCTCAACATTGGAAACATTGGTATAAATCATTTGTCAATTTTCTTGACGCTACTAAAGTCACAGAAGATAAAGATCAGTTAAAGCTTCTGGTAAATTACCTTTGCCCCGCAGTTTATGAATATATAAGTGAATGTAGCACTTACAAGGATGCTATTAAAATATTAGAGAACTTATATATTAAACCTCAAAATGAAATATTTGCCCGACATTCCCTCTCGACTAGACGACAAGAAGTTGGAGAATCTATTGACCAATATTTACAAGTACTTAAGCAAATGAGTAAAGAATGCAGCTTTAAATCTGTTACTGCAGATCAAAACAGAGATGATTTTATAGGGGATTCATTTATTAGTGGACTAAACTCACCCCATATTCGTCAAAGACTTCTTGAAAATAATACTCTGAGTTTGGAGGAGGCCTTTAACAAAGCTAGATCTCTACAGATGGCTCAACATCACTCTGAATCTTATTCGTCTTCATTCGGTACTATTAATGCAGCTATGTCGAAATCTTTTGCTATGAACCAATCTCAGCCCAGGCAAGATGATCCAGATCCTTTAACCAGCGCATCCGTTACTCCCAAATGTTACTTCTGTGGATACGATCGTCACCCTCGTACAAAATGCCCAGCAAGAAATTCTGTGTGCCATTTTTGTAAGAAAAAGGGTCATTTTTCAAAGGTGTGTAAATCTTATGACAACTCAACAAAACAGACATCAGCTGCCCTCCTTGCAACAATATCTGCTGCATCACCTGGATGTTTGTCAAAAGCAATACTTCAAATTGAAGTTGACGGAATTATAACAGATGCTTTAATTGATACAGGAAGCTCCGACAGTTACATTTCCAACAAAATAGCTAAAGACCGAAAACTAAAAATATTTCCATTAAAAGCAGATGTAACCATGGCCTCAACATCCCTGTTTTCAAAAGTATTAGGATCCTGTACTGTTGATATCAAAATTTTACAGCACACTTACAAAAATGTAAAACTAATGGTCTTAGAAAATTTATGTGCTGATATGATTGTGGGTCATGATATATTAAGCCAGCATAACATAATTGAAGTGGTTTTTGGTGGGAAAAGATCTCCGTTATCAATATGTAGTCTAGCTTTAGCCAATGTTGAACCTGCTTTATTATTTTCTAATTTATCTGGTGACTGTAAACCCATTGCGATTAAATCACGTAGATATACGCAGGCAGATTCGAATTTTATTGAAGATGAAATTCAAAGACTCTTAAGTGAAAATGTAATTGAACCCAGTGATTCCCCATGGAGAGCTCAAGTATTGGTTACAACTAATGAAAACCATAAAAAGCGTATGGTAATTGATTATTCCCAGACAATTAATAAATTTACACAACTCGATGCTTATCCCCTACCTAGAATAGAAGATATAATAAATAAAGTTGCAAAATATGAAATTTTTAGTACGATAGATTTACGCAGTGCTTATCATCAAATTCCAATCAAAGAAAATGAGAAAATTTATACCGCTTTTGAAGCCTGTGGAGGTCTATATCAATTTCGAAGAATTCCATTTGGTGTTACTAATGGAGTTGCCTGTTTTCAAAGAACAATAGATAGTATAATCAAAAAAGAAGGTCTTAAAGACACTTACGCTTATTTAGACGATGTTACAGTGTGTGGAATCGATAAGGCAGATCATGATCATAACTTACAACTATTTTTAAACACTGCTGCTAAGTATAACTTAACACTAAACGAAGAAAAGTGCATGTTTTCATCAAACTCAATTAATATTTTGGGCTATAGCATCACTAAGAAGACCATCAAGCCAGATCCAGAAAGACTTCGACCGTTGTTAGAACTTCCTGTTCCTTATGACTCTACTTCTCTAAGACGTATAATGGGTATGTTTGCACATTATTCTAAATGGCTGCCAAAGTTTTCTGAAAAAATTCAGCCGCTTGTCCAATGCAAAAAATTTCCAATGGGAGAAAACGTTGTTTCTGCTTTTGAAACTCTCAAGAAAGATATTGCTCGTGCTGTTGTGACCTCAATTGACGATAATGCTATGTTTACAGTCGAAACCGATGCCTCCGACTTTGCTATCGCTGCACAACTTTCGCAACTTGGAAGACCAGTGGCATTTTTTTCAAGAACTCTGTCCAAATCAGAGCAAAGACACTCCTCAGTAGAGAAAGAGGCTTATGCTATAGTTGAAGCTCTGAAAAAATGGAGACATTTTTTAATTGGTCGTCACTTCAAACTCATAACAGATCAAAGGTCAGTAGCATTTATGTTTGACAATAAAAATCTTGGAAAAATTAAGAATGAAAAAATCATGAGATGGCGTCTTGAGCTATCAAGTTACAAGTATGATATTATATATAGACCCGGATCGCAAAATACTGTAGCAGATGCTTTTTCAAGAGTATGTTCTGCAACTGAAATTGACAGAACTTTGTACAATTTACATAATTCGTTATGTCATCCAGGAGTAACTCGTCTGTACCATTGGATTCGCTGCAAAAACATGCCATTTTCAGTGGAAGATGTACGAAGAGTAACTTCTAAGTGTCCTGTTTGTTCAGAATTAAAACCAAGATATCATAAACATCAAGGCACACTTATAAAAGCAACATCTCCTTTTGAAAGACTGAACATTGATTTTAAAGGACCTCTGCCGTCGTCCTCAAATAATCGATATATTCTGACAATAATTGATGAATACTCAAGATTTCCTTTCGCATTTGCCTGCTCAGATATGACATCAGCCACCGTCATAAAATGTCTTCGTCAAATATTTTCAATTTTTGGAACACCATCATATATACACTCCGATCGAGGAGCATCTTTCTTATCATACGAAGTAAAAGCTTTTTTGGATTCTCATAATGTAGCAAGAAGTCGCACAACAGCTTACAATCCACAGGGTAATGGGCAATGTGAAAGATATAACGGAATTATATGGAAGACTATTCAACTGGTTTTAAAATCAAGAAATATCCATACTAATCAATGGGAGTTAGTATTGCAAGATGCTCTACATTCAATAAGATCTTTATTGTGCACCGCCACTAACTGCACACCTCACGAACGTATGTTTAGCTACGCCAGAAGGTCATCTAATGGATCGTCGACCCCGTCATGGCTGTCTAATCCTGGAACTGTTTTTCTAAAGAAGTTTATACATCAAAATAAATATGAACCATTAGTAGAAGAAGTTGAACTGTTGGACTCAAACTCAGACTATGCACATGTAAGATTACCCAATGGAAATGAAACAACCGTCTCTGTCCGCCACCTAGCACCACGTGGTGATGTTTCACTAAATAATGATTTCCAAATACCCACAAATATGGAAGAGAGACGAAATGATATAAATCCAGATATCTCTAAAATTACTCAGTCATTAGAAAATACTCAAGAAAACAACTCTACTTATGACGCGGTGTCAAATAATGACAATAGTGAAATAACTTTAGAAGTTAGTCGTCCTGTTCGTAACAGAAAGCGACCAAAACATTTGGAAGATTTTGTTTAAATACAAGGGAGGAAGAATGTAATAATACTTATACCTGTTTGTTATTCCTTGATACTTATACCTGTTTGTTATTTCTATTCATTTGTTATTCATTATACTGTTAGTTCTAAAAAGTCAATAAAAGCCTAATTTTATAAAAGGTTTCTTTTACTACAACGTCCACTTCTATATTAGTTTTGTGAGTATATCTTTCATCATATCGCGAACCAGATGGCCTATAAACACGAAATCTACCATTATTACAGGACTGAAATGTTTTTCCGTCTGAAAACACCACTGTTTCCCACAAATTATTCTGGTTGAGGTATTTATGGGCAAAATCTAACCTGATTTGTTTGTTTCTGTCCGTTAAAAATATTTTATTAGCGGCACATCGATTCCTTATATCAGAATTGGGAATTCTCCTAAGAGCCGTATTACCTGACCCTGGGAAATTGGTCTGTTCTTTGGCCTTTATGGCGGTTTCAAAGGGGGTGATCTCTTAAAAAATAAACAAGTCTTTATTTTGATCTTGCGTCGAAAGTTTGAGGCGACCAGAACCTGCTTTTCTAATAATAGTTCCATGCTCTGCAATTTTTTGCTTTGCCAGGAGCACGGTATTTTTGTCGACTTCTACTTCATATGCTATGTTTCTTATATTGACACCGTCTCGCAATTGACTGTAAATAATTGATTTTTGCTGGGGGGTTAACTGAACTGAGGCATATTTAGGAAGTAAATGTAAAGTCAATTATTTAAATAAATCAAACTGACAACTGTCACATGATACCTGTATGAGGTTCAACCTAAGGTAATACGTAATAGTCTAGGAGATCACAGTAAATTTCAGCAAATTTTGTTGTCCTAGTTTTTTTTGGACGAAATATGTTGTTTTGATGGATTGAAAAAAAAATATAATTCAGAATTATAACTTTGGGGTTCCTATTTCTACATCTGTTTTATCTATATCAACCATAAAATTCAGACAAAATAAAAACATACTTTTGATATCACCTCGTATCACAAACTACAAAAGGTAACAATCTTGTAACCAAGGTTACTTTCTACAGGGTAAGGTGTTAATATTTACACCTTCAGAGTACCTCCTTATAGTCCGGGAGCTACAACTCAGCTGTCCCAGTATTACAATTTTGTTGTCCTAGTTTTTTTTGGGCGCAATGGTACATAAGTTCCCAGGGTTATTGGTACTTAAAAAATAAAGCCGCAACAAAGAAAAAGTGCTATTATTGGGGACTTATTACCCATGTACCCACGTTCTTATTACCCAAAACAGTTTCTTTTGGGTAATAAGGACTCTATTTAAAAAATAAATAAAACAAGCTGTAATAGTTCGTTACAAAAAAAAATTTATTAGAGACCTTTAACTTCAAGATAATTTCACACTAAAAGGCACAAACCGTTACAACTTAAAAATATATACTTTTATATGACCCGCTACTGAAATTTAAAGAGCCGAAAATACTGACCTAACATGGATTTTCAAAAAACAATACAAAATACTACAATAGAATGAATACATAATATGAATTATTTTGACTGGACTTTTGGTTGTATAAATTACGTGATATATTTTTAAAACCATTTATAAGCTTTTCCAGCAGCAATGTTTGACCGTTCTTATTACTACATGTTTTTATTTCCCCAGGCTCCCCTACCATGTATTAATAAATATTAAACTGAACAACATTTATTTAATTTAGCAACAGTTAAACAAATTAAATTCTTCAGAATCACTAACACCATAATCTGATATAATTTCTAATTCTAATATTCTTAAAAGTTTATTACGAAATACACACAAATCTTTACAACATATCTATAAGACGCCAGTTTCACATAGTTCTACAACATCCTGTATTAATCCCCTCGCAAGTTTTTTAGAATCGTCATTTTTTAACGCTTGTTCTAACCTAGAATTGCCCATACCGAGTGTAAAATAAAATAAAGCCTGAAATACAGCAGGCACTTTCATATATGCGAGACTTTCTTCATATTCTTTTTTTGGGTATATCTCTTCAATATCCAGGTCAAAATTTCGAAGGTGTTGTGATAATTCTAGATAATACCCATCAACTAATGCTCTGTAGTGCACATCTCTTGTTTCTTTAAAAGAATTTTGATATATAAAAAATACTAAATCGTAGGCGGGAGGACAATATCTCAAAAACTGAAAATCCAAAAGACGTGCATCTTGACATAAACCCTCTGCAGAATACCTCAACAGTAAATTACCGGCGTGTAAATCACCGTGGCAGATCACATTTTTAAAAATGTCAGATTTTTTTGTTCTTTTAAAAAGTAAATTCCATCCATTATCACACTTTGTTTTAAATTCATTTAAGGAAAATGTTTTCGTCGTTTCGGAAAAAATTTGAGCCAACTGATGTATGTTTTCTAAAGTTGCAGCAAATGCATTTTTGTAAAAAGCATTTGAAAGAGGGATAAAAAGGATTTCTTTTAGAAGATCCTCATAAATATCATATAAACTGACCTTATGCCCTTCTTTCTGACCTAACAAATGCTCAATAATCATACTACAAGAATGCAATTTTGCAAGTTGACTCACTACCATCAATAATTCATTGAAGTCTAACTTAAGACTCTTAGACATGGGCGCAGTAAAACTCTGAGATGCCAAGTTCTCAAGTACCAAGACATCATTTATTCTTGAAAAATAGCACGCTGGGAAGAAATCAAGTAGAAACTTTAGGTGGTGCTGTTCCAATAAAGGAAAATAAGTCATATAAAAGAAATCTTCCTTTTTAGATGGTCCTGTTTTTACAAACTCTTTTAGCTCTTCGTGATGAGGCCCTACAAATTTAGTAAATAAATCGAGAACCCTCTCAGAATTCTCAAATTTAAGATTAATATTTAGCCTAAAGTAATCTCCAAGATATCCGTTGTGCTCATCTAAAGGAATCATCTTGTATGAAAGGAGCTCGTAGTTCTTGGATTTTAGCTTGTTACTGACTACCACATAGATATCTTCTTGGTTTATTTTTGAGAACTCAATAAATGACGTTATATTAGATATAACCGGGAGTAGTTTATCACTTTCACTCTCACCATTTTGTACAAGTTTTAAAGCGGCCTCAAACTTGATGAGTGGCAAAAGAGCTTTAATTTGCTGATCGAAATTTTCTTTAGCAAGCACTTTCCTATTTGATGTTTTAGTAGTATCACAAATTTTATCATAATAATACTCCACAAGTTCGTAAAAACAATGTTGGCGACATTTTTCATTTGTTAGACTAAAAATTAATTTTAAAACCTCATAAGACATTGATACAAGTTTGTTTATACCTGGATCTTTTACTGCAGCGTTGGAATCCAACATGCTCTTGACGGCATCTTCAAAGATTTTAAGTCCTTGCTTCAAAATAGTTTGACTTGTAGCAACATGTTGTAGCGATATCACTTCCTGCGCCAGTTGAACAATATCAAATTTACATTTTTTCGCTGAAGCAATATTTATTCCTCCGTTAATTTCTTGCGAATGAGAAATAACAACAATTTTTATTTTAGTCTTTAAATTTTCAAAATCTATATTAGGTTTCGTATCACTTATTGAAAGGTCTGACACTGGATTTTCCATTATATTTTTAATACTACCGAAATTAATATATCTATTTAAGTGCCCGTTAAACTATTGTAAAATGGGTTTCTTTTAAGAAACCTGTTTACTTTCATTGTATTGACTTTAATGATATTTCTATTTAATTTTAATTAGATAAGGTAATAACTAGCTGATAACACTGATTACAGATCCACGAGTAAGTAAGTGTTTTGAGAACCAAAGCCAGTTTTACATGAAAAAGTTCGCCCCTGTATCCAACAAGCCTAGGAAGCCCCGACTTAAGGCGCAAAACTTTTAGGGGCGCCAGCGACGCACTCTTTAAAAATAAGCAAGGAACTAAAAAAAAAAACTTATAATTCTAAATTAAAGCGATTAGGTGGGAATAAATTCCTACCTAATCCTGAGTTCATATAGTTTCTCATAACCTCTGTAAAGCAGTACTGAAAATCTGCAAAAAAAATTTTCATAGATTTTCCCTCGCAAAATAATACAAAAATTTGAAAAAGGGCACTATTTCGTCTTTTGTCAACAGTAGCACGTAAGATACATTAACTAATCGGTTCTAATATCAAATCAAATTGTAGCATATACAGGGTGTTTGGTAACGAATGGGCCATACCTTAGCAGTGCCTTCCCTGGCTCACTGTAAGTCAATTTAACCTAACTTATTTTAGTACAAAAGTTGATAATAAGATAGACACAGGGTGTTAAAGTTAGAATTTTATTTGACATTTGTATCGATATGTTTTTAAAGATGCTAAATAAACTTGATAGGCGGGGTTTTTTGAAACGGGAAAAGCAAATCCGTTACCAAGTTTGCTGTATTTTGTAGGGGACGCCGTATACGACATCAAGTGCCATTTTAAAATGTCCCAACTTTTTTGTGCTGCAGTGTACAAAATTTCTAGATAGAAATTCTCATTCTCCTACCTTTCTTGCTTAAAAAGGTTAACTTTATTAATGTCGCTGGGAAGCAACTGTTTTTGAGAAAAATGCATTTTAATTTGGTGTTGCACAAACTAAATAAGCAATTAAAATAATAATAAGTCAATTAGCAAGTCTTCAAAATGCCATGAGTTTATTTTTAGCAGATTATTGTTTTATTTTGTTTTTATCATTTTTACTTGATGTGAAAAATTAATAAAAAGGTTTATTTTTTTTGCCGATACTAACAATTTCTTAACCTCGATGGGTACCTATTTCTTTCACCCATAAAATACTTCCTTTAGCGGGAACAGTCAAAACATCAATACAATCTGAATGGGGTGCAAAATTTGGAGCGAGCTTGGGGCGCATGTACTGATTAATACGCCCTCTATAATAGAAAAATAAAAAAACGATGGTAAATAACAACCTAAACAATCATTTTATTAAAAACAATTCCCTTAGCTTTAAATTTACATAATTTAAAATATTTACCTAAAATAACGCCATGCTGTTAAGATAATGACAGTTAGAAACAGGCATTTTATTTTTGTCAGACAGGTTTTTTACTTTGCATTTAAATGTACATAACATTTCCTAGACACAAGACAATTTAGAAAAAAATAGTCATTTTATTTATGCCAGTAGTAAGTCAGTTGTTTCATATTTAAAGTTATGTAAAAGCTTTGCATCGTTAAATCTGCAAATTCAGAGTTGTTAATCCACATTTTTTACAGAGATCCATATTATAAATTCACTTATTGATTACAGTTGATCATTTTCACATAATTCTATAAAATCTTGCAGAAGTCCAGTTAAAGCTTTTTTGTAGTTATCATCAGTCTCAAGGCCTAATTCAATTAAAGCGGTTTTTTCCTCAACGATGTATTTTTTCGACAATTCCGGGTCTTGTAAAATCTTCTCCCGTAAATGAGGTTCCAGCATAAAAAATCTACTGTACAACAATGCCTGAAACACGGCTTGTGATTTCATATATTCCAGGCTTCCTTCGAAATCTTCTCTTGGATAAACCTTGGTAACATCCAGATTGAAATCTTCAAGATATTTTGATACATCTGAATAATATTCATCAACTAACTGTTTAAAATGGTTTTCCCTTGTATCTTTGAATGAATTTTGGTATAAAAAGAAAACCAAATCCTGAGCAGGAGGACAGTATCTTAAAATCTGAAAATCTAGTAATGTTGTGCCTTGGCATGCCCTATCTGTGTCAAATTGAAACAACATATTACTTACATACACGTCTCCGTGGCAAATGGTATTTTTAAACCTATCAGATGTCTTGACTTTTTCAAACATCGATTTCCATCCAGAATCAATTCTTTCTGCTAACTTGTCCTGCGTAAATGTTTTGTTAAATTCGGGAAATTTCTGCGCTAAATAATGTATGCTAGGCAAACATGTCTTGAAATTACTGTCCATAAAGTCACTTCTATTTTCAATAAGTACAACTTCTTGAAGGTACTCGACGTAGATATCAAACAAACTAACTTTGTTACCTTTCTTTTGACTTAACAGTTCTTCAAGAATCATAGTGCAAGAGTGCAGTTTTGCAAGTTGTTTTACTACAGACAAAAGAGCGTCATACTCCAATTTAATATTAGGTGTCAATGAAGTGTAACCTAAAACTGCCATATCATCCAGTACTAGTACATCATTTTGTCTCGAAAAATAACACCGGGGACAAAAATCTAATAGGGAATGTAGTCCATATTTTTCTAATAAAGGCAAAAAGGTCATATAAAAGAATTCTTCCTTCTTGGATGGTCCTGACTGTACCACTTCCTTCAAACCTTCTACTTTTGGAGTCAAAAATTTAGCAAACAAATCAAGAGTTGTTTCAGTGTTTTCATATTCAACATCGACAATCAGCTTAAAGTAATCTCCTAGGTGTCCATTGCGTTCATCCAAAGGTATCATCTTGTATAAAAAAAGTTTGTAGTTTTTGGACTTTAACTTATTGTTCACTATCGCATATATATCTTCTTGGTTTAACCTTGAATTTTCAAAAAATGATGTTAAGTTGGAGATAATCTCTTGAAAATGTTTCTGACTCTTACTGGCTTTATCATTCACCAATTCCAAAGCAGTCTCGCACTTAACAATTGGCAACAGTACTTTAACTTGCTGGTCAAAATTTTCATTTACGAAACTTTTGGAGATTGACAATTTTTTCATGTTCTGGCACAATTCTTGATAGTAATATTCAATAAGTTCGTGAAAAATATTCTGACGAAATTCCTCATCAGTGGAAATAAAAAGTAGACGCAGCACTTCATAGGACAGCGGCACTAGTCTATTTGTACCTTGATCTTTAACCAGGATACTTTTTTCCATCGTGTCCTTTATATAGCCTTCTAGGGTTTTAATTTCTTCAGCAATACTTGCTTGGTCCAGTCCGTTGAAGCATTGTAACAATATCAGTTGTTCTGCCTTTTTACCAACATCAAACTCATGCTTATTCGTCATATTATTTTTTAAGCCACTGCTAATTTCCTGTGTTTGACTTTTGGCGATATTTTTAATAACATCCTTAAGGTTTTTCAGTTTTAGATCATCTTCTATTAAACCATTCACATTCATTGTCTTTATTATATTTTAAACACTCTAAAATTATTAAATTTCAAAAAAAGGTTTAGTTAATCT
This sequence comes from Philopedon plagiatum, assembly GCA_963971165.1. Lineage (NCBI taxonomy): Eukaryota > Metazoa > Arthropoda > Insecta > Coleoptera > Curculionidae > Philopedon > Philopedon plagiatum. The sequence goes on along the minus strand of OZ020189.1, from coordinate 12,562,251 downwards.
CGACCTTACTTTTTTGCAGCTTATACTTAAAGGTCTTGCTGCTATATCGGTTATCTAATAAGTTAGTTTGTTCATATCGGATTTATATATAAAGAGGCGGATCATTAAAAAAAATGATTTGCAAAATTGTGCTGAATTTTTATTTGTTATAATTCTTGGTAAACAGTTTTACTTATCTTGAGTTGTTATTATAAGTGATCCATCGTAATAAAGCGAGGAAAAATATGAAACAATTTGGATAAAGCATTCTGACTTTTATGTTTTATGAAAGTTCTTTCATCACCAATTTTAGAAGAAGTGATTTTTTTCTAGAACTGTGCCTAGATTAATAAAACTGATTTTCTTAGTTTATCGACGTCCCTTCTGTACGAGATAAAAATGAATCTTTGTTATATTTTGTAGTAATGGATAACGCCAAAAGAGTCTAATTTTAAAGTACATTTGCTTGGCAACACGACGCTAAATTAATAGTAAATATTTGAGGGTGTGATTTTTGGGCTGATTTTAGGTAATAAAGTTTATATAAACATACAAAATAAAAGTATATTCACGAGCGGGAATGACAGTAATTATTTACGTCGTTGTTGTAAATATTGTGGTAAATCATGCGAGTAAATAAAAGTCATAACCGCAAGTCGAATTTTTTACGACTATTTTATCACAATAATTCCTCCAGGGAGGGAAGTAAAAAAGATAATATTTGTTCGGTCTGTATACAGGGTAATTTCGCACCTGGCTTTGAGACAACAGTAGCTACGTTCCTACCCACAATTCCAGTGGGATCAAACACATAGAAAAGGTTTTTTTTTATTTTTTTTTCTCACCCTGTGTGAGTATTTATAAGTTGATTTTCAACGTAATATTCTCAGCTGCGTATTTTTTTTAAGTGTCACAGAGTGAATCACTTTTTTATCTCTGTCAGATTAAGCCAGATGAACCTGTGACAATATTCCGCTTTGTGGGTTCTTATAAATTATCTAGATTAAACTATACATTTGACAAAGACGTCTTGATGTGGTCACAGTAATATTCAAATGAAAGGAAGCTAAAGTTAGTGAATATTAGTACAAGACCCTATGTTACTCAAACCTAAATCTTGCAGCCGATCTAGAAGACTCAAGTTGTCGCCATTTAAAGATCGAAGTTCTGGAAGTGGTCGCCATCTACAGAACTCTCATGTCGCGCCGGTCTCCCTCTTGATACCGACGGGCCAATGAAGTTTGGACTTAAGTTTAACATGTTGACTTTTGTAAAACAATAAAATATATATTATCGAAATAAATGAAAATATGCTGTACAAAAAATTATATAATAGACAAAAAATAAAGATTTAAAATAACAAAGAACAATTTAACGAATGTTAAATAATGAACTGAACAATGACAAGCGTTTACTAATACAATAGAACTCGAATTCAAAAGATATAAAAAGAAAAAATCACTGTTTTGTAATCTATCAATTCCCCAATTACTTAGAAAAATAACGTTAGAAAACTACCCATACAACAGTCGCCCCTTTACGATACATAAGTCCCCTGACTACATAATATTTAGGATCAAACGTGATACGCGTCGCCTGTCGGTACCAGGCACCTCTCTGTCGTCGCACTACCCTCGAAACCGTTAACTACTCATCCCGACTGTCTCCTCGAAAGCCCGGTTGGAGACTGAATCAGAGAAAAATAAGACAGAGAGAAGAATATCTCGTACGGATTTCATTCATAAATACGATTTGCTATCTATGACCTCCAAACCGAGGTTGCAGGAAGCTGCCACGGGCGTGCGCTGCAGATTTTGGGTTATTATAAAGTACAGTAAGAGTGAGTATTGAGACACGCCGCAGAAAACTCTCTCTGCTTGCCGTGTTGCTACCGCACTGGCTATGTCGGGAGGTATTGTGAGAATCCCACGCGCCAATCTCGGGATGTTGCCGTTTGAAGGCCATAGCGTGATCGAGCTGGCGGGAAGACGAGATATTATTCTCTCTATCTTATTTTTCTCTGACTGAATCTTATAAAATTATTTCCCCATTACTACCTAGACTTAAGGTTTCTTTTAGCCCTTCGCCTGTTACAGAGGTAGTAACGCCGAATTTTATACAAATGAAATGAAATTAAATTGTTCTCGGTTTAATGGATGGGTTATCCATTATATAAAGGTTAACACTATACTAACTTACGCTAAGGCACTATGAATACGTGATCGAAAAAAAACCTTTATTGGTTACTTTCCAATGGTAAAAAATCACATTCAAAATCCTTTACGAATGGAGTTCGAATCATTCAATCTGGCAGATACTTATATATTGTCATTCCATCCTTTTCTATTAAGCTCAATATTCGTTATCTCGCGATAATCAGTAAATCGCCAAAAAGTTTCTAGGTACGAAACTGGTTGCTAATAGCTTCTGTCTTTTTCTAACTCGTACAGAAATAAAGGTAGGTCGGTAAAATTTTATGATTACAGAGATTGGTTCTCAGTTCCAATACTTAGCCTTCTGCCCTTTTTAGCTTTATGGTACCTACCTATGATGACACACATATGGGAAAAATTCTTGGGAAAGAGCTTTTAACTAATCTTTCTAAAATAATCTAAGGCCCTCGTAAATTAAAATGTAAGATGTACCCAAAATGATTTTAAAGTAAACCTTTTGCCCTTAATTTTATGGCTTTTCTTAAACTATATGTGTTAGGCTCAAAAATTATCCCTAATATTTTAATCCATGTATTCGTTTTGTTACATTAGCCCCCCTTTAAGAACGAAGATTCTTATTCAAGAGAAAAGATGAAGAATGAAATATCAACCTTGCAGATTTAAAAATTCTCAATCCAGTTTTGAATACACATTTACTAAACTAAACCCTGGTGGCTTCTCTCTTCTGGTGTGGCTCACAATTCGCCCGATTGTACCATATCCAACGCTGTTCCTGGTTCCCCAAACGTCCTCCCAAAATCTATGCCTTCATACCTAATGTGCGCATAGTGTTTATATAAACTTTTCTTTAGATTTCGTTTTACGCGGCAATTTATTAAAGAGGTGTTTGGTTGCTTTCGGCTCCTAATTTTGTTGTGTAATATGTTTTTGATATAATTTGATATTTGTGTTTTGTCCTTTGTGTACTTGTGTGGTCCTAGTGCTTTAGTAATGTGTTGACAATGGCTTTAACAGTGCAAGAAACTGTTTGCATGTAGGTACTAATTCAAAAAAGGCACAGCAAAAATGCAATTTTAGTATTTTATATTTTTTGCAGTGTTTATTTGTAGGTAAATAATTTCTTGGCTGAACTAGGCACATTATTAAAAAATCTTCCTTAATTAAAAAAGTGTATTTTGCTGGTTACGTTGATATCACTAGTTGCCCACAAAATTTGCCCCACCTTTAAAAAACTTATGGGCCGCGCCTGCTGTGGAGGACGATGAATGAGTCTTCAAAATGCCATTAGTTCATTTTTAGCACATTATTGTTTCACTGTTCATTCGTGTTTTATTTGGTTTTTATTATTTTTACTTGATGTGAACAATTCATAAAAAGGTTTATTTTTTTGCTGACACTAAAATTTTTTTAACCTCGAGGGGTATTTCTTTCACCCATAAAATACTTCCTCAGCGGGAACAGTCAAAAGATCAATACAATCTGAATGGGGCCCAATATTTTGAGCGGGCTTAGGGCGCATGTATGACTTAATACGCCTCTGAGGGTAAAATAAAAAATAAAGAAGACGATGGTAAATAACAACAGAAACTATTATTTTATTAAAAATAATTGCTTTAGCTTTAAATTGACATAACAATTTTAAATATTAACCTAAAAAATACAAGTTGGCAAAAATTTTCAAACAAATGTACAAGAGCACAACTGATTTAAAGTATATTTGGCGCCATGCTGTTAAGATAATGACACTTAGAAACAGGCTTTTTATTTTTGTCAGACAGGTTTTTTACTTTGCATTTAAATGTACATAAAATTTCCTAGACACAAGACAATTTAGAAAAATAAAACATAATCATTTTATTTATGCCAGTAGTAAACCAGTTGTTTCAGATTTAAAGTTATGTAAAAGCTTTGCATCATTAAATCTACAAATTCAGAGTTGTTAATCCATATTTTGTACGGAGATCCATATTATAAATTCACTTACTGATTACAGTTGATCATTTTCACATAATTCTATAAAATCTTGCAGAAGTCCAGTTAAAGCTTTTTTGTAATTATCATCAGTCTCAAGGCCTAATTCAATTAAAGCTGTTTTTTCTTCAACGGCGAATTTTCTCGACAATTCCGGGTCTTGTAAAAACTTCTCCCGTAAATGAGGAGCCACCATAAAAAATCTACTGTAAAACAATGCCTGACACACGGCTTCTGATTTAATATATTCCAGACTTCCTTCGAAATCTTCTCTTGGGTAAACCTTGGTAACATTCAGATTGAAATCTTGAAGATATTTTGATACATCTGAATAATATTCATCAACTAACTGTTTAAAATGCTTTTCCCTTGTATCTTTGAACGAATTTTGGTATAAAAAGAAAACCAAATCCTGAGCAGGAGGACAGTATCTTAAAGTCTGAAAATCTATTAATGTTGTGCCTTTGCACGCCCTATCTGTGTCGAATTGAAACAACATATTACTTACATACACGTCTCCGTGGCAAATGGTATTTTTAAACCTATCAGATGTCTTGACTTTTTCAAACATTGATTTCCATCCAGAATCAATTTTTTCTGCTAACATGTCCTGCGTAAATGTTTTGTTAAATTCGGGAAATTTCTGAGCTAAATAATGTATGCTAGACAAACTTGCCTTGAAATTATTGTCCAAAAATTCACTTCTATTTTCAATAAGTACAACTTCTTGAAGGTACTCGACGTAGATATCATACAAACTAACTTTGTTACCTTCCTTTTGACTTAATAGTTCTTCAAGAATCATAGTGCAAGAGCGCAGTTTTGCAAGTTGTTTTACTACAAACAAAAGAGCGTCATACTCCAATTTAATATTAGGTGTCAATGAAGTGTAACCTAAAGCTGCCATATCATCCAGTACTAGTACATCATTTTGTCTCGAAAAATAACACCGGGGACAAAAATCTAATAGGGAATGTAAGCCATATTTTTCTAATAAAGGCAAATAGGTCATGTAAAAGAATTCTTCCTTCTTGGATGGTCCTGACTGTACTATTTCCTTCATACCTTCTGCTTGTGGAGTCAAAAATTTAGCGAACAAATCAAGAGTTGTTTCAGTGTTTTCATATTCAACGTCGACAATCAGCTTAAAGTAATCTCCTAGGTTTCCATTGCGTTCATCCAAACGTATCATCTTGTATGAAAGGAGTTTGTAGTTTTTGGACTTTAACTTATTTTTCACTATCGCATAAATATCTTCTTGGTTTAATCTTGAATTTTCAAAAAATGATGTTAAGTTGGAGATAATCTCTTGAAAATGTTTCTGACTCTTACTGGCTTTATCGTTCACCAATTCTAAAGCAGTCTCGCACTTAACAATTGGCAACAGTACTTTAACTTGCTGGTCAAAATTCTCTTTTACGAAACTTTTGAAGATTGACAATCTGTTCATGTTTTGGCACAATTCTTGATAGTAATATTCAATAAGTTCGTGAAAAAAATTCTGACGAAATTCCTCATCAGTGGAAATAAAAAGTAGATGCAACACTTCATAGGACAGCGGTACTAGTTTATTTATACCTTGATTTTTAACCAGGATACTTTTTTCCATCGTGTCTTCCATATGGCCTTCAAGGATTTTAATTTCTTCACCAATACTTGCTTGATCCAGTTCTTCGAAGCATTTTAGCGATATCAGATGCTCTGCCTTTTTACCGACATCAAACTTATGCTTATTCGTCATATTATTTTTTAGGTCACTGTTAATTTCCTGTGTTTGACTTTTGGCAATATTTTTAATAACATCCTTAAGGTTTTTCAGTTTTAGATCATCTTCTATTAAACCATTCACATCCATTGTCTTTATTATATTTTAAACACTCTAAAATTGTTAAACTTCAAATAAAGGTTTAGTTAATCTCGACCTTACTTTTTTGCAGCTTATACTTAAAGGTCTTGCTACTATATTGGTTATCTAATAAGTTAGTTTGTTCATATCGTATTTATATATATATAAAGAGGGGGTCATTAAAAAAATGATTTGCGAAATTGTGCTGTAGCATATACAGTTGCGCTCTAAAAAAATCCGACGACAAATATATAATAATTTCGATAATGCATTCTTATTTTTATGTTTTATGAAAGTTTTTCATCGCCAATTTTACAAGAAATGATTTTTTCTAGAACTGTGGCTATTAATATAAAACTGATTTTCTTAGTTTATCGATACCCCTTCTGTATAAGATAAAAATGCATCTTTGTTATATTTTGTAGCAATGCACGGCCAAAAAAGCCGAATTTTAAAGTACATTTGCTTGGGCAAAACGACGCTAAATTAATAGTAAATATTTCAGGGGTGATTTTTGGGCTGATTTTAGGCAGTAAAGTTTATATAAATATACAAAATAAAAGCATATTCACGAGCGGGAATGACAGTAATTATTTACGTCGTTGTCGTAAATATTATGGTAAATAATTATGCGAATAAATAAAAGTCATTACCGCCAGTAGAATACTATAATTTTTTTACGACTATTTTAACAGTAATTCCTCCAGGGAGAGAAGTAAAAAGATAATATTTGTTCGCTCTGTATACAAGGTAATTTCGCACCTGGCTTTGAGAACTAAGAAGTCACGTTCCTACCCACAATTCCAGTGGGATCAAACACATAGAGAAGAAAGATTTTTTTAAAATTTATTTTCTCACCCTGTATAAGAATTTATAAGTTCATTGTCCGCCTAATATTTTCAGCTGCGTTGTTCTTTTAAGTGTCACAGATTGAATCATTTTGTTATCTAAGGTAAACAACCGATTATTGACACTTTTACCTAAAAAGTGGGGTTATTAACTTCTATTTGCTGATCTAAAGGTCTTGCAGCCTATTATATTTTTCAAAAAAAAAATACAATTCAGTTTTTAGGAAAAAAGTTACAGTGTAGGAAAAAAATGATCCCAAAATACCATTTATTGACACGTTTTTTATGCTGAACCATTAATTGGTAGCCCAGTTAGCGACACTGAAAAAAAAAATAATAATTTATGGTAAATAGAAGATAAAACGCAAAAAGTAACTGATTTAAGGTTCACATATATCTACTGGTAAGGGAAATTCAGATCTTTGTCTCTCTTCTGTTCCCAAAATTTCTGGTGTACTCTTAAAGTTCAGCCTATGTTTATACAAGAAACATCTTTTTCATCAAAGACAAACGTTTTTTTTATCCTGATTGGTGATTTTATGCACATAACTTCAATATCCCGGTTTTTGTAAACTTTCTGAACAGCACCAATATATCTGAAAATTGTTGCTGTTCTTCCACCACCATAAAATTTTCCCAAAATATAGTCTCCAATCCATCTGCCAGTTCACTAAATTCTCTTTCATTTCCGCCAAAAATATCTACGTCGTCCGAGCTGTTGCCACTTTCTATCCATTCCTCTTCTTCTGAACTCACCGAAACTTCATTATTTTTTTATCTTTTATTATGTTCTTCTCTTGGTTCTTCTCTTTCCTGCGTATCTTTCTTTGCTCCTCTTCCAGTTATGTTATTTTCTTTTCTAATATGGTAACTTCGCCAAGCATCAGATGTAATAACTGAGGGTAGTTTTCTTTTATTTTTCTTTCTTTTTGTAGCAGGTTGTGGATCTGGCCAAAATAAGGCCTTTTAAATGGCATTGGTACATCAAGTTGGTTAGTTGATGTGCTATTTCTGTTTTCCGGAAGGGCATGATCTTGGTGTTTTTTTTTCTACCTTTTGTGATGTAAAATGTGGAGAACTAAAATAGTTTCTTCTTCTAGGATGGTGGCAGGGCCAGGAAGGCACACTAGGGACGATTTTCCCTGCTTTTTATGCAGGAGTATGGTTCTAGGTACGCAATATTTTTTTTGCAGCTGTTGCCACAGAAAGGCCTTTTTCACGTCTTCTAAGGCCCGCGCCATTTTTTCAGAAGCGTAGTTTTTTTGGGACCCATATCTGGAAAAAAATGTAAAATATATCTTGTTTTCCTAATATTGACATGTCTGTATCCAATTATTGACATCCCATGTCCAAAATTGGTTAGAAACATATTTCTTTAAAAATATGTATATTGGCGTCATCGCCGCGATACACGCAGATGCACTGTTAAAAAATCTTTGAGAAAAGGCTAATACCAATCATTGACACAGGTGTGAATAAATGGATAAATACAATTAGTGTAAACCAATTATTAACACTGAAACTTTCAGACACATGTTTAAGACTAGGATAGATTTAATGATGTTTTATTGTCTTCCAGATCTTAGTGAGCCTATAAAAACTTACTTTATAGTTTTATAACAAAAATATAAGTAGCAACATATTGTTTTAAAATTTACTCACCTTAACTTTTAGTATAACGACCAGTTTAAATTGGTGCACCTGTTGACATAAACAAAGTTTTCACGAAAATGGCGTCTCTTAAAATTTTTGCAATATAGTCCAGTGTTGACAGATACTTCAGCGAAGTAGCAGAGGCGAAAATTTTGAATCCATTGTTGGCCGTTTCCTTAATATCGTGTAGGGTTTTAAGGGGTGTCAATAAATGGTTAGGTGTCAATAAATGGTTGATTACCTTATGTCAGATTAAGCCAAATGATCCTGTGACAATATTCCGCTTTGTGGGTTCTTATAAATTATCTAGATTAAACTATAGGGTAGACCGGGGTCGAAAGTAACAGGGGTCAAAAGTAACATCTCAAATATCTTCATAAACCTAATAGATATGCATGCGCTAATTTGTCAAAGATTCCGTCTATTCAGTTGCTAAACTCCCATTAGTACTATTACCGGCTCCATGAAACACAGTTGTGCGTATAGAGCCATTTAAATTTTTTATACCAAAAAGTAACTTTCTTCGAATTCGTTTTTATTGTGACAACGTGCACAAAAAGCCATGTAAGTACAATTTATCGTGCTAGACAGTTTTTTTTAGGTATTTTGTTATTGTATAGGCATAATTTTGTACCGTCTTGTTGTGTTTTTTGCTTAAAAATTGTAATACAAATTTGCAAGTACAGTCGGGGACTGTTGTAACAAGGCAACTCGGGGACGGTTGTAACGTTACAACCGGCCCCGTTGTAGTACAGATAATATAGTGTTTTATTGCTTTTTTTAAGAATGCCCCGTACGAAGAAAAGGAAGACAGACCGCGGTACGAAAGATATAACCTTTTACGAACCAGCATATAAAGAAGTTATTAACGGGAATCTCTCTATTAGATCATCAACAAGACAATATGAATTATGCCACGTGTCATTGACAAGATACAAGAAGAAACTGGAAGCCCCCATTGAAAATTTACCAGTGTCCATGATTGTCCTATATAAATATTTTATTATATCCCCAATTTTAAGAATAGTCCTATCATAAATGTGGTGTTACAACCGACCCCCCTTAGTGTTACAACCGACACTGGGTCGGGGGCGGTTGTACCAAATTACACCACTTTAATTTTTAGTTACCTGTGAGGTTTTTACTTTGTTCAGCCCTAAAATATCACTTACATAATAAAGGTAACTAATTACCTTATCTATAGCCATACAAATATTATTTCCAATTCTAATAGTTTTTTCATAATTAAATACTAAAGTCAGAATGTTACAACCGACCCCGGTCTACCCTACATTTGACAAAGACGTCTTGGTGAGGTCAGAGTAATATTCAAATGAAAGGAAGCTAAAGTTAGTGAATATTAGTACAAGACCCTATGTTACTCAAACCTAAATCTTGCAGCCGATCTAGAACTCAAGTTGTTGCCATTTGAAGATCGAAGTTCTGGAAGTGGTCGCCATCTTCAGAACTCTCATGTCGCGCCGTCTCCCTCTTGACACCGACGGGCCAACGAAGTTTGAACTTATGTTTAATATGTTAGATAAAACCCCAGACTTTTGTAAAACAATAAGATATATATTATCGAAATAAATGAAAACATGCTGTACAAAAAAAGGTATAACAATAGACAAAAAATAAAGATATAAAATAACAAAGAACAATCTAAAGAATGTTAAATAATGAACTAAACAATGATCTAGACAAGTGTTTTGAAAAGCCAATTGAAAAGATATAAAAAGAGAAAAATCACTGTTTTGTAATCTACCAATTCCCAAATTACTTATAAAAATAACGTTAGAAATCTACCCTTACAACAGCCAAACTGTACTACCTAGACTTAAGGTATCTTTTAACCCTTCGCCTGTTACAGAGGCGGAGTAACGCCGAATGTTATAAGTACAAAAGAAATGAAATTAAATTGTTCTTGGTTTAATGGATGGACTTTATCCACTATATAAAAGTTTAAACACTATACTAACTTACGCTAAGGCACTTTGAATACGTGATCGAAAGAAACCTTTATTGGCTACTTTCCAATGGTAAAAAAATCACATTCAAAATCCTTTACAAATGGAGTTCGAATCTTTTAATCTGGCAGTTACTTATATATCGTCATTCCATCCTTTTCTATTAACAAGAATATTAGTTATCTCGCGATAATTAGTAAATCGCCAAAAAGTTTCTAGGTGCGACACTGGTTGTTAATAACTTGTGTCTTTTTCTAACTCGTACAGAAATAAAAGTAGGTCGGTAAAATTTTATGATTACAAAGATTGGTTCTCAGTTCCAATACTCAGCCTTCTGCCCTTTTTAGCTTTATGGTACCTATGATGACATATATATGGGTAAAATTCTTGGGAAAGAGCTTTTAACTAATCTTTCTAAAATAATCTAAGGCAAACATGTGGCCCTCGTAAATTAAAATGTAAGATGTACCCAAAATGATTTTAAAGTAAATCTTTTGCCCTTAATTTTATGGCTTTTCTTAAACTATATGTTAGGCTCAAAAATTATCCCTAATATTTTAATACATGTATTCGTTTTGTTACATTAGCCCCCCTTTAAGAACGAAGATTCTTATTCAAGAGAAAAGATGAAGAATGAAATATCAACCTTGCAGATTTACAAATTCTCAATCCAGTTTTGAATACACATTTACTAAATTAAAGCCTGGTGGCTTCTCTCTTCTGGTGTGGCTCACAATTCACCCGATTGTACTATGTCCAACGCTGTTCCTGGTTCCCCAAACGTCCTCCCAAAATCTATGGCTTCGTACCTAATAAACGCATAGTGTTTATATAAACTTTTCTTTACATTTCGTTTTACGCGGCAATCATTTATTAAAGAGGTGTTTGGTTGGTTTCGGCTCATAATTTTGTTGTGTAATATGTTTTTGATATAATTTGATATTTGTGATTTGTCCTTTGTGTACTTGTGTAGTACTAGTGCTTAAGTAATGTGTTGACAATGGCTTTAACAGTGCAAGAAACTGTTTGCATGTAGGTACTAATTCAAAAAAGGCACAGCAAAAATGCAATTTTAGTATTTTATATTTATTGCGGTGTTTATTTGTATGTAAATAATTTCTTGGCTGAAGTAGGCACATTATTAAAAAATCTCCCTTAATTAAAAAAGTGTATTTTGCTGGTTACGTTGATATCACTAGTTGCCCACAAAATTTGCCCCACCTTTAAGAAACTTACGGGCAATTCGTATATAATTGTGGACATACCAGTCTCTGCACATCTCTCAGCTATAGCATTTAAAAGTGCAGTGGTTTTTTTTTTAAAATGGAAGTTTCTCATTGACGAAATGAATTAAACAGAATTGTCGTATTATTAGCAAGTATTAAACGGAAAAGAAACAGAAGAATATGGGTAAAAGACTGGACTATTATAGTAGACGACAAGTTCATGGAGCAAGTAATAGTTTGTTAAGGGAAATGTGACAAGAATACTTAGAAGAATATAAAAATCATATCCGAATGCCACCAGAAAAATTTGATGAACTCCTGCCAAAAATTAAAAATAATATTCAGAGAAAAGATACTCATGTGCGAAATGCCATTCCAGCGCGTACTAAATTAGAAATTACTTTAAAAGATATTTAGCTTCTGGTGATTCATAATAATATATTTCTTTGGAAGCATTGTCCAGTGTCGGAAAAGCAACAATATCAAGGTTTGTAGATAAGTGCTCTCCTTTCTTTTAAAGTACGTATTTGCCTTGTCGGATCGCATTTTCGTCGCTTTTGCTTATCTTGTTTTTTACGTCGTAATAGAAAGAGACACATACGTGTTATCAGACTTTACAGAAAAAATGCACAATATTGTGCATTTTTTCGCAATATTTTGTGCAATATTGTGCAGTGTGTGTTCAAAGTATCACCCTTTCAAATATAATTCAAAAATATAATTTTTCTTGACAAAATAGTGAAGGAGCCGCAAAAAATTTCGTCCGCCGCGCTGTTTTTTTCTTATAATTAACGATTGTCCTCTTTTTCAACAATATGGTAACCCTACGTATTATCCAACCAGTGTCGGATCTGATGCCCCTTCTGTATAAGATAAAAATGCATATTTTTATATTTTGTAGGAATTTTAAAGGATGTTTGCTTGGGCAATACGACGCTAAACTAATAGTAAAATAATAGTGGTAAAAGCCTTAGCTACATAATATACAAAATTTATTTTGTGTAAAATGAATAATTTTTAAATTGGATTAACAAAAAATTGAAAATAATTTTTTTTAGAAGTGTTCACCCTGTTTTGAAATTTTCGCGTTAGCAGACAGACAAAAATCGGAAACCATATTTTTCGTGATGTAGGAAACCCTAAACGTGATAATACACCTCGAGAGCTACTTTTTTCACCAATACTTCTTCTAGCGGGGCCAGTTAAAAGATCAATACAATCTGAATGGGACGCAAAATTTGAGCGGGCTTAATACGTATGGTTTAGTACGCCACTGAGAGTAAAATAGAAAAATAAAAAAGATTCCGTAAATAACAACGAAAACAGTCATTTTATTAAAAATAATTACCTCAGCTTTAAATTATCATAACAATTTGAAAGTTTTACCGAAAATGCACTAGTTCGCAAAAATTTTCAAAATTATGTACAATAATACAACTGTTTTAAAGTATTTTTGGCGCCATGCTGTTAAGATAATGACACTTAGAAACAGACATTTTATTTTTGTCAGGCAGGTTTTTTACTTTGCATTTAAATGTACATAAAATTTCCTAGACACAAGACAATTTAGAAAAAAAGTCATTTTATTTATGCCAGCAGTCAGTTTTTTCATATTTAATGTTATGTTAAAGCTTTGCATAGTTAAATTTACAAATTCATAGCTATTAAGAATTTCTTTAATAAATTAACTAAAATAAAAATACCTCTTACGGAGATCCATATTATAAAGTCACTTTTTGATTACAACTGATCATATTCACATAATTCTATAATATCTTGCAGAAGTCCAGTTAAAGCTCTTTTGTAATTATCATTAGTCTCAAGGCCTAACTCAACAAGAGCTGTTTTTCCTCATCAAGGTAATTTTTCGACAATTCGGAATCCTGAAAAATCTTTTCTCGTAAATCAGGGTCCAGCATAGTAAATCTATTGTAAAATAATGATTGAAACACGGCTTGTGATTTCATATATTCAAGACTACCTTCGAAATTTTCTCTGGGATAAATTTTAGTAACATCCACATTGAAATCTTCAAGATATTTTGATACATCTGAATAATATTTATCAACTAACTGTTTAAAATGCTTTTTTCTTGTGTGTTGGAACGAATTTTGGAATAAAAAGAAAACCAAATCCTGAGCGGGAGGACAGTATCTTAAAACCTGGAAATCTATTAACGTTGTGCATTGGCATGCCCTGTTTGTGTCGAATTTAAACATGTTACTTACATACACCTCTCCGTGGCAAATGGTATTTTTAAAACTCTCAGATATCTTGACTTTTTCAAACATTGAGTTCCATCCGGAATCAGTTCTTTCTGCTAACTTGTCCTGCGTTAATGTTTTGTTAAATTCAGGAAATTTTTCAGCTAAATAATGTATGCTGGATAAAGCTGTTTTAAAAAAATTGTCCATAAATTCACTTTGGTTTTCAATAAGTGAAACTTCTTGAAGGTACTCGGCGTAAATATCGTATAAACAAACTTTTTTACCTGCCTCTTGACTCAAGAGTTCTTGAAGAATCATACTGCAATAATGCTGTTTTGCAAGTTGTTTTACTACAAACAAGAGAGCATCATACTCCAATTTATAATTAGGTGTCAGTGAAGTGTAACCAAAAACCGCCAGATCATCCAGTATTAACACATCATTTTTTCTTGAAAAATAACGCCTGGGACAAAAATGTAATAGAGAATGTAGTCCATATTTTTCTAACAAAGGCAAATACGTCATGTAAAAGAATTCTTCCTTCTTGAATGGTCCTGATTGTACGATTTCCTTTATGACTTCTAATTTTGGAGTCATAAATTTAGCAAACAAATCAAGAGTTGTTTTAGTATTTTCATATTCAACATTGACAATTAGCTTAAAGTAATCTCCTAGGTGTCCATTGCTTTCATCCAAAGGTATCATCTTGTATGAAAGGAGTTTGTAGTTTTTGGACTTCAACTTATTGTTCACTATCGCATATATATCTTCTTGATTTGACCTTGAATTTTCAAAAACTGATGTTAAGTTGGAGATAATCTCTTGAAAATGTTTCTGACTTTTACTGCCTTTATCATTCACCAATTCCAAAGCAGTCTCGCACTTAACAATTGGCAACAGTACTTTAACTTGCTGGTCGAAATTCTCTTTTACGAAACTTTTGGAGACTGACAATCTTTTCATGTTTTGGCACAATTCTTGATAGTAATATTCAATAAGTTCGTGAAAAAAATTCTGACGAAATTCCTCATTAGTGGAAATAAAAAGTAGACGCAACACTTCATAGGACAGCGGTACTAGTTTATTTATACCTTGATTTTTAACCAGGATGCTTTTTTCCATCGTGTCTTCCATGTAGTCTTCAAGGATTTTAATTTCTTCGCCAATACTTGCTTGATCCAGTCCTTTGAAGCATTTTAGCGATATCAGTTGCTCTGCCTTTTTACCGACATCAAACTTATGCTTATTCGTCCCATTATTTTTTAAGTCACTGTTAATTTCCTGTGTTTGACTTTTGGCAATATTTTTAATAACATCCTTAAGGTTTTTCAGTTTTAGATCATCTTCTATTAAACCATTCGCATCCATTTTCTTTATTATATTTTAAACACTCTTAATTATTAAATTTCAAATAAAAGTTTAGTTAATCTCGACTTTACTTTTTTGCAGCTTATACTTGAAGGTCTTGCTGCTCTATTGTATTTATATATAAAGAGGCGGATCACTACAATGATTTGCGAAATTGTGTATAGTGTACAGTGTGTCCCCAGTTGAAGTACTGCACTCTAAAAAACAAAACTATTTTTTATTTTTCATCATTCTACGTAACGACTCAAGGATCAAGATACACCCTGGCAATATCGATTGGAGAGCTTCGCGCCTGCGTAGTGTAAGTCGGGTTGATTTTTAACCTTAATTTTAATCTTGTTTTTTTTTCATATTTCAGTTTCCAACTGGGGCCTTGCCAGTCCCCCTAAAGTCCCTAAACAAATAGTCCCGGAAGTCGAACCGTGCCGATTGCTCGGCAATAGGTACTTGATAATAAATGATATTTCCTCATTCCATGCTTGAGATTTTGAGTAGTACATTATGAGATTACCAATAATATAAAAAAAATTGGCACCCAAACAGGAACTAAACTCGTTGCCAATAAACCTTTTAGAGCCGATCTAATTTTTTAAATGACAAAATTTTTTAAAAAATTTACTCGAGCCCAGCATGGTACTAACGTTTGTTTACTCACACTACGCAATCGCAAAGCCAATCGATATTGCCCGCGTGTGTCTAGACTCTTGTTCAAAGGACCTCGTAACACCGTAACTCAATAAATCATAATATGAACTGTCGGTTGTAGATAATTAAACCTTCTGGCAAATCCATAAGGTAATGTAATGGAATGTAATGAAACGTTATGTTATGGGGCTGGGTTTCCCTAAAAAAAAGCGACAAGATCAAATTCCAACACATTGAAATTTGGTCAGAGTACATGTTTATAAAAAATATACGAAAATTATCAGAAAAATATCACTACTCATTCTTTAGAGTCCCCAACAAAGGATCATCTGTTCTTTTCAAGTTACCAACAGCGACATACAGATTAAACTGGACTAACAAACTCGCGTCTACAGGGACCCAGGAATTTCGGCTGATTGGCTTCTTGACGTTTTTTTAAAGGTCCCGAGTAAAAAATTAAGTTTTATGCTATGAACTTATTTTTGAGCTTTCTCACAAATTTGTGAAGAAAAGATGGAAATTTTAGTAAGTACTTTTGACAAAAATAGAACTAACTTCATTACAGCAACTCGTTCCAAGATGAAAATGATTTGGAAACCAAGCAAATCAGTGAAATATCAGAATAATTCATAAGTTTTTAATAACGGCTTATTAACAATAACAGGACAAAAACCTGTCAAAACATAACTGACCAACTAGAAGATTTCAATTTAAACCAGTACTAAATCTTAAACCTTCTTAGTAAATCTGAACGGAAATTTTTAATCTTAGATCTGAAGCAACATCCAGCCGATTTCTTTGTTTGGATTTTAGCATAATGTATTCAGAGAAAGTTTGTGCACACATACGTCGTGCAAAAGGGCATCAAGTGTTTCAAAGCAAAGGTTGTCGGACACCCGCAAAATAACCTGCGGACCCCTAGGGGTCCGCGGACCACCATTTGGGAACCACTGTTCTAGAGATATTGCAAAACTCAACAGAATTATCACATCCACTATGAAAAATTTAAATTGTAACTCAATACTTTTTTCAAACTTGTGTTTTCGAATTACAGCAACAATAAAAAAAATACTACTATATCAGTGGTAAAAGTCTTAGCTACAAATATACATTTAATTTGTGTAAAATGAATAATTTTTAAATGAAAGCGACAAAAAATGGAAAATTTTTTTGGAAGTGGTCACGCTGTTTTTAAGTTTTCGCGTCAGCAGACAGACCAAAAACCGGAAATCATATTTTTCGTGGTCTAGGGAGCCCTCTAACGTGATCTGAAATCACCTCGAGAGGTACTTTTTCACCCACACGTCTTCTAGCGACGCCAATCAAAAGCTCAATACAATCTGAATGGGGCTCAAAATAATTAAAACAACTCCCAGCTTTAAATTTACATAAATATTAACCTAAAATATACAAGTTAGCAAAAATTTAAAAAAAAAATGTACACGAGCACAATTGATTTAAAGTATATTTGGCGCCAAGCTGTTTAGATAATGAAACAGGCACTTTATTTTTGTCAGACAGGTTTTTTACTTTACATTTAAATGTACATAAAATTTCCTAGACAATTTATAAACTAAAACATAGTAATTTTATTTATGCCAGCAAAGTCAGATTTTTTATATTTAAAGTTATGTAAAAGCTTTGCATAGTTAAATCTACGCATTCACAATTTTTTAAATAAATATATAAATTAAACTAAATAAATATACCCTCTGTATTTTTTACGGAGATCCATATTATAATTTTACTATTTGATTACAGTTGATCATTTTCACATAATTCTATAAGATCTTGCAGAAGTCCAGTTAAAGTTTTTTTGTAATTATCATCAGTCTCAAGGCCTAATTCAACTAGAGCCGTTTTTTCCTCACTCATGTATTTTTTAGACAATTCCGAATCTTGAAAAATCTTTTTTCGTAAATGAGGTTCCAGCATAGTAAGTCTACTGTAAACCAATGAATGAAACACGGCTTGTGATTTCATATATTCCAGAGATTCTTCAAAATCTTGTCTGGAATATATTTTGGTAACATCCAGATTGAAATCTTCAAGGTGTTTTGATACATCTGAATAATATTCATCAACTAACTGTTTAAAATGCATCTCCCTTGTATCTTTGAACGAATTTTGGTATAAAAAGAAAACCAAATCCTGAGCGGGAGGACAGTATCTTAAAAGCTGGAAATCTATTAACGTTGTGGCTTGGCATGCCCTGTTTGTGTCTAATTTAAACAACATGTTACTTACACACACGTCTCCATGGCAAATGGTATTCTTAAATCTCTCCGACGTCTTGACTTTTTCAAACATTGATTTCCATCCAAAATCAATTCTTTCAGCTAACTTTTCCTAAGTTAATTTTTTGTTAAATTCGAGAAATTTCTGAGCTAAATAATGTATTCTTTCCAAAGTTGCCACAAAATTGCTCTCCAAAAATCCACTTTTGTTTTCAATAAGTATAACTTCTTGAAGGTACTCGGCGTAAATATCGTTTAAACTAACTCTTTTACCTGCCTTCTGACTTAATAATTCTTCAAGAATCATACTGCAAGAATGCAGTTTTGCAAGTTGTTGTACTATACCAACAAGAGAGCGTCATACTCCAATTTATTATTAGGTGTCAATGAAGTGTAACCTAAAACTGCCAGATCATCCAGTACTAACACATCATTTTGTCTGGAAAAATAACACCTGGGACAAAAATCTAATAGAGAATGTAGTCCATGTTCTCTTAACAAAGGCAAATAGGTCATGTAAAAAAATTCTTCCTTCTTGGATGGTCCTGATTGTGCTACTTCCTTCATAATTTCTAATTTTGGAGTTAAAAATTTAGCAAACAAATCAAGAGTTGTTTCAGTGTTTTTATATTCAACATTGACAATCAGCTTAGAGTAATCCCCTAGGTGTCATTTCGTTCATCCAATGGTATCATCTTGTATGAAAGGAGTTTGTAGTTTTTGGACTTCAACTTATTGTTCACTATCGCATATATATCTTCTTGGTTTAAACTTGAGTTTTCAAAAAATTATGTTAAGTTGGAGATAATCTCTTGAAAATGTTTCTGACTCTTACTGGCTTTATCATTCACCAATTCCAAAGCAGTCTCGCACTTAACAATTGACAACAGTACTTTAACTGGCTGGTCAAAACTCTCTTTTACGAAACTTTTGGAAATTAACAGTCTTTTCATATTTTTTCACAATTCTTGACAGTAATATTCAATAAGTTCGTGAAAAAAATTCTGACTAAATTTCTCATCAGTGGAAATAAAAAGTAGACGTAACACTTTTTACTTTGCATTTAAATGTACAGGGTGTCCATTTTTCGATGGTTTTACGGGGTATCTACGTTATTAGTAAAGATAGAAGGATGCGGTTTTCGCGGCACTGTGCTACTTTTTTGAGAAACAAAAGATGCCGCATACAGAATTTTCCTAACCCTCTTAGTTTTTAAGATACGGGGTGTTTTTGAAAATTTTGCATTTTGGGACACCCCTCGTATCTCGGTTACGCTGTAACTTAGCAAAAAGGTAAAAAATGAGCTTATTGATTTTTTTTACGTAGAATCCAGTGGCTGAATCAGCTTTTTTCTAGGTTCAATTTTTTTCGAGAAACAAAGCAAATTTGCATTTTTTTAAATGGGACGCCCTATATATTTTTAGATATTTTGATTCAGTTTCAAAAATCTGATTAAGCCACTGGATTCTACGTAAAAAAACCAATAAGTTCATTTTTTACCTTTTTGCTAAGTTACAGCGTAACCGAGATACGAGGGGTGTCCCAAAATGCAAAATTTTGAAAAAAACCCGGATCTTAAAAACTAAGAGGGATTGGAAAATTCTGTGTGCGGCATCTTTTGTTTCTCAAAAAAGTAGCACAGTGCCGCGAAAACCGCATCCTTCTCTCTTTACTAATAACGTAGATACCCCGTCAAACCATCGAAAAATGGACACCCTGTACATCAAATTTTCTAACAAGACAATTTAGAAAAAAAAGTAATTTTATTTATGCCAGCAGTCAGTTGTTTCGTATTTAATGTTAAGTAAAAACTTTGAATAGTTAAATCTACATATTCGCAGTTCTTAAAAATTTCTCTAATAAATATGTAAATTAAGTAAAATAAATATACACTGTATTCTTTAAGGAGATTCATATTATGAAGTCACTTTTTGATTATTTTTATTTTTATTAAAATAATTCCTCTAGCGAGAGAAGTAAAAAGATAATATTTGTTCGCACTGTATACAAGGCAAATTTGCATCTGGCTTTGAGAAGATTCCTTCTTTTATTTTAATTTCCCTCCCTTTACAAAAATTTCGAAGTTTATTTTCCACGTAATTTCGTCAACTATGTATTTCTTTTAAGCTAATATTCTAGAGTTATTGCAAAAGTCAGCAGAATTTTCATATTCAGTATAAAAAAATCACAGTATGAAAAATTTTATTTGTACCCGAATACTTTTTTCGAATTACAACAACAATACAAAAAAATACAACTATATCAGTGGTAAAAGCCTTAGTTACATGCATACAAAATTTAATTTGTGTAAAATGATTAATTTTTAAATGACAGCAACAAACAATTGAAAATATTTTTTTAGGATCGTTCACCCTGTTTCTAAGTTGTCGCGTCAGCAGAGAGACGGAAATCGGAAACCATATTTTTCGTGGTCTAGGGAACCCCCAAACATGATCTGAAAATACCTCGAGAGGAACTTTTTTCACCCATACTTCTTCTAGCGATGCCTGTCAAAAGATCAATACAATCAGAATGGGGCCCAAAATTTTGAGTGGGCTTAAGGCGCATGTATGGCTTAATACGCCACTGAGGGAATAATAAAAAATATAAAAGACTATGGTAAATAACAACGGAAACAATTATTTTATTAAAAACAATTCCCTTAGTTTTAAATTGACATAACAATTTTAAATATTAACCTACAAAATACAAGTTAGCAAAAATTTTCAAAAATATGTACAATAGCACAAAAAACAATTTAAAGTATATTTGGCGCCATGCTGTTAAGATAATGACACTTAGAAAGAGGCATTTTATTTTTGTCAGACAGGTTTTTTACTTTGCATTTAAATGTACATAAAATGTCCTAGACACAAGACAATTTAGAAAAAAAATAGTAATTTTATTTATGCCAGTAGTAAATCAGTTGTTTCAGATTTAAAGTTATGTAAAAGCTTTGCATCGTTAAATCTACAAATTCAGAGTTGTTAATCCATATTTTTTACGGAGATCCATATTATAAATTCACTTATTGATTACAGTTGATCATTTTCAGATAATTCTATAATATCTTGCAGAAGTCCAGTTAAAGCTTTTTTGTAATTATCATCAGTCTCTAGGCCTAATTCAATTAAAGCTGTTTTTTCCTCAACGATGTATTTTTTCGACGATTCCGGGTCTTGTAAAATCTTCTCCCGTAAATGAGGTTCCAACATAAAAAATCTACTGTATAACAATGCCTGAAACACGGCTTGTGATTTCATATATTCCAGACTTCCTTCGAAATCTTCTCTTGGATAAACCTTGGTAACGTCCAGATTGAAATCTTCAAGGTATTTTGATACATCTGAATAATATTCATCAACTAACTGTTTAAAATGGTTTTCCCTTGTGTCTTTGAACGAATTTTGGTATAAAAATAAAACCAAATCCTGAGCAGGAGGACAGTATCTTAAAACCTGAAAATCTATTAATGTTGTGCCTTGGCATGCCCCATCTGTGTCAAATTGAAACAACATATTACTTACATACACGTCTCCGTGGCAAATGGTATTTTTAAACCTATCAGATGTCTTGACTTTTTCAAACATTGATTTCCATCCAGAATCAATTCTTTCTGCTAACTTGTCCTGCGGAAATGTTTTGTTAAATTCCGGAAATTTCTGAGCTAAATAATGTATGTTAAGCAAACATGTCTTGAAATTACTGTCCATAAATTCACTTCTATTTTCAATAAGTACAACTTCTTGAAGGTACTCGACGTAGATATCATACAAACTAACTTTGTTACCTTCCCTTTGACTTAATATTTCTTCAAGAATCATAGTGCAAGAGTGCAGTTTTGCAAGTTGTTTTACTACAGACAGAAGAGCGTCATACTCCAATTTAATATTAGGTGTCAATGAAGTGTAACCTAAAACTGCCATATCGTCCAGTACTAGTACATCATTTTGTCTCGAAAAATAACACCGGGGACAAAAATCTAATAGAGAATGTAGTCCATATTTTTCTAATAAAGGCAAATAAGTTATATAAAAAAATTCTTCCGTCTTGGATAGTCCTGACTGTACTATTTCCTTCAAGTCTTCCGATTTTGGAGTCAAGAATTTAGCAAAAAAATCGAGAGTTATGTCAGTATTTTCATATTCAATATTGACAATCAGCTTAAAGTAATCTCCTAGGTGTCCATTGCGTTCATCCAAAGGTATCATCTTGTATGAAAGGAGTTTGTAGTTTTTGGACTTCAACTTATTGTTCACTATCGCATATATATCTTCCTGGTTTAACCTTGAATTTTCAAAAAATGATGTTAAGTTGGAGATAATCTCTTGAAAATGTTTCTGACTCTTACTGGCTTTATCATTCACCAATTCCAAAGCAGTCTCGCACTTAACAATTGGCAACAGTACTTTAACTTGCTGGTCAAAATTCTCTTTTACGAAACTTTTAGAGATTGACAATCTTTTCATGTTTTGGCACAATTCTTGATAGTAATATTCAATAAGTTCGTGAAAAAAATTCTGACGAAATTCCTCATCAGTGGAAATAAAAAGTAGACGCAACACTTCATAGGACAGCGGTACTAGTTTATTTATACCTTTATTTTTAACCAGGATACTTTTTTCCATCGTGTCTTCCATATAGCCTTCAAGGATTTTAATTTCTTCACCAATACTTGCTTGATCCAGTCCTTTGAAGCATTTTAGCGATATCAGTTGCTCTGCCTTTTTACCGACATCAAACTTACGCTTATTCGTCCCATTATTTTTTAAGTCACTGTTAATTTCCTGGGTTTGACTTTTGGCAATATTTTTAATAACATCCTTAAGGTTTTTCAGTTTTAGATCATCTTCTATTAAACCATTCACATCCATTGTCTTTATTATATTTTAAACACTCTAAAATTATTAAATTTCAAATAAAGGTTTAGTTAATCTCGACCTTACTTTTTTGCAGCTTATACTTAAAAGTCTTGCTACTATATTGGTTATCTAATAAGTTAGTTTGTTCATATCGTATTTATATATAAAGAGGGGGTCATTAAAAAAATGATTTGCGAAATTGTGCTGTAGCATATACAGTTGCGCTCTAAAAAAATCCGACGAAAAATATAAAATAATTTCGATAATGCATTCTTATTTTTATGTTTTATGAAAGTTCTTTCATCACCAATTTTACAAAAAATGATTTTTTCTAGAACTGTGTCTATTAATAAAACTGATTTTCTTAGTTTATCGATACTCCTTCTGTATAAGATAAAAATGCATTTTTGTTATATTTTGTAGTAATGGACGGCCAAAAAAGCCGAATTTTAAAGTATATTTGCTTGGGCAAAACGACGCTAAATTAATAGTAAATATTTCAGGGTATGATTTTTGGGCTGATTTTAGGTAATAAAGTTTATATAAACATACAAAATAAAAGTATATTCACGAACGGGAATGAGAGTAATTATTTACGTCGTTGTCGTAAATATTATGGTAAATCATGGGAGTAAATAAAAGTCTTTACCGCAAGTAGAATACTATAATTTTTTTACGACTATTTTAACAGTAATTCCTTCAGGGAGAGAAGTAAAAAGATAATATTTGGTCGCTCTGTATACAAGGTAATTTCGCACCTGGCTTTGAGAACTAAGAAGCCACGTTCCTACCCACAATTCCAGTGAAAGAAAGATTTTTTTAAAATTTATTTTCTCACCCTGTATAAAAATTTATAAGTTCATTGTCCGCCTAATATTTTCAGCTGCGTTGTTCTTTTAAGTGTCACAGATTGAATCATTTTTTTATCTAAGGTAAACAACCGATTATTGACACTTTTACCTAAAAAGTGGGGTTATTAACTTCTATTTGCTGATCTAAAGGCTTTGCAACCTATTATATTTTTCGAAAAAAAAAATACTATTCAGTTTTTAGGAAAATAGTTACAGTGTAGGAAAAAAATGATCCCAAAATACCATTTATTGACACACTTTTTTTATGTTGAGCCATTAATTGGCATCCCAGTTATCGACACTGAAAAAAAGTAATAATTTATGGTAAATAGAAGACAAAACACAAAAAGTAACTGATTTAAGGTTCACATATCTCTACTGGTAAGGGAAATTCTAATCTTTGTCTCTCTCCTGTTTCCAAAATTTCTGGTGTACATAATACTCCTAAAGTTCAGCCTCTGTTTATACAAGAAATATCTTTTTGATCAAAGACAAACGTTTTTTTATCCTGATTGGTGGATTTTATGCACATAACTTCAATATCTTGGTTTTTGTAAACTTTCTGAACAGCGGGTTAGACGAGTCGGTTTTCATAGATAATAGTAGGCCAAATATCGTTTTCTAGGTGATAAATTGAGAACATTAGCATCGGGTGCGTAAAGTGCCCCAGTGCGCATGGTTAGCACCTGTTTACTCCATCTGTTCGGCAATCCGTGTATAGTTGTGGACATACCAGTCTCTGAACACCTCTCAGCTATAGCATTTAAAAGTGCAGTGGACTTTTTAAAAAGGGAAGTTTCTCATTGACGAAATGAATTAAACAGTATTGTCATATTATTAGCAACACAGTGTCACAATAATAAATAAATAATTGTGGCAGTGTGCCAGAAAACTGGTGCATTTAACAAGTATTAAACGGAAAAGAAACAGAAGATTATGGGTAAAAGACTGGACTATATAGTAGACGACAAGTTCATGGAGCAAGTAATAGTTTGTTAAGGGAAATATGACAAGAAGACTTAGAGGAATATAAAAATCATATCCGAATTCCACCAGACAAGTTTGGTGAACTCCTGCCAAATATTAAAAATAATATTCAGAGAAAAGTTACTCATGCGAAAAGCCATTCCAGCGCGTAGTAAATTAGAAATCACTGTAAAAGATATTGAGCTTCTGGTGATTCATATCATAATAATATATTTCTTTGGAAGCATTGTCTAGTGTCGGAAAAGTAACAATATCAAGGTTTGTAGATAAGTGTTCTCCTTGCGCAGTGACGTTTAAAGTACGTATTTGCCTTGTCGAATCGCATTTTCGTCGCTTTTGCTTATCTTGTTTTTTACGTCGTAATAGAAAGAGACGCATACGTGTTCTTATCATACTTTACAGAAAAAATGCACAATCTTATTCAAGTAGTCCAAAGTAACACCCTTTCAAATATAATTGAAAACATAATTTTTCTTGACAAAATAGTGAAGGAGCATCAAAAAATTTCGTCCGCGGGGCTTTTTTTTCTAATAATTAGCGACTGTCCTGTTTTTCAACTTTTAAAATGTGGTAACCCTACGTATAATCCAACCAGTGGCGGATTTACCCCCTAGGGCCTTGTACAAAAATGATTTGAATAGCGAATTTTATAAAAATAAAAATTGTAACATAAACATTAACTATTTCAACATATTCTACAAAATAATATAAACAAAAATAAATATTTTACCGTCTATGTAAGGTCTCTGAAATGAATTATACCAGAAAAAAAATATGAATAATAGATCAATACTAATATGTAATATAAAAAATACAAACCTTTCTTGGCATTTTTGATTTATCGATGTTCTTAGATTGTTTCTGAAAACATTCCTTACACACAAGGGCGTACCCAGGATCTGAAATAGGGGGGGGCTGACCAAAAAAAAAAACAATGGATTTTGCATTTTTCTTTTTACTTACTAAATTTTGACATAACTCGCTTAATTTTTACTTCAATAACAATTTTCTTGGATTTGTCGCAAATTTATTTAAAACTTGATTTTCAAATTGCTCTCGATTTGATTTAATTAAATCACGATGCACACTCATCAGACATAATCCTGTTAGCCTTTCCTCTCCCATGGTACTTCTCAACCAAGTCTTCACTCTTCTAAGAGTACTGAAGGATCGTTCTACAGTGGCCGTGGTGCATGGAATTGTGATTAAAATCAAAAGTGCCTGTTTTAGGATGGGATAAAAAACATCGGTCTCGTCGAGAAGGTCAGTTATTTCGACGTCTTTTAGCTGGTCCTCAGTTGACTTTTTTTTCTTCCACAAATTATACCGTAGGTCCATTTCCGCAGTAATATCATCCAATTGATAAAACTGGGTAAAATATTGTGCATTTTGTTCTACTTGATTGGTTTCCATGTCGAGCATATATAATGGATGTATTTTTGTTAAGGCAAACGCTGGAGTATGTTCTTGAGAAAAGCGAATATTTAAAGAGGCTATAATTGAATCCAGATACGGTATAATTAACGAACGCTTCCAGTAGTCACTATCACAGTCTGATGGAGGATTGTTTCTATGTATTTGCCTCTTGGTAATTCGAGGGATAGAAATTTCTATTTCCAATTCCAATGCAAAATCTTGTGCTTTTTTAAGTACTTCCTCAGTAACTAGGTCGGCATCTTCACGGTTTTTCTTCAGTACGTTAAGGATTACGTTCAGATGTTCTTGCAACTTAATTAAATCCATAGTTTTTGCTTGCAAGGCATTAACAACCGGCTCCAGTAAAGCTGAATATTTTGCAATTATAGTTAGGGCAACAATTAGTGAGGGTTTGGTAACGGCGGAATGCAACTGGTACGCAGATTTTCTCGTGGCGTAGTTGCCTTCGATAGACAGTTTTTCAAGTGATTTCACAATCTCGAGGAAATTTTGTGCAAATAAGCGAATACTTTTGTATTTTTCAGACCATCTAGTCTCACACAGTCGTGATAGATTAGGAGCGGAACTTCTGCGAGTGGTGGATTCCCTGAAAAAGGTTATAACATCCTTTACGGTGCCAATAGTGTTTCTAATTTCCGGAACCTTATTTGCATCATTGACAACAAGATTTATTTTATGGTTTGAGCAATGAAAAAATAATGCTCGTGTGTACTTTTTCCTTAAAATCGCTTGTACGCCACCCTCTTTGCCCGCCATTGTAGCGCAGCCATCAAAACCAAGTCCAGCAGTGCGCTGCGTTTGACTTACGTATATGAATATATTTTAGTAGTAGTGTCCTATATTTTTCGGTTTTGTAATTTTTTTAGTTAAACCATGGTGGTTTATTTTGATTTTTTTATTTTCTGCACTTAGCGGTGCTTTTTTATAATTTATAAATTTCTAGGGGAGGGCAGCTGCCCCCCCTGCCCCTCGCTGGCTACGCCCATGCTTACACATCTGACTGTGATCTTATCAAAATTTGCACCGGATAATTTTGGCTTCTAAACGAAACCAATAACCCAATAATTTTTTTTTTGCAAAAAACATCTCTTTGGAAAGTAAATGTTTTCGAAAAACAGGTTTTTCGAAAATGGATTAACGAAATTTTTCAAAAATATTTTCTCGACAACATATTTCGAACATACATTTTTTCAAAAATATCCTGACCGCTTTTTCACAGTTGCTTTTTAGAAAACGGATTTATGAAATATTCTGAAAACATTTTCTCCAAAAACCCGTATTTCGAAAGAATGTACATTTTTTAAAAAAATGTCTCCAAACAAATAATTTTTAAAACAGGTACATTTTTCGAAAATATATATTTTTTAAAGCAGTATTTATAAAATTAAATTGTGAACTCTAGTAGCTTGGAAAATGTTAATGAAAAAAAAGACGAAAAACGATCGTGAACAAACCCAGACGAACCTTTTTTGGGTTTGATCAGGTTTACTTAGGTTTGGTACGTTACTTTCTCGTAAACTACTTTTTCAAAGAGCCGTTGCTTGAAAAAATTAATACTATCCGAAAAAAATTTATTTCGCAAAAGATGTTCTCTGAAAAAATGTATCTTTAAGAAGTGCTTTAAAAAACTGAAAAATTGGTTTTAGACAAACGTAAAGTAAGTACTAAGTTTCGTAAGTACTCGTATATCCCCTCAAATGAGCAGAAGGCATAAATAAAAAAATGCTACAGTTTTTACACTTCCATATTAATCAAACAATTTGTCCTGTCGCGTGCAAGCTAAGATGACCAACTCTTTTAGTTCATTCGTGTTTTATTTGGTTTTTATTATTTTCACTTGATGTGAAAAATTAATTGCTGGTCCTAAAATTTTTTTAACCTCGAGGGGTATTTCTTTCACCCATAAAATACTTCCTCTAGCGGGGACAGTCAAAACATCAATACAATATGAGCGCAAAATTTTGAGCGGGCTTGGAGCGCATGTACTGATTAATACGCCACTGAGGGTATAACAGAAAAATAAAAAAACGATGGTAAATAACAACACAAACAATCATTTTATTAAAAACAATTCCCTTAGCTTTAAATTTACATAACTATTTAAAATATTTACCTAATATAGAAGTTAGCAAAAATTTTCAAAAAAATGTACAAGAGCACAACTGTTTTAAAGTATATTTGGCGCCATGCTAATAAGATAATGACACTTAGAAACAGGCATTTTATTTTTGTCAGGCAGGTTTTTTACTTTGCCTTTAAATTTACATTAAATTTTCTAGACACAAGATAATTTAGAAAGAAAAACACATAGTCATTTTTTTATTTATGCCAGCAAAGTCAGATGTTTTACATTTAAAGTTATATAAAAGCTTTGCATAGTTATATCTACAAATTCAGAGTTATTAATTTTTGATTACAATTGATCATTTTCATATAATTCTATAAGATCTTGCAGAAGTCCAGTAAAAGCTTTTTTATAATTATCATCAGTCTCAAGGCCTAATTCAACTCAAGCTGTTTTTTCCTCACCGACGTATTTTTTCGACAATTCCGGATCTTGAAAAATCTTTTCCCGTAAATGAGGTTCTAGCATAGTAAGTCTACTGTAAAAGAACGCCTGAAACACAGCTTGTGATTTCATATATTCCAGACTTCCTTCAAAATCTTCTTTGGGGTAAATTTTAGTAACATCCAGATTGAAATCTTCAAGATATTTTGATACATCCGAATAATATTCATCAACTAACTCACTAACTGTTTAAAATGCTTTTCCCTTGTGTCTTTGGACGAATTTTGGTATAAAAAGAAAACCAAATCCTGAGCGGGAGGACAGTATCTTAAAATCTGGAAATGTATTAACGTTGTGCGTTGGCATGCCCTGTTTGTGTCGAATGTAAACAACATATTACTTACATACACCATACACGTCTCCGTGACAACTGGTATTTTAAACCTCTCAGATATCTTGACTTTTTCAAACATTGATTTCCATCCGGAATCAATTCTTTCTGCTAACTTGTCATGCGTTAAACTTTTGTTAAATTCAGGAAATTTTTGAGCTAAATAATGTATGCTGGATAAAGCCGTTTTAAAAGAATTGTCCACAAACTCACTTTAGTTTTCAATAAGTGAAACTTCTACATAAACTAACTTTTTTAGCTGCCTCTCGACTTAATAGTTCTTCAAGAATCATACTGCAAGAGTGCTGTTTTGCAAATTGTTTTACTACAAACAAAAGAGCATCATAAATTCAATTTAGTATTAGGTGTCAATGACCTGCCATATCATCCAGTACTAGCACGTCATTTAGTTGTCAAATTTAGTTGATTTTGACTTTATTTTTTTACAGCTTGTACTAGAGAGTCCCGCGGTTATGTAGGGTATCTAATAAATTTGTGTGTTCATATCGTATATTTATATATAAAGAGGCAGATCATTACAATAATTTGCGGAATTGTGCTCTAAAAACATTCTTATTTAGTTTTACTTATCTTGGGTTGTTATTATAAGGATTAATTATTTCTTATAATTTATAGTAGGGGATAACGACAAAAAATGTCGTATTTTAAAGTATATTTGCTTGGGCAAAACGACGCTATATACAGGATGTTGCTAAACTCATAGTAAATATGACTGGGAGTGATTTATGGACTGATTTTAGGTTAAAAAAGTTTATATAAACATTTAACATAATAGTAAGTATTTACGTCGTTGTAAATATTGCCGTAAGTCATGCGAATAAATAATTAATAGTCATTACCGCGAGTAGAATACTGTACTTTTTCTAAGACTATTTTATTAAAATAATTCCTCTAGCGAGAGAAGTAAACATATAATATTTGTTCGCTCTGTATTAAAGGCCAATTCGCATTTGGCTTTGAGGTTTCTTTTTTTTTTAATTTCCTACCCTTTATAAAAACTTTCGAAGTTTATTACGTAATCTCATCAACTATGTGTTTCTTTTAAGCTAATATTCTAGTTATTGCAAAAGTCATCAGAATTTTCATATTCCGTATGAAAAAATCACAGTATGAAAAATTTAAAATGTAACTGAATACTTTTTTCGAATTACAACAACAATACAAAAAAATACAACTATATCAGTGGTAAAAGCCTGAGCTACATGCATACAAAATTTAATTTGTGTAAAATGAATAATTTTTAAATGACAGCAACAAGAAATTGAAAATATTTTTTTTTTAGAAGCGTTCACCCTGTTTTTAAGTTTTCGCGTCAGCAGACAGACGGAAATCGGAAACCACACTTTTCGTGGTCTAGGGAATCCCCAAACATGATCTGAAAATACCTCGAAAGGAACTTTTTTCACCCATACTTCTAGCGATGCCACTGAAAAGATCAATACAATCTGAATGGGGCCCAAATTTTTGAGCGGGCTTAGGGCGCATGTATGGCTTAATACGCCTCTGAGGGTATAATAAAAAAATAAAGAAGACGATGGTAAATAACAACAGAAACAAATATTTTATTAAAAACAATTCCCTTAGTTTTAAATTGACTTAACAATTTTAAATATTAACCTACAAAATACATGTTAGCAAAAATTTTCAAAAATATGTACAAGAGCACAAAAAACAATTTAAAGTATATTTGGCGACATGCTGTTAAGATAATAACACTTAGAAAGAGGCATTTTGTTTTTGTCAGACAGGTTTTTTACTTTGCATTTAAATGTACATAAAATTTCCTAGACACAATTTAGAAAAAAAATTGTCATTTTATTTATGCCAGTAGTAAGCCAGTTGTTTCATATTTAAAGTTATGTAAAAGCTTTGCATCGTTAAATCTGCAAATTCAGAGTTGTTAATCCATATTTTTTACGGAGATCCATGTTGTAAATTCACTTATTGATTACAGTTGATCATTTTCACATAATTCTATAAAATCTTGCAGAAGTCCAGTTAAAGCTTTTTTGTAATTATCATCAGTCTCTAGGCCTAATTCAATTAAAGCTGTTTTTTCCTCAACGGTGTATTTTTTCGACAATTCCGGGTCTTGTAAAATCTTCTCCCGTAAATGAGGTTCCAGCATAAAAAATCTACTGTATAACAATGCCTGAAACACGGCTTGTGATTTCATATATTCCAGGCTTCCTTCGAAATCTTCTCTTGGAAAAACCTTGATAACATTCAGATTGAAATCTTCGAGGTATTTTGATACATCTGAATAATATTCATCAACTAACTGTTTAAAATGGATTTCCCTTGTATCTTTGAACGAATTTTGGTATAAAAAGAAAACCAAATCCTGAGCAGGAGGACAGTATCTTAAAGTCTGGAAATCTATTAATGTTGTGCCTTGGCATGCCCTATCTGTGTCAAATTGAAACAACATATTACTTACATACACGTCTCCGTGGCAAATGATATTTTTAAACCTATCAGATGTCTTGATCTTTTCAAACATTGATTTCCATCCAGAATCAATTCTTTCTGCTAACTTGTCCTGCGTAAATGATTTGTTAAATTCGGGAAATTTCTGAGCTAAATAATGTATGCTAGACAAACTTGACTTGAAATTATTGTCCAAAAATTCACTTCTATTTTCAATAAGTACAACTTCTTGAAGGTACTCGACATAGATATCATATAAACTAACTTTGATACCTTCCTTTTGACTTAATAGTTCTTCAAGAATCATAGTGCAAGAGTGCAATTTCGCAAGTTGTTTTACTACAGGCAAAAGAGCGTCATACTCCAATTTAATATTAGGTGTCAATGAAGTGTAACCTAAAACTGCCATATCATCCAGTACTAGTACATCATTTTGTCTCGAAAAATAACACCGGGGACAAAAATCTAATAGAGAATGTAGTCCATATTTTTCTAATAACGGCAAATAAGTTATGTAAAAAAATTCTTCCTTCTTGGATAGACCTGACTGTACTATTTCCTTCAAGTCCTCCGATTTTGGAGTCAAAAATTTAGCAAAAAAATCAAGAGTTATTTCAGTATTTTTATATTCAACATTGACAATCAGCTTAAAGTAATCTCCTAGGTGTCCATTGCGTTCTTCCAAAGGTATCATCTTGTATAAAAAGAGTTTGTAGTTTTTGGACTTCAACTTATTGTTCACTATCGCATATATATCTTCTTGGTTTAACCTTGGATTTTCAAAAAATGATGTTAAGTTGGAGATAATCTCTTCAAAATGTTTCTGACTCTTACTGGCTTTATCATTCACCAATACCAAAGCAATCTCGCACTTAACAATTGGCAACAGTACTTTAACTTGCTGGTCAAAATTCTCTTTTACCAAACTTTTGGAGATTGACAATTTTTTCATGCTTTGGCACAATTCTTGATAGTAATATTCAATAAGTTCATGAAAAAAATTCTGACGAAATTCCTCATCAGTGAAAATGAAAAGTAGACGCAACACTTCATAGGACAGCGGTACTAGTTCATTTATACCTTGATTTTTAACCAGGATACATTTTTCCATTGTGTCTTCCATATAGCCTTCAAGGATTTTAATCTCTTCACCAATACTTGCTTGATCCAGTCCTTTGAAGCATTTTAGCGATATCAGTTGCTCTGCCTGTTTACCGACATCAAACTTATGCTTATTCGTCATAGTATTTTTTAAGTCACTGTTAATTTCCTCTGAATTTTGGCAATAATTTTAATAACATCCTTAAGGTTTTTCAGTTTTAGATCATCTTCTATTAAACCATTCACATCCATTGTCTTTATTATATTTTAAACACTCTAAAATTATTAGATTTCAAATAAAAGTTTAGTTAATCTCGAGTTTACTTTTTTGCAGCTTATACAACCTTGAAGGTCTTGCTGCTATATTGGTTATCTAATAAGTTAGTTTGTTCATATCGTATTTATATATAAAGAGGCGAATCATTGAAAAAAATGATTTGCGAAATTGTGCTGTAGCATATACAGGTGAACTCTAAAAAAATTCGAACTTTTATTTGTTATAATTCTTGGTAAACAGTTTTACTTATCTTGGGTTGTTATTATAAGTGATCAATCGTAATAAAGCGAGGAAAAATATGAAACAATTTTGATAAAGCATTCTCATTTTTATGTTTTATGAAAGAAAGTTCTTTCATCACCAATTTTACAAGTGATTTTTTCTAGAAGTGTGCCTATTAATAAAACTAATTTTCTTAGTTTATCGATGCCCCTTCTGTATAAGATAAAAATGCATCTTTGTTATATTTTGTGGTAATGGATAACGCCAAAAAAGTCGAATTTCAAAGTATATTTGCTTGGGCAAAACGACGCTAAATTAATAGTAAATTCAGGTTTAAAGTAATAAAGTTTATATAAACATACAAAATAAAAGTATATTCACTAGCGGGAACGACAGTAATTATTTATGTCGTTGTCGTAAATATTGCGGTAAATCATGCGAGTAAATAAAAGTCATAACCGCAAGTAGAATACTATAATCTTTTTACGACTATTTTATCACAGTAATTCCTCCAGGGAGAGAAGTAAAAAAGATAATATTTGTTCGCTCTGTATACAAGGTAATTTCGCACCTGGCTTTGAGACCAAAGTAGCCACGTTCCTACCCACAATTCCAGTGGGATCAAACACATAGAAAAGAGTTTTTTTAATTTTTTTTCTCACCCTGTATAAGTATTTATAAGTTCATTTTCAACGTAATATTCTCAGCTGCGTAGTTCTTTTAAGTGTCACAGAGTGAATAATTTTTTTATCTCTGTCCGATTAAGCTAAATGAACCTGTGACAATATTCCGCTTTGTGGGTTCTTATAAATTATAATTTATAAGAACCCACAAAGCGGAATATTCGTCGGGGTCGGCAACCTTTTAACAAAGAGGTGCCCATGTGCAATTTTGAACAAAGCCAAAGTGCCAAATTTACAATAGGTACTATCCTTAAAAGTAAATCTTTAATATTATACACCAAACTTCACAAAGTTATGCGTGCCATTTTAAACTGCCAGGCGTGCCAAGTCTGGCACGCCTAATTAAACTATACATTTGAAAATAACGTCTTGATGTGGTCACAGTAATATTAAAATGAAACGAAGCTATAGCTTGCCCAGCGGTAATTGACACTTGGAAAGAAAGGAAAAAAAAATTCCTGTGACGCCGTTGTTAACTTTTAAAAATTCGGAATACAGAAAAACTATGTAGTACGCGTACGCCTATAGTTTTTTAGCATTCCGAATTTTTAAAAGTTAACAACGGCGTCACAGGATTTTTTTCCTTTCTTTCCAAGTGTCAATTACCGCTGGGCAAGCAGTAAAGTTAGTGAATATTAGTACAAGACCCTATGTTACTCAAACCTAAATCTTGCAGCCGATCTAGAAGACTCAATCCATTTGAAGATTGAAGTTCTGGAAGTGGTCGCCATCTACCTCCCTCTTGATACCGACGGGCCAACGAAGTTTAAACTTAAGTTTAATATGTTGAATAAAACCCCAGACTTTTGTAAAACAATAAGATATATATTATCGAAATAAATGAAAATATGCTGTACAAAAAATGATATACTAATATACAAGAAATAAAGATTTAAAATAACAAAAAACAATCTAACGAATGTTAAATAATGAACTGAACAATGATCTAGACAAGCGTTTACTAATACAATAGAACTCGAATTGAAAAGATATTAAAAGAAAAAATCACTGTTTTGTAACCTATCAATTCCCCAATTACTTATAAAAATAACGTTAGACATCTACCCTTACAACAGTCAACCCCTTTACGATACATAAGTCCCCTGACTACGTAATATTTAGGATCAAAGGTGACACGCGTCGCCTGTCGGTACGACGCACCCCTCTGTCGGCGCACTACCCTCGAAACCGTTAACTACTCATCCCGGCTCTCTCCTCGAAAGCCCGGCTGGAGACTGAATCTTATATATTTCCCCAGTATTACCTAGATTTAAGGTATCTTTTAGCACTTCACCTGTTACAGAGACGGAGTAATGCCGAATTTTATACAAAAGAAATTAAATTAAATTGTTCTTGGTTTAATGGAGGGTTTATCCATTATATAAAGTTTAAAACACTATACTAACTTACACTAAGGCATTTTGAATACGTGATCGAAAAAAAAACCTTTATTGGTTACTTTCCAAAGGTAAAAAATCACATTCAAAAGCCTTTACATATGTAGTTCGAATCTTTCAATCGAACAGTTACTTATATATTGTCATTCCATCTTTTTCTAGAAAGAAGAATATTCGTTATCTCGCGATAATTAGTAAATCGCCAAAAAGTTTCTAGGTACGGCACTGGTCGTTAATAACTTTTGTCTTTTTCTAACTCGTACAAAAATAAAAGTAGGGTTTTATTACTGGCTCTCACGTAAATTTTATGATTACAAAGATTGGTTCTCAGTTCCAATACACAGCCTTCTGCCCTTTTTAGCTTTATGGTATCTATGATGACACGCATATTTGGGTAAAATTCTAGGGAAAGAGCTTTTAACTAATCTCTCTAAAATAATCTTAAGCAAACATGTGGCCCTCGTAAATTAAAATGTAAGATATACCCAAAATAATTTTAAAGTAAACCTTTTGCCCTTAATTTTATGTGTTTTCTTAAAATACGCAAAACTAAATATAATTCCAGTGGTAAAACAGTCATTCGACTTTTTTCATCTGTCCAGTAATTTTTAATTTCGCTAGTCTTTCACAGTCTACGTTAGTAGGTACCAGGTAACGTAAAAATACTCAATAACATTTTTGATACAAGTAAAAGCTGTTTCAAATGCGTCATTGTATTTACACTTGCCTAGCGCTCTCATTTCCGAAAAAAAATTTAAAAAACTCCACAAAATAACTATAAAGACGAAAAGCGCCGGAGAAGCTGAAGGTAGCACTGCACGAACCCATTATGGTGTTGCGAAGTCGCTTAACGCGCTGCATTTTTAAGCAACAGCGGTGAGATCCTCTCGGCGGAAGAATTAGATGACGAGAGAAAAGCGGTAAAAATTGGAAAGAGGAAAGAGAAAGCACTGCATCCGAGTCGACGGCCCACCAATAATATCGCTTTCTGCACGCGCGTGGCCGTCGACGAAGTCGGTTCTCGGGTTGTCCCGGCCAGGCCACCATGGAAATACACTCGAACCACTCGCAAAACCTTTGGGTTAGACAAAGAAAAACTAATTACCTAATATGCGCTTTGTATTTACATAAACTTTTTATATTTCATTTTACGTGGCAATCATTTATTAAAGACTTTCGGCTCCTAATTTTGTTGTGTAATATGTTTTTGGATATAATTTGATATTTGTGTTGTGTGCTTTGTGTACTTGTGTACTTGTGTTAACAATGGCTTTAACAGTGCAAAAAAACTGTTTGCATGTAGGTACTAATTTAAAAAAGGCACAGCAAAAATGCAATTTTAGTATTTTATATTTTTTGCGGTGTTTATTTGTAGGCTAATAATTTCTTGGCTGAGCTAGGCACATTATTAAAAAATCTTCCTTAATTAAAAAAGCGTATTTTGCTGGTAACGTTGATATCTGTAGTTGCCCACAAAATTTGCTCCACCTTTAAAAAACTTACGGGTCGCGCCTGATGTGGGGGACGATGAAGCAAATAGTGTATGGGTAGTGTGTCAATTGAAAATGTGAAATAACTGCGAAATCCCAAGAAATGAAGAATGCCCAAGAAATAGGGAATAGTATGGAAAATATCTTTCAACGGGTTCGGGACAATACGCTGCAACGAGTGCGCACTTGTTTGGAAGTAAATGGAGAATATTTTTAACATATTTCCTACTAGATAAGCAACATTTTTTCCAACTTCAATTTATTAGTTTTACTTAATGATATTTAAATTATGTTAGGCAAATATTGGTTAAAACTAAGGCTACTGGCAAAAAGTAGTGATTTCACAGGGCCTTTTAACCATTTTTGTTTTGTTCTCTTAGCTTAGGAAAAGGTTTAATTTTCTTTACCTGTGCCTTAAATAACACTTAAAAATAGGAATTAAATTCTCCTTAAAGAATTATATGTCTGGCTACGTTTCAACAAATTCAATTGTTTTTAGTTTTTCGCGCGCAATTTTCCGTCAAGCGCCATGTGTTCGCTCAGCCAGGTGCGACGAATATCGAGGGGGTTTAGGGTATTTTTAAAAAATTTTAAAATGTCCGATTTAGGAAAAAAGTATTGGGTATGTCTGTAGACTGTCCCAGGAGTCACCCATTCAAATATATTCAGTGAATTTTATAACACCCTGTATAACTGTGACACCCTGTCTATGACTAAAGCCGGGAATACACACACATGGCAGTAAAATAGCATACCAGTGGACAGTAACTTCGACTCGTATCAGGAGATGCCGGGTTAGACGAGTCGGTTTTCATAGATACCTAATGGTAGGCCAAATATCGTTTTCTAGGTGTTAAATTAAAAAAACATTAGCATCGGGTGCGTAAAGTGCGCCAGCGCGCATGGTTAGCACCTGTTCACTCCATGTGTTCGGCAATCCGTGTATAGTTGTGGACATACCAGTCTCTGAACACCTCTCAGCTATAGCATAAAAGTGCAGTGGTTTTTTAAAAATGGAAGTTTCTCATTGACGAAATGAATTAAACAAGATAGTCGTATTATTAGCAACATAGTGTCACAATAATAAATGAATAACAGTGGCAGTGTGCCAGAAAACTGGCGCATTCAACAAGTATTAAACGGAAAAGAAACAGAAGAATATGGGTAAAAGACTGGACTATATAGTAGACGACAAGTTCATGGAGCAAGTAATAGTTTGTTAAGGGAAATATGACAAGAAGACTTAGAGGAATATAAAAATCATATCCGAATGCCAACAGACAAGTTTGATGAACTCCTGCCAAATATTAGAAATAATATTCAGAGAAAAGATACTCATGTGCGAAATGCGCGTACTAAATTAGAAATTATTTTAAAAGATGTTTAGCTTCTGGTGATTCATAATAATATGTTTCTTTGGAAGCATTGT
Organism: Philopedon plagiatum; assembly: GCA_963971165.1. Classification (NCBI taxonomy): domain Eukaryota; kingdom Metazoa; phylum Arthropoda; class Insecta; order Coleoptera; family Curculionidae; genus Philopedon; species Philopedon plagiatum. The sequence continues at coordinate 12,524,043 of OZ020189.1, read as the reverse complement.
CCAGTGTCGGGAAATGAACAATATCTAGGTTTGTAGAAAACTGTTCTCCTTTCCTGCAGTGACGTTTAAAGTACGTATTTGCCTTGTTGTCGAATCGCACTTTCGTCGCTTTTGCTTATCTTTTTTTTACGTCGTAACAGAAAGAGACACACACGTGTTATCATACTTTACAGAAAAAATGCACACTCTTGTGCAAGTAGTCCAAAGTAACACCCTTCAAATATAATTCAAAAATATAATTGTTCTTGACAAAATAGTGAGTTAGCCGTAAAAAATTTCGTCCGCGGCGCTGGTTTTTCTAATATAACGATTGTCCTCTTTTTCAACAATATGGTAACCCTACGTATTATCCAGCCAGTGGCGGATCTGATGCCCCTTCTGTATAAGATAAAAATGTATGTTTCTTATATTTTGTAGGAATATTAAAGGATGTTTGCTTGGGCAATACGATGCAAAATAATAGTAAATATTTCAGGGTGTGATTTTTGGGTGGGATCAAACACATAGAAAAGATTTTTTTTATTTTATTTTCTCGCCCTGTACAAGTATTTGTAAGTCCATTTTCCACGTAATATTTTCAGCTGCGTAGTTCTTTTAAGTTGATGTTTTAAAGTTATTGCAAAAGTAGAATTTTCCCATCCGGTATGGAAAAATCGCAATATGAAAAATTTTAATTGTAACTGAATACTTTCTACAAGCTTATGTTTTCGAATTACAGCAACCATAAAAATACTACTATATCAGTGGTAAAAGCCTTAGCTACATAATATAGAAAATCTATTTTGTGTAAAATGAATAATTTTTAAATTGGAGTAACAAAAAATTGAAAATATTTTTTTTAGAAGTGTTCACTCTGTTTTTAAATTTTCGCGTTAGCAGACAGAGAAAAATCTGAAACGTGATCTGAAAACACCTCGGGAGATACTTTTTTCACCAATACTTTCTCTAGCGGGACCAGTCAAAAGATCAATACAATCTGAATGGGACGCAAAATTTGAGCGGGCCTAATACGTATGGTTTAGTACGCCACTGAGGGTAAACTAGAAAAATAAAAAAGATTCGTAAATAACAACGAAAACAATGATTTTATTAAAAATAATTACTTTCACATAACAATTTGAAATATTTACCAAAATGCACCAGTTAGCAAAAAATTTTCAAAATAATGTACAATAATACAATTGATTTAAAGTATATTTGGCGCCATGCTGATAAGATAATGACACTTAGAAACAGGCATTTTATTTTTGTCAGCCAGGTTTTTTACTTTGCATTTAAATGTACATCGAATTTTCTAGACACAAGACAATTTAGAAATAAAAAAAATTTTATTTATGCCAGCAGTCTTTTTTTTTTCATATTTAATGTTATGTTAAAGCTTTGCATAGTTAAATTTACAAATTCAGAGTTATCAAGAATTTCTTTAAGAAATACATAAATTAAGCAAAATAAAAATACACTCTGTATTTTTAACGGAGATCCACATCATAAAGTCACTTTTCGATTACAACGGATCATTTTCATATAATTCTATAATATCTTGCAGAAGTCCAGTTAAAGCTTTTTTGTAATTATCATTAGTCTCAAGGCCTAACTCAACAAGAGCTGTTTTTTCCTCATCAAGGTATTTTTTCGACAATTCCGGATCATGAAAAATTTTTTCTCGTAAATCAGGTTCCAGCATAGTGAGCCTATTGTAAAATAATGATTGAAACACGGCTTGTGATTTCATATATTTCAGACTTTCTTCGAAATCTTCTCTGGGATAAATTTTAGTAACATCCACATTGAAATCTTCAAGATATCTTGATACATCTGAATAATATTTATCAATTAACTGTTTAAAATGCTCTTTTCTTGTGTGTTGGAACGAATTTTGGTATAAAAAGAAAACCAAATCCTGAGCGGGAGGACAGTATCTTAAAAGCTGGAAATCTAGTAACGTTGTGCCTTGGCATGCCCTGTTTGTGTCGAATTTAAACAACATGTTACTTACGTACACGTCTCCGTGGCAAATGGTATTTTTAAACCTCTCAGATATCTTGACTTTTTCAAACATTGATTTCCATCCGGAATCAATTCTTTCTGCTAACTTGTCCTGCGTTAATGTTTTGTTAAATTCAGGAAATTTTTCAGCTAAATAATGTATGCTGGATAAAGCTGTTTTAAAAAAATTGTCCATAAATTCACTTTGGTTTTCAATAAGTGAAACTTCTTGAAGGTACTCGGCGTAAATATCGTATAAACTAACTTTTTTACCTGCCTCTTGACTTAATAGTTCTTCAAGAATCATACTGCAAGAATGCAGTTTTGCAAGTTGTTTTACTACAAACAAGAGAGCATCATACTCCAATTTATTATTAGGTGTTAATGAAGTGTAATCCAAAACTGCCAGATCATCCAGTACTAACACATCATTTTGTCTTGAAAAATAACACCTGGGACAAAAATCTAATAGAGATTGTAGTCCATGTTTTTTCAACAAAGGCAAATAGGTCATGTAAAAAAATTCTTCCTTCTTGGATGGTCCCGATTGTACTATTTCCTTTATGGCTTCTAATGTTGGAGTCAAAAATTTAGCAAACAAATCAAGAGTTGTTTTAGTATTTTCATATTCAACATTGACAATCAGCTTAAAGTAATCTCCTAGGTGTCCATTGCGTTCATCTAAAGGTATCATCTTGTATGAAAGGAGTTTGTAGTCTTTGGACTTCAACTTATTGTTCACTATCGCATATATATCTTCTTGGTTTAACCTTGAATTTTCAAAAAATGATGTTAAGTTGGAGATAATCTCTTGAAAATGTTTCTGGCTCTTACTGGCTTTATCATGCACCAATTCCAAAGCAGTCTCGCACTTAACAATTGGCAGCAGTACTTTAACTTGCTGGTCAAAATTCTCTTTTACGAAACTGTTGGAGATTGACAATCTTTTCATGTTTTGGCACAATTCCTGATAGTAATATTCAATAAGTTCGTGAAAAAAATTCTGACGAAATTCCTCATCAGTGGAAATAAAAAGTAGACGCAACACTTCATAGGACAGCGGTACTAGTTTATTTATACCTTGATCTTTAACCAGGATACTTTTTTCCATAGTGTCTTCCATATAGCCTTCAAGGATTTTAATTTCTTCACCAATACTTGCTTGATCCAGTCCTTTGAAGCATTTTAGCGATATCAGTTGCTCTGCCTTTTTACCGACATCAAACTTATGCTTATTCGTCAAATTATTTTTTAAGTCACTGTTAATTTCCTGTGTTTGACTTTTGGCAATATTTTTAATAACATCCTTAAGGTTTTTCAGTTTTAGATCATCTTCTATTAAACCATTCACATCCATTGTCTTTATTATATTTTAAACACTCTAAAATTATTAAATTTCAAATAAAAGTTTAGTTAATCTCGACTTTACTTTTTTACAGCTTATACTTGAAGGTCTTGCTGCTATATTGGTTATCTAATAAGTTAGTTTGTTCATATCGTATTTATATATAAAGAGACGGATCATTAAAAAAAATGATTTGCGAAATTGTGCTGTAGCATATACAGGTGAACTCTAAAAAAATCCTAATTTTTATTTGTTATAATTGTTATATAACTAATAGTCAATATTTCAGAGTCTGATTTTTGGGCTGATTTTAGGTAATAAAGTTTATATAAACATACGATATAAAACAAAAAAGATAATATTTGTTCGCTCTAAGGTAATTTCGCTCCTGTCTTTGAGAACAAAGAATCCAGGCTCCTATCCACAATTCCAGTGGAATCAAACACATAGAAAAGAGTTTTTTTTATTTTATTTTCTCGCCTTGTATAAGTATTTATAAGTTCATTTTCAACGTAATATTTTCAGCTGCGTAGTTCTTTTAAGTTAGTGCTTTAAAGTTATTGCAAAAGTCAGCAGAATTTTCACAATAAAAAAAATACTACTATATCAGTGGTAAAAGCCTTAGCTACATATATACAAAATTTAATTTGTGTAAAATGAATAATTTTTAAATGAAAGCAACAAAAAATGGAAAATTTTTTTGGAACTGGTTACCCTGTTTTTAAGTTTTTGCGTCAGCAGACAGACCAAAAACCGGAAATCATATGTTTCGTGGTCTAGGGAACCCCCTAACGTGATCTGAAATCACCTCGAGAGGTACTTTTTCACTCATACGTCATCTAGCGACGCCAATCAAAAGCTCAATAAAATCTGAATGAGGCTCAAAATAATTAAAACAACCCCCTTAGCTTTTTTACATAAATATTAACCTAAAATATACAAGTTAGCAAAATTTTTTAAGAAATATACAAGAGCACAATTGATTTAAAGTATACTTGGCGCCATGCTGTTTAGATAATGACACTTAGAAACAGGCATTTTATTTTTGTCAGACAGGTATTTTACTTTACATTTAAATGTACATAAAATTTCCTAGACAATTTAGAAAAAAAAACATACTTAGTAATTTTATTTATGCCAGCAAAGTCAGTTATTTTATATTTAAAGTTATGTAAAAGCTTATGTAAAGTTAAATCTACACTCACAATTATTTAGAATTTTTTAAATAAATATATAAATTAAATAAAATAAATATACCCTCTGTATTTTTTACGGAGATCCATATTATAACTTCACTTTCTGATTACAGTTGATCATTTTCACATAATTCTATAAGATCTTGCAGAAGTCCAGTTAAAGTTTCTTTGTAATTATCATCAGTCTCAAGGCCTAATTCAACTAGAGGTGTTTTTTCCTCACGCATGTATTTTTTCGACAATTCCGGATCTTGAAAAATCTTTTCTCTTAAATGAGGTTCCAGCATAGTAAGTCTACTGTAAAGCAATGAATGAAACACGGCTTGTGATTTCATATATTCCAGACTTTCTTCAAAATCTTTTCTGGAATATATTTTGGTAACATCCAGATTGAAGTCTTCAAGGTATTTTGATACATCTGAATAATATTCATCAACTAACTGTTTAAAATGCATCTCCCTTGTGCCTTTGAACGAATTTTGGTACAAAAAGAAAACCAAATCCTGAGCGGGAGGACAGTATCTTAAAATCTGGAAATCTAGTAACGTTGTGTCTTGCCATGCCCTGTTTGTGTCTAATTTAAACAACATGTTACTTACATGCACGTCTCCGTGGCAAATGGTATTTTTAAACCTCTCAGACTTCTTGACTTTTTCAAACATTGATTTCCATCCAAAATCAATTCTTTCAGCTAACTTTTCCTGAGTTAATTTTTTGTTAAATTCGGGAAATTTCTGAGCTAAATAATGTATGCTTTCCAAAGATGCCACAAAATTACTCTCCAAAAATCCACTTTTGTTTTCAATAAATATAACTTCTTGAAGGTACTCGGCGTAAATATCGTTTAAACTAATTTTTTTACCCGCCTTTTGACTTAATAATTCTTCAAGAATCATACTGCAAGAATGCAGCTTCGCAAGTTGTTTTACTACAGACAAAAGAGCGTCATACTCCAATTTAATATTAGGTGTCAATGAAGTGTAACCTAAAACTGCCAGATCATCCAGTACTAACACATCATTTTGTCTTGAAAAATAACACCTGGGACAAAAATCTAATAGAGAATGTAGTCCATGTTCTCTTAACAAAGGCAAATAGGTCATGTAAAAAAATTCTTCCTTCTTGGATGGTCCTGACTGTACTACTTCCTTCATAATTTCTAATTTTGGAGTTAAAAATTTAGCAAACAAATCAAGAGTTGTTTCAGTGTTTTTATATTCAACATCGAAAATCAGCTTAAAGTAATCTCCTAGGTGTCCATTGCGTTCATCCAAAGGTCTCATCTTGTGTGAAAGGAGTTTGTAGTTTTTGGACTCCAACTTATTGTTTACTATCGAATATATATCTTCTTGGTTTAACCTTGAATTTTCAAAAAATGATGTTAAGTTGAAGATAATCTCTTGAAAATGTTTCTGAGTCTTACTGGCTTTATCATTCACCAATTCCAAAGCAGTCTCGCACTTAACAATTGGCAACAGTACTTTAACTTGCTGGTCAAAATTCTCTTTTATGAAACTGTTGGAGATTGACAATCTTTTCATGTTTTGGCACAATTCTTGATAGTAAAATTCAATAAGTTCGTGAAAAAAATTCTTACGAAATTCCTCATCAGTGGAAATAAAAAGTAGACGCAACACTTCATAGGACAGCGGCACTAGTTTATTTATACCTTGATCTTTAACCAGGATACTTTTTTCCATCGTGTCCTTTATATAGCCTTCAAGGATTTTAATTTCTTCAGCAATACTTGCTTGGTCCAGTCCGTTGAAGCATTTCAGCGATATCAGTTGCTCTGCCTTTTTACCAACATCAAACTCATGCTTATTCGCCACATTATTTTTTAAGTCATTCGTAATTTCTTGTGTCTGGCTCTTGGCAATATTTCCTATAATATTCTTAAGGTTTTCCAGTTTTAGATCACTTTCTATTGAACCATTCACAGCCATTGTCTTTATTATATTTTAAACACTTTTAAATTATTTAATTGCAAATCAAAATTTAGTTAATATTGTATTTATTTTTACAGCTTGTACTTGAAGGTCTATTATACTATCATATTAGTTATCTAATAAGTTAATGTGTCCGTATTGTATTTATAATATATAAAGACGCGGATCATTACAATGATTTGCGAAATTGTGTACAGTGTGTCCTATTTTTTATTTTTCATCATTCTACGTAACCATTTTTACTTATCTTGAGTCGTTATTATAAGTGATCAATGTCGTGATACAGCAAAAAATATATGAAATTAACTTTCAATAAAACACTCTTATTTTAAAATTTTATAAAAAATATTTCATCGCCAATTTTACAAAAAGTGATTTTGTTCTACAACAGTCTATTCAAAAACTGATTTTTTTTAGTTTATCGATGCCCCTTCGGTATGAGATAAAAATGCAGCTTCTTTGTTATACTTTGCAATAAGGGATATCGCAAAAAAGATCCGAATCTTAAAGTATATTTGCTTGGGCAAAACGACGCTATATAGACGGTGTTGCTAAACTCATAGTAAATATTTCAGGGTGTGATTTTTGGGTTGATTTTAGGGAATAGTTATAAACATACAATAAAGGTATATTCACGATCGGTCATGACTGTAATTATTTACGTCGTTGTCGTAAATCATGCGTATCATTATAAACGTGAGTGGAACACTATACTTTTTATACGACTGTTTTATTAAAGTAATTCTTCTAGCTAGGGAAGTAAAAAGGTAATATTTGTTCGCTCTATATGCAAGGTAAATTCGCACCTGACTGAGAACAAAGAAGCCACTTTCTTACACACAGTGGGCTAATTTTTTCTGATCAAATTCACCCTCAAAAGAGCAGTCAAACATCGCTTATTATAAAACGGTGAAATAAATTAAGCGTCAGGATGGATATAAGGTGTCATTTTGATTATGGTAAAAATGTTGTCTGTTCGTCAGACTCCCTGGGTGTGAGCCTGCCTGATGAAGGGTAAGGGCCCAGAAATCATGATAGCAGGAGGGCACCCAGACCAGAATCAAAAAATAGTCCTCGTTTTATTTTTCATTTTTTGGTCTTCTATACACGGTGTCCCATATAAGAATGCACACTACAGGGATCTCGTAAACCAGAAGAGATACAAAGATGATTAAATTAGAGAAAAGTTGCGCTTTGCTGAACCTTTCAAAGTCACGATACGAAATCTAACAAAATCCGATTACTTCCGAAGATATTTGGGAAAAACCGAATTTTCCCGATTTCGTTTTTATTTTTTTCTGACTCTATTTAAAAAGATATGACAAAATAAATTTCACATTCTCATTGCCACTTTTTCTGCTCTACAAGCCGACGTTCTTAGATTTTCAATACGACGTTTCGTTTCTTCGCAACCATCATCAACTTCATTTTTTTAAATAGTCGAAAAATTTTGTTTTATTCCTAAAATATTCTAATTTTAATTCTAAATCCCACGACATATCGCTTCTTACATTTATCCGACGTTTCGGACGAAAAAATCATCATCAATATTATTTGATGATTATTACGAAGGAACGAAACGTCGGATCAAAAATCGAATTACGTTATCATGTAGAGGAGGAAAAATTACATGGGAATGTGGATTTTATTTTGACCTGTCTTCTTTTGTGAAATCAGAAAAAAATTAACTGCCAAAATTTATGTTTAAAATTTCAAGAATTCGTAGATTTTTTTCTGATTCTACTGTAAGAGATAGATTAAAATAAATTTTACATTTTTATTGCCGTTTTTCTCCTCTACAACATGACGTCATTCAATTTTTGATTCTACGTTTTGGTTTCTCTCGACCATTATCAATTTTTTTTTAAATAATCCGAAAATTTTATTTTAGCACAGTTAAATTGCCCTTGTTATTCTGAATTCAACGACTTATCACATACGTGCAAGTAAGCAAGATGTTATTATCAAAAAACAAAATATTTTATTTTTACGCTACAAAAAGTTCATTGAAACAATCTTATTTAATCATATCTTCAGAATAACAAGGGCAATTTAACTGTGCTAAAATAAAATTTTCGGATTATTTAAAAAAAAATTGATAATGGTCGAGAGAAGCCAAAACGTAGAATCAAAAATTGAATGACGTCATGTTGTAGAGGAGAAAAACGGCAATAAAAATGTAAAATTTATTTTAATCTATCTCTTACAGTAGAATCAGAAAAAAATCTACGAATTCTTGAAATTTTAAACATAAATTTTGGCAATTATTTTTTTCTGATTTCACAAAAGAAGACAGGTCAAAATAAAATCCACATTCCCATGTAATTTTTTCTCCTTTACATGATAATGTAATTCGATTTTTGATCCGACGTTTCGTTCCTTCGTAATAATCATCAAATAATATTGATGATGATTTTTTCGTCCGAAACGTCGGATAAATGTAAGAAGCGATATGTCGTGGGATTTAGAATTAAAATTAGAATTTTTTAGGAATAAAACAAAATTTTTCGACGATTTCAAAAAATGAAGTTGATGATGGTTGCGAAGAAACGAAACGTCGTATTGAAAATCTAAGAACGTCGGCTTGTAGAGCAGAAAAAGTGGCAATGAGAATGTGAAATTTATTTTGTCATATCTTTTTAAATAGAGTCAGAAAAAAATAAAAACGAAATCGGGAAAATTCGGTTTTTCCCAAATATCTTCGGAAGTAATCGGATTTTGTTAGATTTCGTATCGTGACTTTGAAAGGTTCAGCAAAGCGCAACTTTTCTCTAATTTAATCATCTTTGTATCTCTTCTGGTTTACGAGATACCTGTAGTGTGCATTCTTATATGGGACACCGTGTATATAGGAACAGTGTGACCAGTAAAGTCCGCATCATATTGGATTTTTTTTATTAATAGCTTTATTCGAAATTTGACTTTGGCATCAATTTCTGCTTCTATCGAGATGAAAATTAACCTAAAACAGTGTAGTCACGTGATTCGTATTATCTGCCAAATTTAAATTTTTTCCAAAAAAAAAATCAAAAGTGGGGTTATTTCTCAAAATATCGAAAAAAAGTTATTACAAAAAGTTTTTATAAATGCAGTTTTTAGCCCATATGCAACATTTCAGCTGCATAAGATAATTTTGATTTTGTGTCCATTTTTTTAAATTGCACAACTGTTGCACAATAAGACTCAACGCAACCTACATAAAACTTCTTAGTTTTGACAATGCTTTATTCCAGACACATTTTCTTTAAAGTAGCGTCATATTAAATGTGTGTTTTTCGACAAAATCCAAATAGGGCTATTAAAATTTGGTCACATGTGATGCAAAGTTTATTTGTTTTTGACCCTGTATAAGGTAACTTCATAAAATAACTATTTTTGAAAATGTAGTTTGTGTCTAAAAGTAATACACATTATAATTAAGACAAACAAGTACACAGTGTCATAGTTTGTTATTAATTAAAAAAATTGAATTTTAAATGCGTTTAATTTTCATATTATGATTTTTTTATAAGAAAATTTGAGTCTTTTCAATTAAACTATTTTCCTAATATTAAGCTGTATTACTTTTAGTCTAACTTTTAGACACAAACTACGTTTTCAAAAATAGTTATTTTATGAAGTTACCTTATACAGGGTCAAAAACAAATAAACTGTGACCAAATTTGAATAGCCCTATTTGGATTTTGTAGAAAAATACACATTTAATATGGCGCTACTTTAAAGAAAATGTGTCTGGAATAAAGCATTGTCAAAACTAAGAAGTTTTATGTAGGTTGCGTTGAGTCTTATTTTGCAACAGTGGTGCAATTTAAAAAAATTGGGCAAAAAATCAAAATTATCTTGTGCAGCTGAAAAAAACTCTTTGTAATAACTTTTTTCGATATTTTGAGAAATAACCCCACTTTTGAATTTTTTTGGAAAAAATTAAAATTTGGCAGATAATACGAATCACGTGACTACTATTTTTTTGATTAATTTTCATCTCGATCGACTTTTCCAAGTGGACAGAACGAGTGAGCGGGCTCTCTTAAAAATGAAAAAGAGAAGAAATAAAAAAATCGTAAATAACAACGAAAACAATCACTTTATTAAAAACAATTGCCTTAACTTTACATTCACATAACAATTTGAACTACTTATCTAAAATATACAACTTAGCAAAAATTTTCAAAAGAATGTACAAGTGACACAACTGATTTAAAGTACTCGTATATTATTCGGCGCAGTAAGACCCTTAAAAATAGGCGTTTTATTTTTGGCAAACAGGTTTTTTACTTTGCATTTAAATGTAGGTACATAAAATTTTCTAGACACACGACAATTTAGAAAAAAAAAACATAGTAATTTTATTTATGCCAGCAAAGTCAGTTGTTTCATATTTAAAGTTATGTAAAACCTTTTCATAGTTAAATCTACAGATTCAGAGTTATTAAGAATGTCTGTAATATAAATTAAATAAAACCAAAATAAAATAAATATACACTTTTTTATTACAATTGATCATTTTCACATAATTCTATAAGATCTTGCAGAAGTCCAGTTAGAGCTTTTTTGTAATTATTATCAGTCTCAAGGCCTAATTCAAGTAGAGCTGTTTTTTCCCCAGTAAGGTATTTTTTCGACATTTCCGGGTCTTGAAAAATCTTTTCCCTTAAGTGAGGTTCCAGCATAGAAAGTCTACTGTAAAAGAATGCCAGAAACACGGCTTGTGATTTCATATATTCCAAGCTTCCCTCGAAATCTTTTCTTGGATAAACTTTGGTAACATCCAAATCGAAATCTTTAAGATATCGTGATACATCTGAATAATATTCATCAACTAACTGTTTAAAATGCTTTTCCCTTGTGTGTTTGAATGAATTTTGGTATAGAAAGAAAACCAAATCGTGAGCAGGAGGACAATACCTTAAAATCTGAAAATCTATTAACGCTGAGCCTAAACATGCCCTGTTTTTGTCGAATTTAAACAACATGTTACTTACATGCGCGTCTCCGTGGCAAATGGTATTCTTAAATCTCTCCGACGTCTTGACTTTTTCAAACATTGATTTCCACCCGGAATCAATTCTTTCTGCTAACTTTTCCTGCGTTAATTTCTTGTTAAATTCAGGAAATTTCTGAGCTAAATAATGTATGCTGGGCAAAGTTGTTTTAAAAGTACTGTCCAAAAATGCACTTCTGTTTTCAATAAATACAACTTCTTCAAGGTACTCCGCGTAAATATCGTATAAACTAACTTTTTTACCTGCCTCTTGACTTAACAGTTCTTCAAGAATCATAGTGCAAGAGTGCAGTTTTGCAAATTGTTTTACCACAAACAAGAGAGCATCATACTCCAATTTATTATTAGGTGTCAATGAAGTGTAACCTAGAACTGCCATATTATCCAGTACTAACACATCATTTTGTCTTGAGAAATAACACCTGGGACAAAAATCTAATAGAGCATGTATTCCATATTTTTCTAATAAAGGCAAATAGGTCATGTAAAAGAATTCTTCCTTCTTGGATGGTCCTGACTGTACTATTTCCTTCATACCTGCTAGTTTTGGAGTCAAAAATTTAGCAAACAAATCAAGGGTTGTTTCGGTATTTTCATATTCAACATCGACAATCAGCTTAAAGTAATCTCCTAGGGCGCCATTGCGTTCATCTAAAGGTATCAACTTGTATGAAAGGAGTTTGTAGTTTTTGGACTTTAACTTATTATTCACTATCGCATAAACATCTTCCTGGTTTAATCTGGAATTTTCAAAAAATGATGTTAAGTTGGAGATAATCTCTTGAAAATGTTTCTGACTCTTACTGGCTTTATCATTCACTAATTCCAGAGCAGTCTCGCACTTAACAATTGGCAACAGTACTTTAACTTGCTGGTCAAAATTCTCTTTCACGAAACTTTTGGAGATTGACAGTCTTTTCATATTTTGGCACAATTCTTGATAATAAAATTCAATAAGTTCGTGAAAAGTTTTTTTACGAAATTCCTCATCAATGGAAATAAAAAGTAGACGCAACACTTCATAGGACAGCGGCACTAGTTTATTTAAACGTTGATCTTGAACCATGATACTTTCTTCCATCACGTCTTTCAAATAGCTTTCAAGGATTTTAATTTCTTCACTAATACTACTTGCTTGGTTCAGTCCGCTGAAGCATTTTAGCGATATCAGTTGCTCTGCCATTTTACTAACATCAAACTCATGTTTATTCGTCACATTATCTTCTTTGTTAACTTCTTGTGTCTGACTCTTGGCAATGTTTTTAATAACATTTTTAAGGTTTTCCACTTTTGGATCATTTTCTATTGAACGATTCGCTATCATTGTCTTTATTATATTTTAACCACTTTTAAATTATTAAATTTTAAACAAAAATTTATTTAATACTGACTTTAGTTTTTTAAAGCTTCCACTTAAAGTGTTATGTTTGTTATGTACTAAATTAGTGTGTTTATATCGTATTTATATATAAGAAGGCTGATGACTTGCAAAATTGTGCTGAAGCGTTTACCGTGTATCCTTGACTGGAGAACTGTACCCTAAAAAACTTGTCTATTTTGTATTTTCATCATTCTGGGTACACAGTTTTAATTAGCTTAATATGTTAATTCAGAGTGATCAATGTCGTGATAAAGCGAGAAAGAATATAAAATTAAATTTCGTTAAAACATTCCTATTTTTAAGTTTTATAAAAAGTATTTTATAGTTTCTCCGAAATAGAAGCAAAATTTAAATATGTAGAGTTTAAAAAAATTCAAATTGATAAGTTAAGAAAATCGACAGTTTTACAAGAAATGATTTTTTTCTAGAACTATCTATTAACAACTGATTTTTTTAGTTTATTGATGGCCCTTCTAAACTGCTGGCCACTCGAACTTACACATAGAGATTTTTAGGCAAAATTTAAAGTTCAATATTTTCAACAGGAATGCAAATTTTTGAACGCGTCTTGCAGATTTTAAGAGCTAGTTTTTTTCGGATTAAGCTGCATGACGTATATTTATCGTAGGACCATAGGTTTATTATATACGGGGTGATCAATGAAGTCATGCAAAAAATCAAAAAGTTTGTATGAGTGAAATTTCCGCAAAAATTTTTTTTGGTCATTGCAATGTGGTTCGTTACTAAGGTAACATCAATATCTCTAGACGTTTTTGTCACTTTTTGGATTAAGGCCCTTAGGTCTTGTACACACTACTAAACATAAAATTTGGGTAGCAAAATTTTTAAAATGCTCTAACTTGACATTGGATTGACGGTTCTTGATGATTTTTACGGATTTCGAATCCTTATTTCACGTAGATTTTCTATAATCTAAGCATTTTATTTGAGGGTTGAAATATACAGGTTGAAATTTACACATTATACCGGGTCGATAATAGACAAAAACATAAACATAAGGTTTGGCATTAAGTTTTTGTAAAAATAAATTCTCACCTCAAGTTGTTTTTGTTTAATGTCCTTCTCACTGTTCTGTCCAAAACTTTCACCCCAGTTTATTGTCTCAAAGAGGCATTCAGTTCTTTGTCTACCCCCATGCCCATATTTCTAATCGGCTGTAATTTCTACGCGACGCGTCAATTTCAAAGTAGGGTTTTTAGGGATTGCAGGAACCTTTAAATTAGGTTTAGAATTAGAAATTTTGTAAGAATTGACTTTTGGCCGTTGTTAACCAATCTCGTATATTGTAGAATATAATGTAATAAACTTGTTCTTGTCGCTACGTTTTTGTCTATTATCGACCAGGTATAATGTGTAAATTTCAACCTGTATATTTCAACCCCCAAATAAAATGCTTAGATTTTAGAAAATCTACGTGAAATAAGGATTCGAAATCCGTAAAAATCATCAAGAACCGTCAATCCAACGTCAAGTTATAGCATTTTAAAAATTGTGCTACCCAAATTTTATGTTTAGTAGTGTGTACAAGACCTAAGGGCCTTAATCCAAAAAGTAACAAAAACGTCTAGAGATATTGATGTTACCTTAGTAACGAACCATATTGCAATGACCAAAAAAATTTTTTGCGGAAATTTCACTCACACAAACTTTTTGATTTTTTGCATGACTTCATTCATCACCCCGTATATAATACACCTATGGTCCTACGATAAATATACGTCATGCAGCTTAATCCGAAAAACAGTAGCTCTTAAAATCTGCAAGACGCGTTCAAAAATTTGCATTTCTGTTGAAAATATTGAACTTTAAATTTTGACTAAAAATCTCTGTGTGTAAGTTCGAGTGGCCAGCAGTTTATATAAGGTAAAAATGCAGCTTCTTTGTTGTAAGGGATAAGGCCAAAAATGCCGCATTTTAAAGTATATTTGTTTGGGCAAAAGGACGCTTTATACAAGGTGTTCCTAAACTCCCGGTAAAGGGGCAGTCCTAGAGAGGGGTGTGGGGGAGTAAGAAGCACTCACGTGATATATGCAGCGTTACGTGGCATAAAGCTTAACTAAGATATTGTAAAAATTTTACGCGGCTAAATTTAATAGTGCCAAATTGGCGGCCGGCGAAGTAAGACTATGTCACAATGTCTCGGATTGACAAATTGGAATACCGCGCTATAATAAAATTCCTAACAAAGGAAGGCATAGCCTTGCAGCAAATTATGGATATACAATAGTAAAAGACTGGGCAAGAAAGGTACGCCAGGGTTTTGAATACATCAAAGCTAAACCCTGGTTCACTACATAAAGTATACAAAACTTGTAAATTACATTCTAAAGAATTGTTTTAATGTGATTTGTGCTTCATGGTCCCTTATGTCATCCAGTCTTTTGGGTGTCACGCTTCTTCTGTGGTGTCTTTTAAACTCGCAACAATAAAGTCTACTTTTCTCGCAAATAACAATGCGCCATACGGTGTGCGTCGACTAAGTTTTTCCACTTTTTTTTTCAGATTTTGTTAAAGTTGTGTGGCCTAAGTAATTTAAACCCAAAATGAAAATACTAGATCAATATCAATAGTTTTAAAATAGAACTAGATTTTACTAATTTTTATTTTATGAGAGAGTACTATCACAATTTTTTAAGACGTATAATGGTCCTTCAAGTCCTGAAAACGATATCTTCTTAGTGGATATGGATATTTAATTATTTTAAATAGCTTTGATAATCCTGAGAAAAGATGAAAAAATAAGTTTTTCGTCAGTTGTTGGTACATATCTCTTAAATGGTGCTTCAAATACGATGGTTTACAAATTAATTTTAAAGATAGTGCAATGATCTACAAAAAAAAAACTGGCCTCTTTTTCGGGCGCGGTCCGTGAAATTTTAAAGCTGTATATCTCTGTTGCTAGTTATGGGACCTATGCCAAGGTCAGGTTTTTTAATAGTGAGTTCTAGGAATGTTTTGGCAAAGAAAAAAAAATTATAATTTGCAAAAAAAGTTGAATTTTTGAATTGACCCACCTGAGAAAAAAATTAACACGCTTAGGTATTTTATTTATTATTTTTTCTAAACAAATTTTACATTATTTTGTCGACAATTCTTAAATATTTAGAGAAAAAAATGCGTTAGTAGAAAGTTATAGTCATTTGAAGTTTTTTAAACCTAAATTATAATTTAAAAAAAAATTCAAATGACTATAATTTTCTACAAATATATTTTGTTCTCTTAAAATTTAAGAATTCTCGACAAAATAATGTCGAATTTGTTGAGAAAAAATAATAAATAGAATACCTAAGCGTGTTAATTTTTTTCCTAGGTGGGTCAATCCAAAAATTCAACTTTTTTTTCGCAAATTACAAAATAATTTTTTTCTTTACCAAAACATTCCTAGTAGGTTCACTATTAAAAAACCTGAACTTGGCATGGGACCCATAAGTAGCAACAGAGATATACAGCTTTAAAATTTCACAGGCCGCGCCTGCTCTTTTTGTACATCCATTCAAAAGATATAGATAACACAGGCCAACATGGTTTTGTTCTAAAAAAGATAAGGGTCATGTCCGAAGTAATTTTTCATGTAGAATCCGAATCCGGGGTCCGAATTGCTCTATCACGTCAGGATTTTCAGATATCCTAACCTAAAAGTGCAAAAATCGCGATTTTTGGCTATATTTGGGGTTATGTAACATCATCATATTCTTTTTTCTCAAAAAACAACCAATAGCACCTTAAAGTGTAAGTCTTTTTCTTTCAAATGCCGTTGAGTTTGCTCAAATAGCTTATGTCTGCATTGAGATATTTAATTTTGAAGTTTTCGAGTTTCGTCAAGTTCGTTATTCTCAAAATTCACATGATTCTGTAGTCTTTGTCGTCCAAATTCGACACTTATCTTCAATTTTTAGTTTTCACATTTGTATCAAGTTTCTTTTGCGACAATAGGTTCTTTAAAACTAAAATTTAATGTGCATCAAGTTTTACGACCCAAAACCAAGCCCCCTTCAAAGTACTTGGGGCTTGGTTTTGGGTCGTAAAACTTGATGCAAATTAAATTTTAGTTTTAAAGAACCTATTGTCGCAAAAAAAACTTGATACAAATGTGAAAACTAAAAATTGAAGATAAGTGTCGAATTTGGACGTCAAAGACTACAGAATCATGTAAATTTTGAGAATAACGAAATTGATGAAACTCAAAAACTTCAAAATGGAATATCTCAATGCAGAAATAAGCTATTTTAGCAAACTCAACGGCAGTTAATAGAAAAAGACTTACACTTTAAGGTGCCGTTGGTTGTTTTTTGAGAAAAAATAATATGATGATGCTACATAACTTCAAATATAGCCAAAAATAGCGATTTTTGCACTTTTAGGTTAGGATATCTCAAAATCCTGACGTGATAGAGCAATTCGGACCCCGGATTCGGATTCTACATGAACAATTACTTCGGAAATGACCCTTCACTTTCTTAGAACAATTCAAACATCTTTTTTTGCAGACCCGTGTAATAGAATGTTGAAAAATTCGAACAAAAAAATTATGGAATTAGAATGTTGTGATATATCTCCATAATTATTATAAGCTATGGTTAAAACTGTTCATCATTTTAAAAAATTTGACTTAATTTCAAGCGGCATACGGTTTCCAACGATTCTACCTTTGGATTTATTCCAGATAAAAGATGGATTTTTCCTTTATTTTGATTCAAATCAAATCAACTTTTTGAAAATGATGAACGGTTTTAACTATAACTAATAATTATAGAAATATATCACAATATTCTGATTCCATAATTTTTTTGTTCGAATTTTTCAACCTTCTATTATCAATATCTTTTGAACAGATGTGGTAGATAGAGAGGCAATTTTTTTAATTTGTAGATAATTAATTGCATCATCTATAAAATTAATTCATTAACCATCGTATTTGAACGTGCCATTTAAGAGATAGGGGCCAAAAACTGACGACAAATTAATTTTTCCATCTTTTTTCAGAATTATCAAAGCTATTTAAAAATATTAAATATTTCCACTAAGAAAATATCGTTTTCAGGACTTGGAAGAAGATTGTACGCCTTAAAACTTTTGATTCTAGTCTTTTTCATAAAATAAAGTCGCTTAACCAAAAAAACAAATTAGTAAAATCAAGTTTTTTTTTCAAACTATTAATCTAGGATTTTCATTTTGGGCTTAAATTACTTAGGCCACACCACTTTAACACAATCTGAAAAAAAAAATAAAAGTGCGAAGACCTTTGGGTTAAACTTAGTCGAGGCGCACCGTGACCATACATTAAATTGTTTAAATCGTCTGTTCTTGCAAAGTCTTTTAAATACTGAATATTACTTTTAATTACAAAAATACAATCAATAATATTTAAGTCGGGGACTTCCAAAATATCTGTTAAAATTTTCGCTTTGAACATTATATTTTTTCCAAAAAATAAAGTTACAACAAAATCAAAAGTTTTTATTTTTTTGTATAAGCCATACGATTTGATTTTGGTGGTCGGATCTATGTTTGCCGAATAAGAAGTTTTAATATGGGCTCATAGGTTGAATTTATAGGGCAAACTAATTGCCAACTTTGCCAGCTCACTGAAATTATTGGGAGGGGCGACGCCCCCCTTGCCCCCTTGTAGGCACGCCCCTGTATATAAACATGTAACATAATAGTATATTATTCACGAGTGGTAATGACCGCAGTTATTTACTAGGATGAAAATTGGGACACGATCTGCAAGCAAGTGCTGTAAATCATCCGAGTAAATTAATAATAGTCATTAACGCGAGTAGAATATATACTTTTTCCGCGACTATTAATCCAGTCAGTAGGGATTTCTGCCCTTCAAGGTGGGGTAGAAACGATCTTAATATACGTTGCTTAGCTCAGGACCTTAACGAAAAATCCAAATTTTCGAGCCCAGGCTTGACTTTAAAGTGCTAAAAATTGTTTTTTTTACATATTCTTAACGGTTGATCCTATGACAAAAATATTTATATTCAAACCCAGAAAACGAAATTCCTTACACTTTTTGTGTAAACCGTTTTTGCTAGTCTACTGTGTATTGAGTTACAACGACAGAAAACTAAACATTTTTTCAAAAAAATCGGCAACCACCATTTTTATTGGAAAAGTACATACGCAAAGTTGCACTGTCTTTTTGGACTATTTCTACATCCCAGTAATATTATATAACAAAATTTATTTCAAAATACAGTAATTTTTCTTGTTACATAAAACGCCTCGGTGCGGTGGCGTAAATTAGTACCTACCGAATATTATTAATATTAGGCATTAGGTTTAGGGATGCGCAAAATCGATGCATCAAATTTCGATCCACCGATATAGAAAAAACATCGACCTTAATTCATCGATGTTGAAAAAACAGTGACTAAAAGCAGAGCATCCATGTATTAAATTTATTGATGTATTTTGTATGGCAATAAAGAACAAAATAAAAGATAAAAATAATATTTTGTTTGATTTTGTGTTATGTTAAATTGGAAGTTTAAATAATCTATTTTTATCAACAAAAATGTCTTTAGTTTTATTATCCTGTGTGTTTTATGTTTGTTTTATTTTTTTAAGAATGGCTAATTATTTTTTATAATGTTTTCGTGTTATATTTTACGTTTAAATAAATTATTTTATTACTAGAATTGTTTCTAGTTATAATAAAGATATTTTTCTACAATCACAATATAAAGTAGATTTTTGCGCTGAGATGATCGATATTTTGCGCTTTAGGGCAAATAATTTTTAATTTTACGCTTGGTAAATGTTGGTTTTCATGCCAACATTGGCAATACCAACAACAACGGTCACCAAATGTGTTTGACATTAGATAGCATAACCCCAAATATTTAAAGGTTTATAAAAAAATAAAAAGTATTTTAAAACTAAAAATCTAATTTGTCTAGTTTATTAACTTTTATAAAATCTTCATCGATGTATTTTCAAAAACATCAATATTTCTATATATATATATATTTATATATATGGATTCTGTCTCGATATTTTATGACGTCAATGTTTTATGTATGACATCGATGGTACGATTGGTAGGCTAGATCCATATATATATATATATATATATATATATATATATATATATATATATATATATATATATATATATATATATATATATATATATATATATATATATATATATATATATATATACATATATATATATATATATATATATATATATATATATATATATATATATATATATATATGTATATATATATATATATATATATATATATATATATATATATATATATATATGTACATATATGGATCTAGCCTACCAATCGTACCATCGATGTCATACATAAAACATTGACGTCATAAAATATCGAGACAGAATCCATCGGTGTAAAAAGTTTAGGTTGGTTAAAAGGTGTACTACCAGAATTAATTACCCTAAATCTTGAAAACTAAGCATTATAGAACATACATTTTTACTTAAAATTGTGACAGGAAACACCCGCTAAAATGTTTACCTGAGGTTTAGGAACACCGTGTATAGTATAATAATCGGATAATGAATCGAATCCAAAAATCAAATAAAAACTAATATTGACAAAGTATAATTCTTAAGATCTGACAAGTGAATTTCTTTAACAAAATAAAACATAAAATTTGACATCACTTCGCGAACGTACCTTGTAAAGTTGTTGCATTATTATTAAAAGAAATACAATCATATCATTAATATTCAGGTTTCGTCAACCGCAATTAAAGATAATGTATTTTAATATGAAGGAGTTAAAAATAAAATGAAAAATATACAATTTGTTATGTGATGTTATGAAATGTTGATCAGATGACTTTCAAGAATCTAATATAATAAAAATAGACCAGTAATGGTAAGCAATAATAAAAGCTATATAAGCTTCTCATCGAAAGAAATAACAAAAGATTTTTAGCATTAATTTTCAGGAGTTGAGACTTCATTCTTAATCTTCTTTCTTTCTACTTTCTTGATTTGCTTTTCTGTAGATTTAGTGGCACAGAATTCATATTAATAATATTACGCAAAGTGAATAAAAATATGGTACTTGTCAAGTTGGACCATTGACCTCTAAGAGAAGACAACAGCATTCATTTCATAACTAGCCTTTTGTTTTAGACCGTCGCACAGGGGTACTTGGATAACATGGGCAGCCAAATGTCGATTATAAAAACTTTAAGGCAGGTCGAAAAAGAAATTATTGCTATATTAAGGCCAAGTACGGTATGCCTGACATACAACAATTCCCCCGCTTCTTGTACAGCTCTAGTGCTCGTACGATCAGTACGATTCAGTTTCTGGCGTAGACGTACATTTTACGTTTATTATTCCTTTTTTTAAACAATTAAAAATTCTAACCATGGATTGTGATGAAGCAGGTAAATGTGTTTACTTTTTATACCATTTTGTTGCAATAGCTGTCACTCACCTATAGATTTACCTCTTAAAAAAATGTGATTTTTTAAGTTTTATTTCCTGATATTTTTCTAAACTGCAGCCCATTAGTTGTACTTCCGCAGGTATCCCCGCATTATTTTTAGATTTAATAGTGATCCCAAGGCTCATTCTTTAAAATATATGTAAAGTTAGTTGCAGAATAATGCGCTTTTTCAAGATAAGACTTTCTGAAAATGAAGAAAGAGAAATGAAAGAATAACGGCTTGTAATTTTTTACTACAAATTATTTGTTACTGTTTAAGGTCCAGCACATGTCAGAGTTATGACTCAAGAACAGTTATTTGCTGTCATGCAACAACAAGATTTAACTAACATTAATAAAAAGTTAGAATTTCTGGAAAAATATCTACTACAATTATTGGACAATAATTGCTCTGATCAGCATGTACAAGAAATAAAACATAATTTGTCGTATTTTAAGTCTCAGTTGAAATGAAGATAGAATGAAGCATTTAGAAAAGAGGATATTTTTGTAAAGTAAAAAAAAAGAATGGCTTTAAGGCACGGTTAATATTCCAAGAGTAAAGAATGGACCAAGGCGGCCATTAAAGTCGTTTACTGAATCAAATGTGAGAAGCAAGAGAAGGGTAACTGAAGAATTACGTAACACTACAGACTTAAAAGTGCTTACCTATGTTACGCAGGCAAAGTTAGGACCAAGTGGGAAAAGGGATGCTTCTTTAGTGCTCAGAGAAATCACGTCCTGTTCACCTAAGCGAGCTACAAAATACAAGAAAGCATTCTCCCGTATTCAACAAAAAAATACGACGATATCACAATGGACTCCACAACAAACCCTAGCCATTTTTGTTGAAGCGGGACTTTCAAGAAGACAATACGAAATAATAATAAGGAACACTAATAAAAATATACAGGGTGACAATTTAAAAATAATCACTGGGCTATAAGTTTTGAACCACGAAATTTCAAAACTCTTAAAACCGCTTTCGTAGTATGACGGGGAAAATAAAATTATGTTATTTTTATTGTGGTAGAATTATCCCCTAAGCCCTAAGCCGTCACATCCACCCCTTTTAAAATCTTAAATCTGAAGATAGGTTGACACCTTGTTTGAAAGGCCTCCCAGTTATGTACATTGTGACGCTTCGGTTTCTCAAATTGAATCACCCATTGCTGAGGTATGCTGCTCATTGCAATATTTTGATTTGGAATGTAGCTATTTAAGATCATATGGCGATTTTACATCTAGTAACAAAAAATATCCAGATTAAATAAATACCTCCTAGATACGATAAAACAGGAGTGAAGTAATGTTATTTTCATTGTGGTAAAACCATCCCCTAAGCGGTCACATCCACTCCCTTAAAACTCTTAAATTTGAAAAACCGAATTAAAAAATCGAAGCGTCAGAATGTACATAGTTGAGGGGCCTTTCAACCAAGGTGTCACTTAACCTATCTTTCAATTTAAAATTTTTACACGATACACTTACAACGGTATGCTACGCTGTGACGTCACTTCGAGGGAAAATCCTAAATTGACTAGACGCTTGCACCCCTTGTACATAAGAACAGGTCAGTTTATGGTTGGGTAGTGTGTTAAGTTGACGCTTATCAAAATATTATTACAGGTCAATTTATTGTCGGGTAGGTGTTGAGTTGACGTTTATTAAAATATCATTGTCATATTTCATTTGCTCAGGTAAGCGCCTAGTCAATTTAAGATTTTTCCTCGAAGTGACGTCACAACGTAGCATACCGTTGTAAGTGTATCGTGGATTTTTATATATAATTCTATCACAATGAACATTACTTCACTCCTGTTTTATCGTATCTAAGAGGCCTTTATTCAATCTCGGCATTTTTCGTTACTTTAGGTGTAAAACCGCCAAGCCATCTTAATTAAGTACATTCCAAATCAAAATATACCTACAGAGTTTAATGCATCGTACAGTCATGCAATTATTGACATATTTAGAAGTTGTCGAGCTCCAGAAAAAAAACATATTTCGTCATTTTTTCGTCCAGCTGTTAATTACAAGTTGCATATTAAAACAAAATACGTTGACTGGAAGCCGAAATATCGCTAATATAAATTTTGGAGCCCACGGCAATTTGACATCCTGTGTTAAACAAGTATTAGCAGACTTTACAAATCGATTTTTCATATGGTATTATATTTTATGTCAGAATAACAAAATATCATGAAGAATAGATTGTTAAATATCAGAGTAATTATAAAGTTAAACATTTTTCAAATACTTCACACCAGAATATTGAATGAAATTTATTTATTTATGAATTATACGTTACACAATCTTTTTACATCGTTCCTAACGTTGGACAATCTAAATCGGTCTGCCGTTTATTACTTAAGCTTAGAATACGAAATGGCAGATAGAGAAAATCGCCGAAAATTGGTCATAAATCTTGCACCGACCTTCTTCATTTTTACGCTATTTTATAAGTTTTCAAACCTTGGTTATTATAGATCGGTCTGCCACTTTTACCTTGAGCTTAGAACAACATTCTAACGCTTAATACGAAATGGCAGACAGTCGCGGAAATTTTCTTATCTTTTTTACAACTTTTTTCGATATTTCAATATGATGGACACGCTCGACCAAAGAAAGCTCGACTCATCTGCATTAAACATAAGAACATTTTACAGTACACGTTTCATATCGGACTTCACTTTTTATAGAATAAGATTACGGAAAATTTTTGTAATTTCTACTCAATTTTCGGCAGAAACCCCGACTTGGTAATGTGCAAACCGTCTGCCAATTCGTTTATTAACTTTTTCATAATAAAAACTTGTATACTTTACTTTCCATTGGCAGACACTAGAAAAACGCGGAAAATTATTCGTTCACCCGGACACTTTAACCCTTTGGACCGGTTCTAACCGTCTGCCTTTTTTTGTATGTATTATTTCTCAATGACTTTCTTTTAATACACATGGCTGACAACATAAAATCGTCCCAAAACACATGGTTTTTGTACAGGGATATCCAAATAAAAGTGAACAGGCCTTATAACTTTTATTTATTTTTAATGATGGAAAAAAATGTTAAATATGAAAGTTTTGGGGATCTTTACGTATCATTCATATATCTTATCAGTAAAGCAATCGAGCATCGAATAAAAAAAATATAGTATAAAACAGCGATTTTCTTGCTTATATTAAATTGGATAGTATGATTTTTATCACATTTTTGGATTCTAGGAGCAGTTCTCGACATATTTTGTAAGACATACCCTATGCGATTTTCAATCGTTTTTGAAATATTTCAAATTAAAAATTATTTCGCATAAATATACTCTAAATGTAACTATCCAGGTTGCGAACGAAATACGTGCTACCTTTTTAAATTTTCTTCGTAGGTAAGTCAAGGTTAATGTCAAGGTTTGGTAAATTAAATTATTATTTTGTTCAGTTTTCGTCTAAACGAGATAATAGATCTGGAGTAGACAATATTTTAAGTTTTGTGTGATTTATCAAGTATTTATCTAATTTGTTTTTTTGGGCCGTATTCAGGTCGCAAAAAAAATGAATATGATGTATGGGAATTTGTAAAAAATACGAAAAATAGGAAAATATGACAATATGAAAAAAATTGAAGAAAAAATATTTATTTTGTGTCATAAAATAAATATTGTATTTTTCCCAAACTATATCTTAGCCAAAAAAATTAGTATGATTTTATTTAGCCCGAGTCTATGGTATGGGCGGGGATATATCCCCTTTATCTCCCCCTCTGTAGGTACGCCACGGCTACGGACATGTATGAAACGTTGTTTTCTTTTTCCAGTGTTCTGTTGCACTTTTTGGTCGGCCAGAACGTATAGCGTTTTTTACGTTTCCATTTTGACGAATTTTTTTAAAACTTTACTTACAGTAGATTTAAATAATTGATTTTCTGTTAGGATATTTGTCATTAAAAATATTACAAACTTCTTGTTGCGTTCGCATTCTGTTCCCATATCCCAGTATTATTAAAATTTCAGTTCTTTTGGTTTCTGTTACATGATCCATCTTTTGTGAATAAACGAAACTGACAATGTCAGATATTTTAGGTAAACTTTCGTGTACAGGTATTTTAAGGTAAAATACAATAAAACAACGATTTTTGACCACCATCATTTTCTCAAAAACTGTAAACTTTAGTATAAAATGTTTTCATTAAGAAGTATTCAGAATTTTAAGCTGAAATCATAAATTGAATAAAATATATATAGTGTTCCATTTAAAAAAAAGTTCCTGTCGATTTCAGGAAAACGGTAAACTTGACAACAATGCGGAACTCACCATTGGATCGGGCGTAATTTCGTACCTAAGCGTACAAAACTTCATAAAATCGGATGAATAGTTTGCAAGATATTTCGAGGTTTCCATATTTTTTGTTACAACACACTGTATTATTGAAATCATAATGCTGACTGTTTTTTTTTACACACTGACCGACAGAAATCATGCAACATAGGAAAACTTTGTTTTATGAACAGATTAAAAAAATCACACAGATCAAATCTGCGTCACGTTAAACCAAAGAAAAAGTTTCGAGACCCCGATGGTCATTTGTCATTTGGCGGATAATTTGAATTTTCTAAGTTTGTTGACCGAAAGACCTTATTTGTATAACTTTTTAGGGGCAACTGGTTCAGAATTTAATATTATATAAGTACATTTGAAGTTTTTACAATTTAAAAATAAATTCCCAAGACCAAAAAATGTTTGAGCATAATAATATTTTTACTTTATTAAATGAGTTCTTAAAAACGAGAAGTCGCATAAGCACTAATCAAATGCCACAACGTATAATCTCGAATAGTCATATTTGCCCTTTAAAAGACACTTAAGATACTATTTATTTTACATAGAACTAACCCTCCATTTTTCAGCGCGGTTTTCCAAATAATAGCATTTTTCTTTATAAAACAGGATTTTTGCCGCAGTTAAAAAACATTGTGCCCAAATATATGTTTTGGTCTCGAAATGTTATTTCTAAATTGTAAAAAGAAATTTCACACGTAAATATTGTAGTAGTTTTTTTTCAAATTTTCGTTTTATCCAAATAATTCCAAAATTTGTATGCAACAGTAAAATTAAATTCTGAACGACTTATCTTTATAAAATTTTTCGATTTTGAGGCAAATAAGCTGACATTCGTTCAACCGAATCAAAAAATTCAAATTTCACGCCAAATGACAATCAGAGACGCGAAATTGATATTTAGGTTTCAAGTGATGCAAAGTTGATCTGTGTTTGATTGATCGATTTTTTTTCTAAATCATGATCATAGAAAAGCCCCATGTGTCGCGCACTTTCTGGCGGTTACTGTATCAGTTGTGGTCAAAACAAAGTTTCATTTTCCATAAAAAAGGCATCAAAAATTAAACTTTATTTTGGCCTCAACTATAAAGGTATTAGATTTTAATAATATATATATATATATATATATATATATATATATATATATATATATATATATATATATATATATATATATATATATATATATATATATATATATATATATAATGTAAATAAGAAAGATAATAAAATCTTAAGCAAACCCAAGCAAACCTCATCAAACCCAAAAAGGGCGAGTAGTATTTCCGAATTTATGTTCGGGTTTTTTTTCTGTGTACTTTTATTAACATTTTTCAAACTACATACTAGGGTTCAAAACTTAATTTTTTTAAAAATATATTTTCGAAAAAAGGGATTTTCGAAATATTGTATTTAAAAAAAAAGATATTGTGGCTACTTTTTGAAAACAATTAGTGGATAAGATGTTTTATTTCGATTGCAGGTTCGGGTTAATTATAAAAAAAATACTAAAGTTATTATTTTATGTATATTGTTTCCATGTCATCATAACCAAAGTTGTTTGAGATCGATAATGGATAGCGATGATAGAGGATTGAATAAAAACAACAATAAGTAAAAGTTTTAATTTTAGCAGAAACTAAAATCTCTCTTAAACCTCTTCAATGAATTTGACAATTAATGTATAAAAAGCAAAATTTTTTAATACAAAAAGTTTAACATCGTCTCAATGCACATGGTTATAACTTGCTATTAAATCAGTGTTTCAACAAGATGCTTTTATAACTTTAATATTATGTAATACAAATATTTAAATTAATAATAAAAATAAATTTTTTTACCAATATATTTATTATAGAACATTATAAAAGACCACTTTCACATAAATCTACAACTTCTGTAATAAGTTCCTTCATAATTCTTCTATAATCGTCATTTTCTAGTCCTAAATCAATTAAAGGCATTCCATCACCAGAGAATTTAGCTAATAATTCTTTGCTCTGCATAATTTCTTCCCTCACACTCGGTTCAAGTGCATTAAATGGAGAATAAAATAACGCCTGGAACACGGCTTCTGATTTCATGTATTTAACACTTTCTTCAAATTCTTCTTTTGGAAATATCTTTGCAACGTCCAGATTGAAATTTTCCAGATGCTTTGATATTTCCAAATAGTATCCTTCAAGTAGTTCTTTGTAATAGTTATCTCTCGTTTCTTTATAGGAATTTTGATATATAAAGAACAATAAATCCTGAACAGGAGGGCAATATCTTAAAATTTGAAAATCCACTAGCGTTGCACCTACACATGACCCATTTGGATCAAACTTGAATAGCATATTACCAACATACATATCGCCATGACAAATGGCATTTTTAAATTTGTTTGACTTTTTAACTTTTTCAAAAAGTAACTTCCATCCAGTATTAATCTTTTCCACCAATTCGTCATTGGACAATGTTGTGTTTAATTCGGGAAATTTCTGAGCCAGATACTGAATGGCTTCCAAAGACTTGTCGAAACTTTCTTTCATCGCATTATCTTTGTCCGTTTTAAATAAAACTTCTTGAAGATATTCTGGATATAAATCATCTAAAGTAACCTTCTTGCCTTCTTCCTGACTCAACAGCTCTTCAATGATTATACTACAGGAATGAAATTTGGCAATTTGCTTTATCACACACATAAGACCATCAAAGTCTACTTTAATATTAGGTGTCAATGCAGTAAAGCCTAAAGCCGCCATATCATCAAGGATCACGGCATCATTTAACCTTGACAGGTAACAGTTTGGAGAAAAGTCAAGTAATGATTCCAAACCGTGCTGTTTTAAAAATGGCAAGTAAGTCAGGTAGAAAAAATCTTCTTTTTTAGAAGGCCCGGATTTTAATAAAGTTTTCATTATTTCTATCGAGGGTGTCAAAAATTTGGCAAATAAATTAAAAACCGTCTCAACATTTTTGAATTTAACATCGATTTTTAGTTTAAAATAGTCACCCAGGTGCCCATTGCGTGCATCTAAAGGCGCCATTTTAAATGAGAGAAGCTCGTAGTTTTTAGAGCTGAGCTTATTATGGAGAATTACATATATATCTTCTTTATTCAATCTTGGATTTTTAAAAAATGACGTTAAGTTAGATACAATCTCCAAAAGATGTTCCTGACTTGTATCTTCATTATCATTTACTAATTGAAGAGCAGTTTCAAGCTTGACAACTGGCAACAAAATTTTAACTTGCTGATCAAAATCCTCTTTTGCGAAACTTGTTTCAACTCCTAATTGTTTAATATCTTTACTTAATTCATAATAATAATACTCGCTGAGTTCGTGAAAGAAATTCTGGCGAAACTTTTCATTTGTACAATTAAAAATTAAACGTAACACTTCATAGGATAGTGGCACAAGTTCCTTTATACCTTGATCTTTAACCAGTATGCTCGAAGCCATTATGTCCTTTACAGCGTCTTCAAGAATTTTAACTTGTTCCTCAACAATTGCTTGGTCAACATCATTAAAAAGTTTGTGAGATATTAAATCTTGTGCTACTTTAACAAGGTCAAACTCATGTTTGTGTTTTGTTGCAGATTTTGCTTCTTTGCTAATTTCCAGTGAGTGGCATGTCGCAATGTTTTTAATTATGTTCCTTAGGTTGGGGAAATTTACCAGTTTCTCGTCTCTATCCATGGAACCATTTAGCATTGTAGCTTCCGTCATATTTTTAGCACTAATAAACTGTTAAATTATAAATAAACCGCCAGCTGACTACGTAAAACTTACAAAGAACGTCGCTTAATGAATTCTTATCTAAAAAATATTTTTGAGTAACAATAAATTGTCGCATTGCCAGGCAAATCTCTGGACTAGCTTGCTAATTGTTTTTATCAGCAGATAATGATATAGCTGAACATTTTTTATTGATAAAACAATGTTCTAAAGTCTAAGATTTTGACAATATACAGGGTGTTCAGTTTTCGATCTTTTATAGGGTATCTCCCTTGTGAGTGAAGATGGGTGCGGTTTTCGTGACACTATGTTACTTTTTTGAGGAACTAAAAATGTCGTAACCAGAATTTTTACAGCCCCCTTGGTTTTTGCTATACACAGCGAAAATAATCATTTTCAATTTTTGGGCACCCCTCGTATCTCGGTTATCTTATATGTTATCAAAAATGTGAAAAGTGATTATTATAGATTTTTCTAGGTAAAGTCCATTGGCGTAGTCAGTTTTTTTTTCTAGATGCCACCATTTTTTTACAGTAAACCAAAGTTATGTTCTTTATATGTATGATATACTATATAACTGATTTTAGTTGGTTCGAAGGGGTGGAACTTTTCTTCTCAGAAAATAAAATGTAATTTTTAACACTTGTATCATAAATAACTATTTTAAACGGATGTAAAGGAAAAATATCAAAATTTTGAGAACATGTTTGTATGATTTATCGAATGTAATGAAAATATCGATGAGGACAGCGAACTACATACATATATTAACAGATATTATTGTGGCAGATTAAGATAATTACATTTTATATGATTTTTAAGTTATGTATTTATGTAGGTATCCAAAGCAAAGACAATCAAACTTTGGTTTATTTTTAAAAGCAAGGCCAACAATATAATAATATAATCAGGAAACCCGAGAGAATGATGAAATAAACGTCCTAAAAAGTGTAGAGGCAACTCCTACTTCTTGGAGAATTGTCGAAAATGAAGTAGGAGTACCAAAAGCTCGTGTCCAAACTAAGAAAATATAAATTTACCCCTAACAAGATAAAAATGGTGCATAATTTACATCCGGGGGACGCAGAACCACATATCAATTTTTGTAACTGGCATTAACAAAAATCCAAGCGGACAAAATGTATGGATGGAAAGTTATTTGATTAGTTTTAGTAGTGCTGTGCTGGAGTTTTTACCAGGTAAAATGTGAGATACTTGTCCATAGAGAAAATGAACACGCCATATTTAGACATGAACAACGGGGTCGATATGGTTTAAGTGTTTTATGTTTTATACATATGTAGGTACTGGGGAGGCAACTAAAATATCGTATAGACGAAGGAAGTCTCACAGGGAATCGATAATTGGAAATATTAGAGCTTGAAATATTAGATAATTGGCTCGTTTAAATGAAATTTATTTCCAACAAGATGTAGCCCCTGCTCATAATTCCCAAGTTGTAAGACCGTATTTAGAGAGCACATTCGAACAACTAGCCCTGTGAGATGGCCCGCTAGGTCGCCGAACCTGTCAGTCTTGGACTTATTTCTATGGGGGTATTTGAAAAATAAACTTTATCTTAACCGACATAATAATGTAGAAGAATTGCGTCGTGCCATACAGCAGGCTTTTAAAGCCTATTTACATTACTTGCAATTGATTGCAGGAAAGTTATAGCAAGGCAGTTAATTGAATTGCATGACCGTTTACACATGAGGCAATTTTTGTATGCAAGTATTCTAACAAGAAATGTCGCCAACTTAAAAAATATATCTAACTTAGCTGATTAAAAAATAGGTTTTTATTGTACATACTTATTTGCCACATGCTGTTTTTTGGGATATATCGGCTTTATTTTTTATGAAGATAAACAATAAAAAATATATTAAATTCGCAAAATAAACCACTCAAATGCCATTCAGAACAAAATCGATATTTTTTGAGGATATACCTATTTACTTTTTATATGGTTGGTGCTTCGAAATTTTACTAGAAAACTTACTAAAAATGCATGCTACTTGCAATTAAATTAGAACAAGTCCTAATTTCATGCAATGCAAGTAAAATTGCATCAGCTGATCGAAAAGCCACCAACGCGCATGCTTGGAGGCAATTTTTCTTGCATGGCACCAACTTGCACGTAATGTAAACAGGCTATTAGATAGATATTAAAATGCTCTACGCAGAATAACAAAAATGTATTGATGTTATTGAAGTGCAATCGGTAATAATTTTGAACAATTCTTTTAATTTGGTTGGTTAGTTTCAAAATTGTGGATATGACGCTTCCTCCTGGTAATACATTATTAGCTATGATATAAAATATTTAATAAAAATAAGTTAAATAATATTATACAGATGAAATACAGATTTGCTTTTTTTAATTGTTGTTTGTTATTCTTTATAGCCACCAGGACATGTTTGGGTTTTTACTACGCCCTGGTGGATTTTGCATCCGGATATTAAAAATACTAAAAAAACATGAATTAATAAAATAAGATCACAAAAAACTAAAAATAGCCTTTGTTCACAAATTCCAGATAAACGGTGTTCATTACTCAATTTACACATTCAGTAATGTTAAATCTTTATTAGCTGCGCACTTTTCTGTGGCAAAAGAAACTTTACTGTTGTCGGAATATGAAAAAGTACTTTGTAAAACGTCATAAACTCTTGAGGAAATATTTCAAGAAACTGGATTTTTGAGGAAAATATACTTGAACTGAAAAACTGTTTTAATGATGCGCTAATAAATTCTTAACCACGACTGAATAATTACAAAAAGATACATCAATTATATACTATAACCACCAGACTTAGGAATAACGTTTAATATTACGACGTGTACTTTAAATTCGACGTATAGTATGGTTTACATTATACCGTTGATCTTTTGACTGCCATAAAACCCTAATTATCCCTATTTACATATTTTCGGGCAGGCGCATAGGCGGTTCTAGACCTCTATTTTTGGGGGGCTTAAGCCCCCGGTTTACATATTTGGGGGGGCTTAAGTCCCTGGTTTATGTATAGGCGGCTAGGCCACTCAGTTGGATTTGGGGGGGCTAATCCGAAATTTGGGGGGGGAGGGGGGCTTAGCCCCCCCAAGCCCCCACCCAGAAACGCCTATTGTCAGGGCCGGAGTATAATTTATTTTCTTTACTTTTAGAGTAAAGCAGAATTAAGTGGATTATTGTAAAACTTTTCTCTGTACACACACTGTGCTGTATTTTAATCTTAATATATACATTTATTTTTACTATTATTATTATTTTTATATTATTTATTGATCTTTATTTTCGTTTAGTTTAAAAGGTCTTTTTAATTCTAAATAAAAATAAATAATTATGTATAATAGATTCAAATTTTCAAACCGACCCTGCACCCATTTATTGCGGTTTGAAGATGTTGGGGCCTACACAATGGAGTTTAAGCAGGTAGTTCATTTATTGCAGAAAAGGTCAACGGTATAATGTAAACTATACTATAATTGAATGTTTCAAATCGCTTATGTAATTTCGTAAAATAAACTTGAGGAATATGTTAATGTATCGGATTTTGTATAGAAAAAAGCTTAAACAAACCTGAAATAAAGGTGGAACAAAGGTGACAAAACCCAAAAGTTCGATTACATGCAGGTTTATTAGGTTTGAGCGGGATCTAGTTCTGCCTTTTTTCATTTTATATCCATTATGTCCTTACCAGCATTAAAAAATTTTGACGTATTCCTCAACAATTGCTTCCAGTTATACTAAACTGTACTAAAATAATGCAATTACTGTATGTTAATAGCTGTAATTTTAAATACCACGGGCTAAAGCATATGACTAAGGATTATTACAGTATACCATTATTTTACGTGATAAGTTTTTAATAATTTATTTCCATTGCATAGTGACGAAATTTAGAGTGAGAGTGGCAACGTCGCTCTTTCTCCGTAGCACGTGTCATTGTCCTGTTCACCAATAGCTTAAAGATTTGTCAAGGCGTAGTGTCTTGTGTATAACGTTCCTGGCGGCCGTATTACACGTATCGTAGTGAAATTTTAGATGATTTTTGGGTTTTTCTTAAAAACACTTTATCCGTAAACTTTATAAAATGGTGCGTCAGTGCCAAGGTTGTGAAAAATGTATTATTTTCATTCGGAATTTCAATTAGAATTTTTCCTAAATTTCGAATTTTTGTTTTATACAAATAATTCCAAAATTTGTATGGAACAATAAAATTGAATTTTGATCAACTTATCTTTATAAAATTTTTCGAAATTGTGACAAATAAAGTGACTTCGGTCAATCGAATCAAGAAAATTCAAATTTCGCTATAAATGAGAAATTGGTGACGAAATTGTTTTCTAGGTTTGAAGTGATGTAAAGTTGATCTACGTATCGATTTTTCTAAATCTGAACATAGAAAAAACCTATATGTCGCGTACTTTCTAGCGATTTCTGTATAGTCGTGGTTAAATTTTCCATAAAAAATTAAACTTTTTTTTTGCACGACTGTAAATAAGTATTAGATTTTAATAATATAGAAAATGTAAATTTAATAAGAAGGATAATAAGAGCGTGAGCAAACCCAAGAAAACCTGATCAGACCCAAAAAGGGCGAGTAGTATTTTCAAGTTTTTACATATGCTAGGGGTCTTTTTCTGTGCTTTTATTAACATTTTTGAAACTACAGTTCAAAATTCAATTTTTTAAAAAATGTATTTTTCAAGAAAGGTATGTATTTTCGAAAAATAATCGATATTAAAAAAATGTGTTTTCCATAATAATACTCAGCTTCATTGTGAACACTTTTTAAAAACAATTAGTAGATAAGGTGTTTTATTTCGATTGCAGGTTTAGGTTAATTATAAAAAAAATATTTGTCATTATTGCATGTATATTTTTTTGCATGTCCTCATAATCAAAACTTTTAAGTGGTTTGAGATCAATATTAAATAGCGATGATAGCGTATTAAATAAAAACAGCAATAATATTTAACTGATGAAATAAAAGTTTTAATTTTAACAGCAATTAAAGTCTCTCCCAATCCTCTTCAATTATTATTAATGTATAAAAAACCAAAATCTTTTATACAAAAAGCTTAACATTGCCTACTGGCAAATAGTTATAACTTGTTATTAAATCAGTATTTCGACAAGATGCCTTTTTAACTTTAATATTATACAGGGTGTTCCATAAGTCATGGAGCAAACGAAGTGAGGTGATGGGGGAAGTCATTTGCAATCAGAATAACCATATATGTTGGTATCCGATTATTATCGACGGTCTAAAAGGTATTTGATATTTTCCATTTTTACCTAAAACTGTTTCATGCCTCAACAAAAAGCTCAAGAAATGGAAAACTATGAGTTGTTCAGCTAATCTTTTTTCAGTAAACACTTACAAATAAATGTATTTTTCCAATAAAAGCATTTTTGTAAAAATCGTTATCATTTATCAAAAAGAATGACTTATTTTCGAAACACTTTGTTTTACTAAAACTTTTACTTGATTGTGACGTCAAAGGAAAAAAAAATAGATAAAATATAAACTGCCCAATCATCACAAAAAATTTCCTATTCTTTGTAGATTCTAAAAAGGTTCAACTGACGGATTTGATATCAACACTTTTTTTTTAAAGAAACTACATATTTTGCAAATAAGTCACGTTTTTCCCGAAAGAAATTTTACAAATAATTTTGCTTTTTATGAATAACAATAGGCGTTTATTCTGTGTTTGAGCTACCTGCAATAATACTTGTCATTTGTTTGAACATCAAAGTGGTTTCTCCCATTTTTTCCACTGGAAAATTGACTGACAATTTAAAAATAGCAAACAACCAACTCCACAAGAACATATTTATTTGAGCAACTGAAAATCTGTAAGTCTTGTACACCGCAGGATCACCGGACGGACTGTTGGACAATCAAGAACTGCATTCACAAATGACTTCCCCAGGGCCTCCACCAGCCCCCGGCACTGCCGGCTTTCCCACGCAGAAGAGGGTACTTGTACCA
The DNA here is from genome assembly GCA_963971165.1 of Philopedon plagiatum. Classification (NCBI taxonomy): domain Eukaryota; kingdom Metazoa; phylum Arthropoda; class Insecta; order Coleoptera; family Curculionidae; genus Philopedon; species Philopedon plagiatum. The sequence continues at coordinate 12,488,663 of OZ020189.1, read as the reverse complement.
ACGCTCGGCGTGCACATATTGTTGTATATTTGTATTTTTGTGCTTTGTATTTCGGTACTTTGTACTTGTACTGTATAGTAGTTTGTAAGTTTTTGTGAATTGTAACTTATATTTGAAATGATAAATACCTTTAAAAGTAAAGTGTCATTTGTTTGCATACGATTTGATTAGATTACAACATAATGCCTTATACCATCCGTGAGTATGCTGAAATGCATTACATTTACAGGGTTTGTGACGGGAATGCACTATAAATATTACATTCAGTGAAAATAGTTTAAATCAAAAATACTATATTTTGTTTCATGTGCACGTTTCGAAATAAAGGTACCCAAATTAGCTGAATGTACTTCTATTTATTTTTATGTGTCGTTAATTTCGGATACGTATAACGAAAAATATCGTTCATTTAAACGTCCATAAACTGCTTTTCCCATGGATTTATTAAGAATGGATACGGGATGATTTAACATTCTTTAAAGCCAAAACAAACCATTCTAAACTGTAAACACAATTTGTAAACATTGGCCACATTGTATTTTACCTTGTATTTTTGTACAAAAAATACGTTAGAAGCATCACAAGATTTATTAAATGTAATAAAAGGCCTAAAATATTTTATTTTTCTGCTAAATAATAATAAATTTAAGTTAAAAAGGTTTATTTTATTATTTATAGGTTATATTATTTCTAAAGGTTTATTTAAAGTCGCTCCGAGTCATTTATAAATCTATAAGTCGCACTTTTTCTTTTCTAGTTCATTAGACAAAGACGTACGTGTAACCGAGGGTTCAGACGTATTTCCTAAGCAACCAGCAGAGACAGTAACACTTCTGAGCTCCAACACTCCAATGCTATTTTATCTCTTTCTACTACCATTCTTGATTCAATTACGTATTTCCTTAAAGTTCGTAAACTAGACCTCTAGGGTAAATGTTTTCATAACAAACAACAAATAAACATAAGTCCTGTCTAATTCATCCGTGGTTTTTCCTATACTATTGTAACGTATGTGCATATCTAACGACGGAAAAATAAATGATATTCAGCTTTATTTTTAATATATTGTTTTTATAATTTTCTTTTACGTAAAGCAAAAAAAAATGAAATAACTTGCCTTAAATAAGTATTTTATGTATACAAATAGTAATTTTTTGTAATAATTTTAGGAAAACTAATCTGATGTCTATCATATTACATTAGTTCTTAAAACACTATAAATAAAAATACTAGTAGGTATTAAAATTTTCCTTTTTATTTTAACAGAAATAAATAAAGGTCTCACAAATTATATACAGGATATAAAAGCAGTCTGTATGGTTCGTATTTTGCAGTTTGACAAACATGTTTGACTACAACCAACAGGGTTCTATTAGATTACACAATATTATTTAAAATAAATAATTACAAATTTAGGGATATTTAAAGCTAAAATTCAGTTTCTATTATGTCAACTATATCTTCTAAAAGTCCCTTTAACATGTTTTCGTAATGTTCAGTTTTTAATGATAAATCGATTAGTTCTTTTTTGTGATGTTTCATATAATAATCAAACTTTTCTGGATTGTGAAAAATTTCTTCCCTTAAATCTGGGTCTATGTGAACCATATGGGCATAATTTAAGGCTCCGATAACTGCCGCCGACTTCATAAAGTTTACATGGTTATCAAATGCTTCTTTAGGAAAAACTACTTCCGGATTAAAGTTAAACTTTTTTATGTTTTCGCTGAGCAATCGATAATATTCTTCTATTAGTTGATTAAAATATTTGTCTCGTGTCTGCTTTGTACAATTCTCATAGAGGAAGAATAAAAGTTCATATGTAGGTGGAACATATCGAAGCATTTGGAAATCTATCAACATTGCTTTTTGTATTACTTTGTCATTAAATTTAAAAAGCATATTTCCTACATACATATCACCGTGGTTAATCACATTTCTTATAGTGTCTGATTTCTTAACCTTTGAAAAAATACTTCGGTGGGCCTTCGTAAAACGTGCTTTAAATTCTTCAGGGGACGCATTAAGCTTTTTCGTAATTTCTGGATATTTTTCAGCAATATAGATATATAAATCTAGAGACTTGGTGTTTTCGTCTTTCCAAAAACCATCATAAATTAGTAGCATTTCTTGCAGGAATTCTCCGTAGTCCTGATCTAGTCTAACTGTTTTTCCCGAATTCTTGGACAATATTTCTTCTAAAATAATTGAACATGCATGAAGCTTTGCCAAGTTTTCTATGTTTGCTCTGAGACCCTCAAAAGATAAATCTGTATTTGGTTTAAGTCCAACATAACCTTGTCGACCAAGGTCGTCCAGAACTAAAATCCAGTCGGGCCTACTAAGATAGCACTTTGGAGCAAAATCAAGTAGGCTGTTTAAACCATACTTAGCATATAATGGAATAAGTGTTTCGTAAAAGAAGTCTTCTTTTTTTGTAGGTCCACTTTGAATAAATTCTTCCAGTCCACTTGGAGGCTTTAAAATTTTCGCAAAAAGTTGCAGCTCTTGCTCTTTGTCTTTAGCTTTTATTTCGATGTTTAGATGATAGTACTCACCTAAATGTCCGTTCTTACTACTTAAAGCCACAAGGTTGTAGTCCAAAAGGTCAAAATCACTAAATCCAGTTTTATTTTTAATCACTTCGTAAATATCTTCTTGATTAATTAAAGGATTTTTAAGAAAGTTTAATAGATTGTTCAAAATATCTTGGGATTCTGTTGGCTTTCCTAATTTGAGGCGAGAACTAATTATCTTGAACTTAACAACGGGTAGCAACACTCTTACTTGATGCTCAATGTAACTTTTGTTTATCTTATCAGCAATATTACTTTGTAGTTCCTGAAGAAAATCATTCAACGATTTACAATAGAAGGATACTAAATTTTCAAAATGTTCTTGTCTAAACTTCTCATTACTAAGAGCAAAAATATACAGTAACGCATCATAAGCTGGAAGAGTTATTTCTGTTGATGGTACATTAAGAAAAATACTTTCATTTTGATCTCGGTTGACCAATACATTCTTTGCATAGGGACACCCGATACTTCTAACAAACAATTCAGACTTTTCGAGTAATTTATTCAAATCTACCTGACTATCTTCTATGGACTGCTTTATTACTGCTTTATCTACACCATTAAAAAAATCCAAGGACGCAACTGTTTCAGTAATATCTTTTAAGCTGTACTCACTGGGCTTCTCGGTTGGTTTGTCACTGGTTAATTCCAAAGCTTGATGTTCGGCTAGATTCTTTAAAATAACCTTGAGACACTCTAAATTATTTTCCTTTGGTGACGCCAATTGTTCTAGTCCATCGCGATATCCATATGCACAATAGCACTGTTTAGTACTGTCTTTTAAAATAAACACTGGAAGTACTTTTGAATTTCTCACCGACTGTTGTTTCATAGGCTCCGAATTTTCAGGAATTTTTACCAAAACAAATTCTTGCTCAATTTTCACATTCAGCAATGTTAAATCTTTATTAGCTGCACACTTTTCTGCGGCAAAAGAAACGGTACTTTTGTCGGAATATGAAAAAGTATTTTGTAAAACGTCATAAACGTGCTGTTGAGGAAATAAGTCAAGAAACTGCATTTTTGAGGAAAATATATAAACTGACAAACTGTTTCAATGATGCGCTAATAAAATCGTAACTAAGATTGAGTAATTACAAAAAAAACAACAATTATATATATCGACCCGAATTACAAGTCACTTATGATATTGCGACATGTACTCCACGTGCAAATAATTCTATTATAGATAACATACCTGGTGATCATATAATATTACTATTAAAGTAATTTAATTTTTCAAATTGCTTATATCATTTCGTATCATAAACTCGAAGAATATTATAATGTAACGGATTTTTTATAGAAAGATGCCTGAACAAACCAGGAACAAAGGTAGAACAACGATGACCAAACATTTTTTCATTATATGTATATCCATTATGTCCTTACCATCATTGAGAAAGTTTGACTTAGGTATTCCTTAACAATTGTTTGGCCAACTTCATTAAAAAATTCCCGTGTCAATGGACTACATTTCCCTTCTCTTCAGACACCCACGGTACGTTAGTACTTAGGCTTGAAGTCTGCGTGGGATGTCTTAGATAAAAAAAATACCAAATTCATATTATTTGTAGGTCGCAGCAGATTTTGTTTCTTTGCAATTTTCTTGTGAAATGCACAAAGTAACGTGTTTAATAATGTTCTTTAGGTGTTAAAACTTTAAAGTTTTTTGTCTTCATTCATTTATGAAGCCTCATAATACTGTGGTCTTAAACATATATACATATTTTTCGCACCATAAAATTGTTAGATTGTAAATAAATCATGCTGACTATACAAAACATACGAAATTACTTCCTAACAAATTTCTCTTATCTCAACAATGTCGTTTATTTTTATCAGGCAAACCTTGGACCAGTTTGCTAATTACAATTACTGTTATCAAAAATGATGCAAAAATCTTACCTATTTATAACATTGTCTTAAATTAAACTTTAAGATTGGGATAACATTCAGGGTTTATCACTTTTGTAAGTGTTTGAAAGTTTGTGAGCAAGTTTTCATTACAGTTTGTAATGATATACACTGCGGGCCAAATTAAACTTGCACACTTTTTAACTATTAATAACTTTTTACCGGTTGCATCTTTTTAATTAGTTTTTCGAGGACAGGTGGGCTGGTATGTTGTTTCTAGGATGGCAAATTTTGTTTAAAAATTTTTAAACAGGACTGAACTTACAGGATTTTTCTAAAATACTGCATTTAACCTCATTGCAAAAGAAATCGGGTTTACCTAAAATTGAGCTAAAACGATTTTCGGTAGATAAACAATCGGAAACGGTTCAGTAAAGCGAAACTGCCAAAAATTTTGGGATTCACCAATTATGATAATGTTTGTTAAATAATAAGTCATGGTTTTATCTTGGGGTTTAAAGGAACTTTTTTATCCAGTTGGCTTTAAAAACTAAAAACATGGGGTTACCATGGCTACTAATTTGGATACTGTCAAACAGTTTGCACCAAATTTATTAAAATTATGGCTCCGTTATCTAAAGAAGATCGCATTTATTTAAAAAATCGATAGAAACCCATAATTGTGGTTCGCGAAGCCTAAAAATGTTTAAAACAAAAATAGGACAACATAAACAGTTAAACTTTTTGAAACTCAGCGAGAAAAATGGCTCAACCTGGCCGTGGTAGAAAAGAAAACAGCAAGAACAGGAAGAAATATTGAAGAAATTCAAACAATTGTGGAAAATGTTCCTCCTGAAGTCATCGTAAGCTCAAGAAAAATTTCAAAGCAAACAAGAATAAAGATATGATTGGTAGGTACGAAGGCCGTGCCTTCATCTGATTGGTCGACAGAGGTCCGACACGTGAGGATTTCCAAGAAGTTGTCCAGAGTGAAGTAAAGTGAGCAACATCATTTTTGTTTTCTGTTTATTAACTAGTGAAAGAACATAGTTTTTAGCCCTTTATTAGTGCTATTAGTATTAACAAAATATAGTACGCAGTTGGTGTTTTGCATTATAAATTAGCAAAACACAACATTTTTGGGTGTTTAGTCTGGTGCTAATTTTGGTTTGAACAGTATTGTTCTCTGGATTGTTTTATTTGTATTATCTTTGTTTTGGTTCATATTTAGAACTGTTCTAGAACGGTTCGTAACTGCGTTTTTGAATTTTTGCCACTTAATTTTGATTCAAATCAGTAAGGAAATAAAACCTGTATTATTTGGTTAGAATACAATGGATCGGAATTTAAAAAATATATATTTTGATTTAATTTTCGCATCAGTTCGGGCTAAAATAAAAATAAGACATGAAAAATTCGATAACGCAGTCATGAACCATTCTAGAACAGTTCTAGTTTTGAACCAAAACAAAGCTATAGTGACTTAACCCTTTTGTTTTGTATTGTGGGTGTAAGTTGCAATCTTTGGTTTATTAGGTAATAATCACATTTTTAAAAAATGTTCAGTTTTCTAGCTTGACATTAATCTTAAAAACACTAAAATTGAAAACACAAGTATAGACTAAAATTTTTTATTTATACCTACAGTTTAACAAAAATAAATAAATATCTTACATACACACTTTATAAACGGTAAATGAAAACAGTTTCTTTGGCTTTTAGTTTGTTGTTCATTTTGAACATATTTGTCCGCAATGAAAAGGATCCCAATAAAAATACATATTAATTTAATAAAATTACGAATTTTTTAAATTTTAAAAATCCCTTGAGCTAAAATTCTGTTTTTATTATGTCAACTACATCTTCTAAAAGTCCCTTTACCATGTTTTCATAATGTGCAGTTTTTAATGATAAATCGATTAGTTCTTCTTTGTGTTCTACCATATAATAAACCCTCTTTTTACGGTCGTGAAAAATTTCCTCCCTTAAGTCTGGATCTATATAAATCATATGGGCATAATTTAAAGCTCCGATAACTGCCGCCGATTTCATAAAGTTTATATTGTTATCAAATACTTTTTTAGGAAAAACATCTTCTGGATTGAAGTTAAACTTTTTTATGTGTTCGCTAAGCAAACGATAATATTCTTCTATAAGTTGTGTAAAATGTTTGTCTCGTGTCTGCTTTGTACAGCTCTCATACAGGAAAAATAAAAGCTCATAACTAGATGGGACATATCGAAGAGTTTGGAAATCTATCAACATTGCTTTCTGTATTATCTTGTCATCACCATGTTTAAAAAGCATGTTCCCTATATACATATCGCCGTGACTAATTACATTTCTTATGGTGTCCGATTTCTTAACCTTTGAGAAAACACTAAGAAAGGCCTTCTGAAAACGTGCTTTAAATTCTTCAGGGGACACGTTAAGCTTTTCGGTAATTTCTGGATATTTTTCGGCAAGATAGATGTATAATTCCAGAGTTTTGTCATAGTCTGATTTCCGAGCATCTTCATAAATTAATATAACTTCTTGTAAGAATTCTCCGTAATTCTGATCTAATCTAACTGTTTTTCCCGATTTCTCTGACAATATTTCTTCTAAAATAATCGAGCATGCATGAAGTTTTGCTAGGTTTTCTATGTTAGCTCTAAGACCCTCAAAAGGTAAATCTGTATTTGGCTTAAGTGAAACATAACCTTGTCGACTAAGATCATCAAGAACTAGAATCCAGTCAGTCCTACTAAGATAGCACTTCGGAGCAAAATCAAGTAAGCTGTCTAAACCATACTTAGCATATAATGGAAGGAGTGTTTTGTAAAAAAAGTCTTCTTTATTTGCAAGTCTGTTATCTGTAAGCAATTTCTCCAGTCCCTCTGGAGGTTTTAAAATTTTTGCAAAAAGCTGCAGTTCTTGTTCCTTTTCTTCAGCCTTAATTTCGATGTTCAGATGATAGTACTCACCAAAATGTCCGTTCTTACTACTTAAAGCCACAAGGTTATAGCCCAAAAGCACAAAATCACTACATCCAGTTTTGTTCTTTATCACTTCGTAAATATCTTCTTGGTTAATCAAAGGATTTTTAAGAAAGTTCAATAGATTGTTCAAAATATCTTGGGATTCTGTTATATTTGCTAATTTGAGGCGAGAACCAATTATCTTGAACTTAACAACGGGTAGCAACACTCTTACTTGATGCTCAATGTAACTTATGTTTATTTTATCAGCAATATTACTTTTTAGTTCTTGAAGAAATTTATTCAACGATTTACCATAGAAAGATACTAAATTTTCAAAATATTCTTGCCTGAATTTCTCATTAGTAAGAGCAAAAATATACAGCAACGCATCATAGGCTGGCAGTGCCATTTTTGTTGACGGTACATTAAGAAAAACACTTTCATTTTGATCTTGGTTGACAAATACATTCTTTGCAAAAGGACACCCAATACTTCCAACAAACAAATCAGATTCTTCAAGTAATTTATTCAAATCTACCTGACTATTTTCTATGGACTGCATTATTACTGCTTTATCTACACCATTAAAAAAATCCAAGGACGCAACTGTTTCAGTAATATCTTTTAGGCTGCACTCACTGGGCTTCTCGATTGGTTTGCCACTGGTTAATTCCAAAGCTTGATGTTCGGCTAGATTCTTTAAAATAATCTTGACACACTCTAGATTATTTTCCTTTGGTGACACCAATTGTTCTAGTCCATCGCGATATCCATATGCACCATAGCACTGTTTAGTACTGTCTTTTAAAATAAACACTGGATAAAGCACTTTTGAATTTTTCACCGGCTGTTGTTTCATAGGCTCCGAACTTTCAGGAATTTTTACCAAAACAAATTTTTGCTCAATTTTCACATTCAGCAACGTTAAATCTTCATTAGCTGCACACTTTTCTGCGTTAAAAGAAACGTTACTTTTGTCGGAATATGAAAAAGTACTTTGTAAAACGTCATAAACGTGCTGTTGATGAAATAAATCAAGAAACTGCATTTTTGAGGAAAATATATAAACTGACAAGCTGTTTCAATGATGCTCTAATAAAATCGTAACTAAGATTGAGTAATTACAAAAAAAAAAAAACAACAATTATATATATCGACCAGAATTGCAAATCATTTATGATATTGCGACGTGTACTCCACGTGCAAATAATTCTATTATAAACAACATACCTGGTGATCATATAATATTAATATTAAAGTAATTTAATTTTTCAAATTGCTTATATCATTTCGTACGATAAACTCGAAGAATATTATAATATAACCGATTTTTTATAGAAAGATGCCCGAACAAACCAGGAACGAAGGTGGAACAACGATGACCAAACACAAAAATTCGATTACATATTACATGCAGATTCGCTTGGGTTATTTTAGGTTTGCGCAGGATCTTGTTCTGCCTTTTTTTCATTATATATGTATATCCATTATGTCCTTACCAGCACTGAAACAGTTTGCCTTATTCCTCAACAATAATTGTTTGGCCAACTTCATTAAAAAATTCCCGTGTCAATAGACTACATTTCCCTTCTCTTCATACGCACAAGGTACGTTAGTACTTAGGCTTGAAGTCTACGTGGGATGTCTTAGATAAAAAAAAATACCAAATTCATATTATTTGTAGGTCGTAGCAGATTTTGTTTCTTTGCAATTTTCTTGTGAAATGCACAAAGTAACGTGTTTAATAATGTTCTTTAGGTGTTAAAACTTTCCAGTTTTTTGTCTCCGTTCATTTATGAAGCCTCATAATACTGTGGTACATATTTTTCGCACTATAAAATTGTTAGATTGCAAATAAATCATGCTGACTATACAAAACATACGAAATTACTTCCCAACAAATTTCTCTTATCTCAACAATATCGTTTATTTTTATCAGGCAAACCTTGGACCAGTTTGCTAATTACAATTACTGTTATCAAAAATGATGAAAAAATCTTATCTATTTATAACATTGTCTTAAATTAAACTTTAAGATAGCGATACCATTCAGGGTTTATCACTTTTGTAAGTGTTTGAAAGTTTGTGAGCAAGTTTTCATTACAGTTTGTAATGATATACACTATGGGCCAAATTAAACTTGCACACTTTTTAACTATTAATAACTTTTTACCAGTTGCACCTATTTAATTCGTTTTTCGAGGACAGGTGGGCTGGTATGTTCTTTCTAGGATGACAAATTTTGGTTAAAAATTTTTAAACAGGACTGAACTTACAGGATTTTTCTAAAATACTGCATTTAACCTCATTGCAAAAGAAATTGGGTTTACCTAAAATTGACCTAAAACGTTTTTTCGGTAGATAAACAATCGTAAATGCTTCTATAAAAGCGAAACTGCCAAAAATTTTGGGATTCACGGATTATGAATATTTTTGTTAAATAATAAGTCATAGTTTTATCTTGGGGTATATTAAGGAACTTTTTTATCCAGTTGGCTTTAAAAACTAAAAACATGGGGTTACCATGGTTGCTAATTTGGATACTGTCAAAAAGTTTGCACCAAATTTATTATAATTATGGCTCCGTTATCTAAGGAAGATCGCATTTATTTAAAAAATCGATAGAAACCCATAATTATGGTCCGCGAAGACTAAAAATGTTTCCAAAAATAATTGGACAACATAAACAGTTAAACTTTTTGAAACTCAACGAGAAAAATGGCTCAACCTGGCCGTGGTAGAAAAGAAATCAGCAAGAACAGGAAGAAATATTGAAGAAATTCAAAGAATTGTGGAAAATGTTCCTCCTGAAGTCATCGTAAGCTCAAGAAAAATTTCAAAGCAAACAAGAATAAAGAGATGATTGGGAGGTACGAAGGCCGTGCCTTCATGTGATTGGTCGACAGAGGTCCGACACGTGAGGCTTTCCAAGAAGTTGTCCAGAGAGAAGGAAAGTGAGCAACATCATTTTTGTTTTCTATTTATTAACTAGTGAAAGAATATAGTTTTTAGTCCTTTATTAGTGCTATTAGTATTAACAAAATATCGTACGCGGTTAGTGTTTTGCACTATAAGTTCGCGAAACACAATATTTCTGGGTGTTTAGTTTGGTGCTAATTTTGGTTTGAACAGTTAGTCTCTGAATTGTTTTATTTGTATTATCTTTGTTTTGGTTCGTAGTTAGAACTGTTCTAGAACGGTTCGTAACTGCGTTTTCGAATTTTTGCCACTTAATTTTGATTCAAATCAGTATGGAAATAAAACCTATATCATTTAATTAGAATACAATGCATCGGAATTTTAAAAAATATATTTTGATTTAATTTTCGCATCAGTTCTGGCTAAAATAAGACATGAAAAATTCGATAACGCAGTCATGCACCATTCTAGAACAGTTCTAGATTTGAACCAAAACAAAGCTATAGTGATTTAACCTTTTGTTTTTTACCGGAATAAAATTTACGCTCAATTTATATTGTGGGTGTAAGTTGCAATCTTTGGTTTATTAGGTACTAATCACATTTTTAAAAAATGTTCCGTTTTCTAGCTTGACATTAATCTTAAAAACACTACAATTGAAAACACAAGTATAGACTTTAAAATTTTGTATTTATACCTATAGGTTAACAAAAATAAATAAACATCTTACATACACACTTTATAAACGGTATATGAAAACAGTTTCTTTGGCTTTTACTTTGCTGTTTATTTTGAACATATTTGTCAGCAATAAAATACATATCAATTTAATAAAATTACCAATTTTTTAAATTTTTAAAATCTCTTGAGCTAAAATTCTGTTTGTATTATGTCAACTATGTCTTCTAAAAGTCCCTTTACCATGTTTTCATAATGTGCAGCTTTTAATGATAAATCGACTAGTTCTTCTTTGTGTTCTACCATATAATAAACCATCTTTTCACGGTCGTGAAAAATTTCCTCCCTTAAGTCTGGATCTATATGAATCATATGGGCATAATTTAAGGCTCCGATAACTGCCGCCGATTTCATAAAGTTTATATTGTTATCAAATGCTTTTTTAGGAAAAACATCTTCTGGATTGAAGTTAAACTTTTTTATGTGTTCGCTAAGCAAACGATAATATTCTTCTATAAGTTGTGTAAAATGTTTGTCTCGTGTCTGCTTTGTACAGTTCTCATACAGGAAAAATAGAAGCTCATAACTAGATGGGACATATCGAAGAACTTGGAAATCTATCAACATTGCTTTTTGTATTATCTTGTCATCACCATGTTTAAAAAGCATGTTCCCTATATACATATCGCCGTGACTAATTACATTTCTTATGGTGTCCGATTTCTTAACCTTTGAAAAAACACTAAGAAAGGCCTTCTGAAAACGTGCTTTAAATTCTTCAGGGGACACGTTAAGCTTTTCGGTAATTTCTGGATATTTTTCGGCAATATAGATATATAATTCCAGAGTTTTGTCATAGTCTGCTTTCCGATCATCATCGTAAATTAATATAACTTCTTGTAAGAATTCTCCGTAATCCTGATCTAATCTAACTGGTTTTCCCGATTTCTCTGACAATATTTCTTCTAAAATAATCGAGCATGCATGAAGTTTTGCTAAGTTTTCTATGTTAGCTCTAAGACCCTCAAAAGGTAAATCTGTATTTGGCTTAAGTGAAACATAACCTTGTCGACTAAGATCATCAAGAACTATAATCCAGTCAGGCCTACTAAGATAGCACTTCGGAGCAAAATCAAGTAAGCTGTCTAAACCATACTTAGCATATAATGGAAGGAGTGTTTGGTAAAAAAAGTCTTCTTTATTTGCAAGTCTGTAATTTGTAAGCAATTTCTCCAGTCCCTCTGGAGGTTTTAAAATTTTTGCAAAAAGCTGCAGTTCTTGTTCCTTTTCTTCAGCCTTAATTTCGATGTTCAGATGATAGTACTCACCTAAATGTCCGTTCTTACTACTTAAAGCCACAAGGTTATAGCCCAAAAGCACAAAATCACTACATCCAGTTTTGTTCTTTATCACTTCGTAAATATCTTCTTGGTTAATCAAAGGATGTTTAAGAAAGTTCAATAGATTGTTCAAAATATCTTGGGATTCTGTTATATTTGCTAATTTGAGACGAGAACTAATTATCTTGAACTTAACAACGGGTAGCAACACTCTTACTTGATGCTCAATGTAACTTTTGTTTATTTTATCAGCAATATTACTTTTTAGTTCTTGAAGAAATTTATTCAACGATTTACCATAGAAAGATACTAAATTTTGAAAATGTTCCTGCCTAAATTGCTCATCACTAAGAGCAAAAATATACAGCAACGCATCATAAGCTGGCAGTGCTATTTTTGTTGACGGTACAGTGAGAAAAACACTTTCATTTTGATCTTGGTTGACAAATACATTCTTTGCAAGAGGACACCCAATACTTCGAACAAACAAATCAGATTCTTCAAGTAATTTATTCAATTCTACCTGACTATTTTCTATGGACTGCAGTATTACCGCTTTATCTACACCATTAAAAAAATCCAAGGACGCAACTGTTTCAGTAATATCTTTTAGGCTGTACTCACTGGGCTTCTCGATTGGTTTGCCACTGGTTAATTCCAAAGCTTGATGTTCGGCTAGATTCTTTAAAATAATCTTGACACACTCTAGATTATTTTCCTTTGGTGACACCAATTGTTCTAGTCCATCGCGATATCCATATGCACCATAGCACTGTTTAGTACTGTCTTTTAAAATGAACACTGGATAAAGAACTTTTGAATTTTTCACCGGGTGTTGTTCCGTAGGCTCTGAATTTTCAGGAATTTTTACCAAAACAAATTTTTGCTCAATTTTCACATTCAGCAATGTTAAATCTTTATTATCTTCGCATTTTTCTGCGGCAAAAGAAACGTTACTTTTGTCGGAATATGAAAAAGTACTTTCTAGAACATCATGAACGTGTTGTTGATGAAATAAATCAAGAAACTGCATTTTTGAGGAAAATATACAAACTGAGAAACCTTTTTAATGATGCGCTAGTAAAATTTAAACTAAGATTGAGTAATTACAAGAAAAAACCACAATTATATATCTATCACAATTAGAAGTAACGGGCGATATTGCGACGTGTACTTGAAATTCTACGTACAGATAATTCACTTATGAACAACGTACCTGGTGATCATATAATCTTAACCTAAAAATAATTTAACTTTTCTAATTTCCTATTTCATTATATAAGATCGATGAAGATTTTAATATAACCGATTTTTACCCAATGGAAACCAGGGGGGATGTATAATATTAAAAGAAGAATAATTATTTAATTAGAATTTCTCGGATTTACACGCTTTAAAATGCAGTGAGGTAAACTTTTTTGTACTGCAGTGGCCAAAGGGGGCCAGAATTTTAATGGATAGTCAAGACTAAAGCATGAAGGGCATAAGAATGTTTGGAAATATGTATGTTCGTGCAATACACGGTTATGGAAAACCTAGTAGCTTTATATAGACATAAATAGACAGATGAATTAAACTTTATTAAAAAGATTTTGAACCAAAGATTTGTGAACCAAAATTAAAAAATAATTTGTAAATCAATTTTAACATAGTTCAATGTTTAGGAGAATTCTTTTAGAGCAAACATTTAAACTTGTACCAGGTGCTTCAAATTATGACTATATTTAGGTAAGCTCGAAATGGACTATTTCATTAAATTTTAATTTTGGTGTCATTATTGTAGGTATAGAGCAACGAAAAATAAAATTTTGAACGTTCTTACTTTTTGATAAATTTTTCGTACGTCACAAGCTATGTTTATACACTTCCTTTAAAAAACGGTTTACCACAAATGGATTTTACGAAATAACTGTAGAAACGTTAGTAAAACGAATTTAGTTGCACTCTAAACCCCAAGCAAACCCGATTGGGTTTAGAGTTAAAACAGAATATGCAACTAAAACAATTTTTTTTACGTTTATCCATGCATGTTAATAACACAGCAACCAGAGACGCGTTACTGATGCATCCCGTTACTGTCCAGCTATACAAGCCAAGAACATCCCACTTCTCTCGCTCATTCATACCTAGGGTCTTCAGATTATGGAACAAATTGCCTCCATGTTTTCCCTTTCCCTCCCAACCCCAAATCCTTTAAATCCCGTGTCAATAGACTAAATATCCCTTCTCTTCAGACGCCCACGGTACGTTAGTACTTAGGCTTGGCCTACGTGGGCTGTGTCAGATAAAAAATATTTTCAGATTGTTAAACTAGCTATACATTACTGTGGGTTAATATCTGCAATCGCAAATACTATACAGGCTAAAAAATATTGATAAGGATTAATAAAATATACAAATCCACCATTATGTTCGTGATAATAAATTTTTAGTAATTTATTTTCATTGGATGATGACGAAATTTAGAGTGACAGTGGCAATGTCGCTTTTCTCGGTAACACGTGCCATGTTCCCGTTCATTCATGGCCTACACAGTTGTAAAGGCGCAGTATTTTCTGTTTTTTGGAGAGCATAATATACTCAGCAACGCAGGACCTTGGTCAAAGCGGCAGAGCAATGCTGGTACCACTTTTAAAATTTAAAGTTACAGATACGATCTTTAATAAAATTCAACGATTTGATACAATACAGTGGCGGCTAGTGGCCATTTGTAACGGTGAAGCAAAACAATAACATGAGGTGAAAAGCACCGCTAAGAAACTTTTACGGTGCATTCACCATTTTGTAATTAGTATTAATCATACAGGAGAAAATGTAATGAAATAATTAAGTTTACTGTTTAGAATTTTTACTACAATATTTTAGGTGAAAGTTTGCCTCACCCGGCGAGCCGCCACCGATACAATAGCTGTTATCTGCTGTTCCTTGCTAACATACTCCTTATTTAAACTTTGTAATATTGAAGAATATGCACATATTTCTTTTATTCCATAAATATTTACAAACCCAAAAAAAAAAATTTTTTTTCAAAATTACTACAACTTAGCTTAAAAAAATGTTTACTTTCTGTAGAATTTATTACAATTTGAAAAGCCGCCATTTGTCCTTAGCAAATAATGACGTCAGGAGATCAGCAAAAATAAGTGTCAATCTACATGTTAACGTAAAGCTTAATCTAAAGTCGAACAGCTGTTTTTTTCGGAAACAGTCAGAGGGAGAACAATCGAATTTTTTGGATTGATATAGGAATAGTGCAAGTAACTTCGGTAAAAAACTCAGTTATACAGGATGCTTCGTTTCGGAGCTATTAAACGTTAAAGTCGAAATTTCCGCGATCTTGAAATCGGGTAGAGGTCGCAAAAATGAATTAAATAAATGTAAATTTCGGAGGTTGTAGAGGACCCGGAGCTTCAGAACTCTATTGGCAAGTAATTCTTGAATTTTTTTAGGTCGAAAAATGCCATTTGCAGACCCCTCTTTGGTACCTAATAACTCGAAAACAAAACGTCAGATCGAAAAACGAATTCATAGGTGAAACTTTAAAATCTCAAATACTGTCTTTTTGCAATACATTTACGTAAACCTAAAATCACTGGAAAATGAATATATTTGGGAAAAACTGAAAATTTCAATTTTTGACCCAAATATTTCACGGTTTTTAATTTTCCGTGGGGTTAAAACGGTTCAAATTAAAATCCCATACCTATACGTCATCGGAAGGAGCTCATCGAAATACATGAAATCCATATTTTTTAGTTTCTTCGTTCTTTTCAGAAAGGGAGGAATCGCCGAATAAATTTGTTTTTTTTTTACTTTTTTTGCCCTAGACATCGGTACATTTGAATCACTCTGTATTTTTTCCTATCTAATTTTTTTCCTATTTTTCAACAGTCTTATAAAGGGATAATCACACTTTAAAATGATACCGAATGGGTCATTCAGAAGCGTATTTAACGGGTAAAAACACAATTTTCTTGATTTTTTCCAACAAACCCTATTTTTAACCTATTTTTTCTACTATTTTTCTGATTTACTGATTCTTTTTGGGTTTACTTTATCCGTTAATTATCTAAGAATATCTCCCACTAATTTAAATCGCTAATTTTTGTGTTAAAGTTATAAATAGGTTTATTTGCGTCGGGGACCTCAAAATTTGAATTTTTTTTGAATTTTCGAAAATTGTCATGGAAACAAAGAATTGCAAGATATGATGTGTCCAAATTTCGCTAAAACCCCAGTTTTTGTTGCAAAATTGAAAGGTTCCTGGACCGATTTCGGCTTGAAATTTACACGCATAAGGCTATAGGAACCTTCTACTTTAAATGCAGCATTTTTATGTATTTTTCGATGACCCTACAACACTGGAATTCGCCATGTGCTCATTATAAGTTATAAAAACACTTTTAACGACACAGCCAATAGGATCACGTTTTACAAGTTTCAAAATTCGCGCGAAAATTTGCAGTAGAAAATCCTTTTTTTCTCATACACCACCACCAAAATAAATGGATAACATCAACCGCCATAAACATTTAATTTATGTAGAGATTATAAAAAAAGATATTTGAGATTTATTTGGGTTACATGCATATTCCCCATTAAAACCCTTTGTATTTGTGCTCATTTACATACCTTTTAGTGTTCAGTGCTAAAATTAGCAAAACAGAACACTTATGAAATTACTTCGGTGTTCATCCGTCCGTCTGTCACAGGCAATTGCGTTTAAAACTTATCGACGTACAAATTTGAAATTTACATAGCACAGAAATAGAGTGTGGTAGTTCTATAACACTAGACGGTAAATTTAAAGTTGTTTTAAAGGTCCTAGACAAAAAGAGGATGTTTTGATTGTATATGATTGATATAGACCTAAAATGTTTTTCGAAAAAATTTCCGGGGTCGTACATAAAAAATAGGAGCACAGTTTTTAGTACCATTGTATACACACACCATTTGGCAATTTTAAGAGGTACTGTCTGTATCATGAAAACCAGACTTCGGCCAATATTTTGACGGCGGATTTGTGACGAGCAGGCCAAAATCTGTAAGACTGAGCTACTTTTATTACTGACCTCTTTTTGTTGTTGACTAGTGTAATATACGTGAAGTATAAAAAGTTAAATTTTGATTCTGGAGGTTAATTTCAGGGTGTAAACTGGGAAATGGAAAAAAATTTCAAGGGCATCATGTAGGGTGTCAAATGAAAGCTTATTGAGCCACGAATTCAACAATATATATGATTAATTTTTTATGAAACTTTTTAAACATTTTTCGGGAAAAACACGTCAAAATTTTTATTTTGGCTCAGTCGAAACAATTCCCACTCAGCTCCGCGCATGCGCGATGTGATACAGCATTGGCATTGGCACTGGGCGGCCGACGTTTGCTCAGGTTAAGTGGGGGCTGATGGCACGAAACACTAATTTTATTGTGGAAGTATAGCTTGCACTTGACCGAATTTGTTATGTCAAATTTTAATAGTTTAGAAAGTTTTTATAAAACAGGCGAAAAACGGCCTGAAAGCAAACCCGATCAAACACCAATTGATTTTTTGGGAAAAGGTGGTAGATATACATATAACAAAAAATGTTTGCTTTTTATCACCCAGTATTGGGGGTATAACCAGTGTAAAAAACTTCCCTTGGTATTGTTGTTGACGGCAGCATTACATTTAAAACTCATTGATTGATTAGATAAAGAAAATATCTATAATTACGTATTAAACACCAAATGACTAATTCCAAATAGAGCTAAGCGGAGAGCCAAAAGTTGGTGCATGTCCGATAACCATATTAGGTGCATTTAGAATGGCTTCAAATCAAACAGCATACAGGGCAGGCCAAAAAATATAAAAATCGTTCAAGAGTAAAGTACCCTTATTTCGAAAAATACAGAAAACGTTATCAAGAAAAGTTGTTAAGAATTAAAAGATATGTCTAAATACAAAGTCATAGCCTTCTATTCAAATATATATATATATATATATATATATATATATATATATATATATATATATATACATATACAGGGTATTTCACTTAAAACTCCCAACGTCTATAACTAAAAAACTAAGTGAGATAATTAATTTCTGTTAAAAGCTGTCGGTAGTAGGGGTCAGTAGCCGTTAACAAGGTTAAAAAATAAATCGACGCCTATCGCAAGTTGGGCGTCGCGACGCTGCAAAAATATAAATCGATTGCAGGAACTTTGAAAATAATAAATTCAAAAAGTACGTTAAATTCTAAGACTTTTTTGTCTCTTGCACAAATTTCATAACTCTACTGGTTTTTGCAATATAGCGGCTTAATTTATCACGAATTTAATTATTTTAATGGCCTATTTCCTACAATATCTAAAAATTATAGAAAACTGTCTCTTAGAAACCTTTTTTATTTCATTGCAATTTATAGTAAGAATACTAGTTTAAGGTTTCGGCTTCATAAATCCGTCATCAAGTTATATTTCAAATAGTATCATAATATTTTGTACCTACATTACTGGCTACAACTTCTTAGTTTTAGTTTAAGTATGGATAACTTCATGTATTTGTCAATGTTTATCTAGAAAAATATGAAATTATATTTTAGAACCCTTCCCTCATAAATATTTTTTGTTTTCTCGTCAAAAAAATACTAATTCATCATATTTCTGAAATTAATACTTGATTATAGTTCTTTTTAAGTTGTTTTATTCTTAAAAAGTAGGCTTTGAAAACAAAAAGTAAAATGTTGGTTTATTTCATAGCAGGCTCACAACATTGTTTAAGAAAATAGACATACATGTCAAAACGTTAATTTAGAAGTCAGATTTTTTGCTGTTTATACTTTGTAGCACAAACATGGTTCAATTTACCAATAACGAAAAATTAGACATGTTGCTGATTTACGGAGAAGCTCGACAAAATTGCTTAGAAGCTCAAAGAATTTACGTACATCGTTTTCCGAACAGAACAGTCCCAGATCGTAAAACTTTTATAAACCTATTTAATAATCTGAGGGAATATGGTTCGTTTGTAAAGCAAAAACGCAGAAGGAGAAAAACAGTAAGAACAAATGTAAACATTGCTCGCGTTTTACAAGAGGTAGATAATGTTCCACTTACTTCTTTACAAAAGATAAAAGAAAGTACTGGCGTTTCCAAAAGTTCGTCTTCTAGAATATTAAAAGAGAATTCTTTTCATCCTTATAAAACAAAACTAGTGCAGAAATTAGAACCAGAAGATTATGAGAGGAGAATGAATTTTCTTGCCAGGTTTGCTGATATTTACAGTCAAGACCAAGATATTTTATCGAAAATTTTATGGAGCGACGAGAGCCGATTTCAAAACAATGGTATAATTAACAGACAGAATTGCCGCTATTGGGCTCAAAACCATCCCCGTTGGATTAAACAAGGAGGAAATCAGCGCGTTTTTAGCATAAATGTATGGTGCGGTATAATAAATGAACACCTCATCGGACCCTACTTTTATGAAGGTACCCTAACTGCTCATCGTTATTTGGAGTTTCTCCAAAATATTCTTCCTGATCTGTTAGAAGAGGTGCCTTTAGAAATAAGGCAAAATATGTGGCTGCAACAGGATGGGGCTCCTGCCCACAATGCGGCAATTATATCAGAACATTTAAACGCACAATATCATCAACGATGGATTGGAACTAATGGACCACTGGAATGGCCAGCAAGGTCCCCTGATATTACGCCGCTGGACTACTTTCTTTGGGGCCACTTAAAAGACTTAGTTTATGAAGAACCTATTGAAGATATGGCGGATCTTATAAACAAAATTATAGCTGCATGCGCTTCAATTACAAGAAGAACTCTTTTAGAAGTTACACATAGAAAATTATTAGATAAGTTTGACAAGTGTATTCAAGTCGAAGGAAGAAATTTTGAACAAATGTAAATATTTCACATAATTGTAATAAAAAATAATTTATTAAAATGTATTATCGATTCTTTTTGCAACGTCAACTTCGACAAATGCATAAAGTAACGCAAGACTAAGAAGTTGTAGCCAGTAATGTAGGTACAAAATATTATGATACTATTTGAAATATAACTTGATGACGGATTTATGAGGCCGAAACCTTAAACCAGTATTCTTACTATAAATTGCAATGAAATAAAGAAGGTTTCTAAGAGACAGTTTTCTATTATTTTTAGATAATGTAGGAAATATGCCATTAAAATAATTAAATTCGTGATAAATTAAGCCGCTATATTGCAAAAACCAGTAGAGTTATGAAATTTGTGCAAGAGACAAAAAAGTCTTAGAATTTAACGTACTTTTTGAATTTATTATTTTCAAAGTTCCTGCAATCGATTTATATTTTTGCAGCGTCGCGACGCCCAACTTGCGATAGGCGTCGATTTATTTTTTAACCTTGTTAACGGCGACTGACCCCTACTATCGACAGCTTTTAACAGAAATTAATTATCTCACTTTGTTTTTTAGTTATAGACATTGGGAGTTTTAAGTGAAATACCCTGTATATATATATATTTGAATTTTTTTAATCCTAAAATATAATTTTAAAAAAAATTCAAATGACTATAACTTTCTACTAACACATTTTTTTCTCTCAAATTCTAAAAACTGTCCACAAAATGATGTAAAATTTGTTTAGAAAAAGTAATAAATAAAATACCTAGACATGTTCTTTTTTTTCTTAGGAGGGGCACACCCAAAATTCAACTTTTTTTCGCAAATTACAAAAGGTTTTTTTCTTTACCAAAACATTCCCAGGGGGCTCACTATCAAAACCCCTTAATTTGGTACGGGTCCTCTAAGTAGGAACAGAGATATACAACTTTGAAATTTCACCAGCCGCCACTGGTTGAAAGTACGTACTAAAATTGTCCTGTTCCTGATAAATTTGCGAAAAAGCTCAGAAATAAGTTCATAGAATAAACCGTAGTTGTCTTATTCTTACACTTGTCAGTTTAAAACTTTTGATTGTCAAATTAGACCGGACTAGCATTGGAGAATCTGGCTGTCAATTCTTTGGGTTTGTGGTAAATGATCCATTTTTGTAAATAAGGGAAACTGACAATGTCAGACATTTCAGGTAAACTTTCATGTACACGTATTTTAACGTAAAATACAATAAATTAACAATTTTTGACCACCATTTGCTCAAAAACTGTTAACTTTAGGATAAAATGTTCCCAATAAGAAGTATTCAGATTTTTGAGCTGAATTCGAAAATCGAATATAGTTATTATCCTAACAAGTGCGGAAAGAGTCACTTTCCCGCACGCGACTGCCGTTACCCGAACGACGCGAAGCGGAGTTCGGGTAAGCAGTCGAGTGCGGGAAAGTGCCTTTCCGCATGAGTTAGGATCAAATTTTTTTCTACTAGCGTTAAAAAAACCAACATCATTTTTACAAAGTTTATTATTTTTTAATAAACAAAAAATAACAGGTATATAATGTTTACTTATTACTTATTATATATATTTATCGTAAAAGTACAATTGGATGCACTGTGTAAATTAATTGCTGAAGCTAGAGAGGTTGAAGTTGACTGATTCTGCATAGTGGAAGTTTGAAGAGACAGAGGTGTTGAACTTTCATGGACGCTACTGGGACCCGGTGCAATATCTAGGGACGTGGATGTTTCTAAGATGCAACTGGAAGTCGTTGGAATAGCTTGACTGATATTGAGAATTTTGTTGGACATATCTTTTTTCTGTTTGATGGACTCCTCTAAGACTTCATAATAATATTATTCATACATCACCAAAATTTTATTTCAATATAAAACATTAAAAAATATTTTCCCGCACTCAGTGCGGGAAAAATTTTCCCGCACGGTGCGGGAAACTTAGTCTTTCAGAGACAAAATGAGTGCGGGAAAACGGTGAATTGCGCACGCTAGTAGAAAAAAATATAAAGCGTTCCATTTAAAAAAAGGTCTTGTCGATTTCAGGAAAACGGTAAACTTGAAAACAATTGGATCGGGTGTAATTTCGTACCTAGGTGTCCAAAGTTCATGAAAATCGGATCTACGGTTTGCAAGATATTTCGAGGTTTGCATATTTTTGTCACACAATGTAAAGGTTGATCTAAGCCAAGACCAGTCTGCAGGTGCCTTATACAGTAAGGACTAAACAAATAATGCTAAAACAGCTGTTCTTTGGGCTATATTCTCCCTCCCGCAGTATTTTGTTCTAACACGGTTAAGTAACGCCTAAGGGCATTTTCAGGTGGTTTGTTATCAAACCCTTAGTTACGTATTTTAGCCTGTAGTTTTTACGATTACAATATTAACCAACAGAATCTTTTTTTTGATTTTAGTATAAAGTATATTATCAAACTGCAAATATGCCACATAACTATAAACCTGGCAGCAGTCATTCTCAAGAAGTAAGTGGGTGATAATGTCGTTGACCAGATTAAGAATAGCCCTGGAATCTCTGATTGTTTTAAAATGTAAGCAGTGGTATCTTCTCTTTTTTTCTAAATCTATGATTCTAACCTATATTGTAAATTCAAAAATCTGTTTGTTTTTTATGTTTGTTTGGTACTCAGTCATGTCTTAACGTAGCAATGGATCTCAATACATTTTTGCAAAGAGTAAGCTTACATCACAAAGGACAAGCGCTACCTTTTATCTCGTCTGGATAAGTAGTTCCTACTGAATATACAATTCCAATCTATATTATAAAATATCTGAAAACAGGTATGTCTGTTTGTTGCTCAATTATGGCTAAAAATTTTGCATTGGGGCTTCCTTAGGATGTGGAATAGGATATCGGATACTTTGTACATCGATAAGTAATATATATTTTCCAGCTTAACGTTTATCTTAAAAACACTACAAACTGAAACACTTAAGTTTTTGTATTAATTCACTTAACAAAAATAAATAAAGATGTTACAAATAAATTTTACAAACAAAATGTGAAAGCAGCCTCTCTCGTTTTAATTGTACTTTCTGAAAAACATAATTTGTCGTCAATCAAAAATTTGTATTAAAATTACGTAATATATATACATATATATATATATATATATATATATATATATATATATATATATATATATATATATATATATATATATATATATATATATATATATATATATACAGGGTGTCCCGAAATTAGGGGGCCAAAGTTAAACAGTGCATTCTGCATAGGAAAATAACACTAATTTGTTTAATAAACATGTATCGAAAAATGCCCTCTAACGGAGCTACGGCCCCCTAAAGAGGGGCCTATGATGATGGTTTTTTTCAAATAATTCCCACAGGGTTGAACATAAAAACATAAGTTTTTGGTATTTTTGTAATTTTGATATGCTGAATCTAGATCTAAAATCAAAACTATTAAAAGTTTATCATAGGCGTAACATTTGGGGGGGTAAAGGTACAGAAACAGCCCTAACTTTTTTATGACCTAACGTTTTAATTTTTTTTTCTGAAATTATGAAAATCTAGAGCTTTCTACCAAAAAAAGGTACTCTTGATTTACATCGCTTAGATGCACCATTTGTGAGAAAAATGCCTTTAAAAGTAACACTGTTTAGCAAAGACGGATCAAGTAAAAATTAATCTTCCAATAAAACTTAGTGCCGGGCCATGAAATCGAATGTTTTACCAAATTTTCTAAAAAATAATGTTACTCTTATAAGCATATTAACGTTTATGTGGTTTTGTAAAAATAATTTTAGAGTTATGCATTCTACTACTAAGTTTTAGGGAAAATATGGGATATCTATGCTAAACAGTGTTACTTTCAAAGGCATTTTTCTCACAAATGGTGAATCTAGGCGATGTAAATCAAGAGTACCTTTTTTTGGTAGAAAGCTCTGGATTTTCATAATTTTAGAAAAAAAAATTAAAACATTAACTCATAAAAAAGTTACGGCTGTTTTTGTACCATTACCCCCCCGAATGTTACGCCTATGATAAACTTTTGGTAGTTTTGATTTTAGATCTAGATTCAGCATGTCAAAATTACCAAAATACCAAAAACTCATGTTTTTATGTTCAACCCTGTAGGAATAATTTGAAAAACACCATCATCATGGGCCCCTGTTTAGGAGGCCGTAGCTCCGTTAGGGGGCATTTTTCGATACATGTTTATTAAACAAGTTAGTGTTATTTTCCTATGCAGAATGCACTGTTTAACCTTGGCCCCCTAATTTCGGGACACCCTGTATATATATATATATATATATATATATATATATATATATATATATATATATATATATATATATATATATATATATATATATATATATATATATATATATATATATATATATATATATATATGTCGTAGGCAGAATGCAAATTTAGGCTATTTATAAACTTCCTATATAGAAAAAGCCGGCAAAACGCGAGCATAAAATGCATTTTTCGTTATGACTGAAACAAATTCAGGCAAATTGATAAATGTCGGCAAAACAAGAACAGAAGAATATATATATATCATGTTGTGACTGATTATTTTTAGGCATTTTACAATTTGCCAAAAACGGTGCCGTCAAAACGTGAAAATACAATGAAAAATACTATTAAGTTTTAAGTATTTTGTTTGTTCATATAATAATGCAGTTACAGTAAGCGTAATACTTATTTTTGTTAAGAAAACATAAATAAATAGTTAACACTTACAACAAATAAAAATTAAACACAAATTCTTTGAAAATAATAAAATATCCCTATAATTTAACATTTAAGTAAGAACGTACCTACCTATTACTAATATAAAACTACAACTAAAAGTTCAAAACAAATCCTTTATTTATTACTGCATGTCAAACTTCCATGACATTTGGAAGTCAAAACGTGAAAATAAAATGGAAAATACTATTAAGTTTTAAGTATTTTGTTTGTTCATATAATAATGCAGTTACAGTAAGCGTAATAATTATTTTTGTTAAGAAAATATAAATAAATAGTTAATATTCACGTTTTGACGGCACCGTTTTTGGCAAATTGTAAAATGCCTAAAAATAATCAGTCACAACTTGATATATATTCTTCTGTTCTTGTTTTGCCGACATTTATCAATTTGCCTGAATTTGTTTCAGTCATAACGAAAAATGCATTTTATGCTCGCGTTTTGCCGGCTTTTTCTATAATGCCTAGGAAGTTTATAAATAACCTAAATTTGCATTCTGCCTACTATATATATATATATATATATATATATATATATATATATATATATATATATATATATATATATATATATATATATATATATTTCTACGCTTATTAAAATAAAAACGAGCCCAAAAACACAATTAATTGAGCATCATGTTTTCCAGTTTTGAAGGAAAACACAATCTTGTAAAAAAATTGAATGGAAACCCTGTATATTATATTTTTTCTGTCAAAACTTCAAATTCAAAACTAAAAAGCTTAAAATTAATTTTCTTTTAAAGTCAAAAATCACGTCGATATTATTCTCTATATTAAAAATATTATATCACTAAAAACTACATTAATTGTTTCAGTTTGGGCTTGGTAACCTCATTAATTATCATTCTAGAAGACAATTCATTATAACCTTTTTTGTTTTGAATTTAAAGTTTTAACAGAAAAAAAAAATATTATACAGGGGCTATCATTTAAAAAAAAATTTTAAATTATTTTCCGAAAACACGATGCTCAATTGTTTTTTGCTTTCTGTTATTTGAATAAGCGTTAAAAATACTACCAGTTTGCTAATTTAAACCCCATTTTATCTGTAATAATAACAAAGCTACCAATGGTGGACACTTAATTTGGATCAGCCCGTATACAGGGTGCTACAAAAAGATGTTAAGAAATTTTAAGGGCAGATTCTACATCTACAAATATGAAAATAAATTTATATAAACATGGATGTTTAAACGCTTCTTTTTCGAGATACAGGGTGTTTAATACTTTCTTTTTTAAATGTTTCTTTCTAATTTCACAAAAATGCGTTACGATATTGACATGAATTTTAGTACCGTTAAGTGCAAAAATTTATTTTCTAAAGTACTTGAATCAGTGGCGTGCGTGCTGGTAAGTTTATTTTTAGCGAAAAAAATGGCACGCCACTGATTTCTTGCAAAATTGATATTGTTTCCTTTAAGCCCAATTAATTCTGCGTGAAAAGTGTCACCTGAGCTGTTTTGTTCTGACGCACCGTTTTCGAGATAACAATTTATTTCTTTCAAATAATGAAAATATTTGTTTTTTAAATTTTTTCTACAGAAAACGGTGCTCTTTGATTTAAGTTTACAGTAGATTCTTGAAATGGCTTTTCCATGCTTCAATACATGCTCTAGATGTAGAATCTGCCATTAAAATCTATTAACATCTTTTTGTAACACCCTGTATATTATTAGTTTCTTAAAATACAGTAGGGTCGCGTTATTCCGGCCCGCATATTTCCGTTTCCTACTGGGCTAGCGCAACCGGGTGCGCTAATCGTACAGGTAAATTGGGGCCAAGCGAATCGGAAGGCACCTTAAGGTCGGAACAGGGTTAGCACCTGGTTAGGGGCCCTGAAAAGTCTCTTTCCTCGCAGGCGAAGTGACTTGTCAGGGCCCCTAACCAGGTGCTAGCCCTGTTCCGACGGCATTTTTCCGTTGATTAGGGGCCCTGACAAGTCTCTTCGCCTGCGAGGAAAGAGACTTGTCAGGGCCCCTAACCAGGTGCTAACCCTGTTCCGACCTTAGGATGCCCTCCGATTCGCTTGGCCCTAATTTACCTGTACGATTAGCGCACCCGGTTGCGCTAGCCCAATAGGAAACGGAAATATGCTTCCGGCCCCCGCCTAGTCCGGAACCTCTTGTAATCAAGTACTTAAAAAGGATATCAGAGGCGTGGAGGGAATGGGTTATATCTTTACTGTGATCAATCAAGTTTGCACTTGTTAAAACAAAATATTTCGTATGTCAAAAGGTCACGCGTTTCTTCGCACGCGCCTGCATGTAACTAATATGTCGGGTACAGTATTCTACAAAAACCGCCGGACTAGCTGGTTCAAGGCGGATCCTGCCGTATCAGCGCGACCCTACCGTACGATTTTAGGAATACATTATACTAAAATTGAGCGTCTATTATGTCAACTAAATCTTCCAAAAGCCCCTTTATCATATTTTCATAGTGTTCACTTTTTGTTGCCAAATCGATTAGTTCTTCTCGGTGTTCACTGAAATAATAAACAAACTTTTTTGGATCGTGAAAAATTTCTTCCCTGAAATCTGGATCCATGTGCATTATATGGGCATAATTTAAGGCTCCAATCACTGCCGCCGACTTCATAAACTTTATATTGTTATCAAATGCTTCTTTCGGAAAAACAATTTCTGGATTAAAATTAAACTGTTTTATGTTTTCGCAGAGCAAACGATAATATTCTTCTATTAGCTGTGTAAAGTATTTGTCTCGGGTTTGCTTTGTAGAGTTTTCATAGAGGAAAAATAAAAGCTCATAAGTAGATGGGTTATATCGAAGAATTTGGAAATCTATCAACATTGCTTTTTGTATCACCTTGTCGTCACCAAATTTAAAAAGCATATTTCCTACATACATATCACCGTGGCTTATTACATTTCTTATAGTGTCTGATTTCTTAACTTTTGAAAAAAGACTGAGGAAGACCTTTTTAAAACGTGCTTTCAATTCTTCAGAGGAAACGCTAAGCTTTTTCGTAATTTCAGGATATTTTTCAGCAATATAGCTATACATTTTTAGAGTATTGTCATGAGTTGGTTTCCGAAAATCATCATATATTAACATAACTTCTTGAAGGAATTCTCCGTAATCCTGATCTAGTCTAACTACTTTTCCCGATTTCCCCGACAATATTTCTTCTAAAATAATTGAACACGCATGAAGTTTTGCCAAGTTCTCTATGTTTGCTCTAAGACCCTCAAAAGATAAGGCTGTATTTGGCCTAAAAGCAACATAACCTTGCCGACCAAGGTCGTCAAGAATTAGAATCCAGTCGGGCCTACTAAGATAGCACTTTGGAGCAAAATCAAGTAGCCTGTCTAAACCATACTTAGCATATAATGGAAGAAGTGTCTTGTAAAAAAAGTCTTCTTTTTTTGCAGGTCCATTCTTAATGAACTCGGCCATTCCAGCATTTGGAGGTTTTATTATTTTTGCAAAAAGTTGCAATTCTTGATTTTTCTCTTCAGCATTCATTTCTATGTTAAGGTGGTAGTACTCACCTAAATGCCCATTTTTACTACTTAAAGCCACAAGACTGTAGTCCAAAAGTTCAAAGTCACTAGATCCAATTTTGTTTCTTATTACTTCGTAAATATCTTCTTGGTTAATCAGATGATTTTTGAGGAAGTTTAATAGATTTTTCAGAATATCTTGGGATTTTACCGAATTTCCTAATTGAAGATGAGAACTAACTACCTTGAACTTAACAACAGGCAGCAACACTCTTACTTGGTGCTCAATGTACCTTCTGTTTATTTTATCAGCAATGTTACTTCGTAGTTCTTGAAGAAAATTAATTAACGATTTAAAATAAAAGGATACCAAATGTTCAAAATGTTCTTGCCTGAATTTCCCATTAGTAAGAGCAAAAATATACAGTAGCGCATCATAAGCTGGTAGAGCTGATTTTGTTGAAGATACTTTAAGAAAAGTGCTTTCGCTTTGATCCTGGCTGACAAATACATTCCTTGCAAAAGAACATCCAATACTTCTAACAAACAAATCAGATTTTTCAAGTAATTTATTTACATCTACCTGAAGATTTTGTATGGACTGTTCTATTACCACTTTATCTACATCATTAAAAAAATCCAAGGACGCAACGGTTTCAGTAATATCTTTTAAGCTGTACTCACTGGGCTTCTCGGCTGGTTTGCCATTCGTTAATTCCAAAGCTTGATATTCGGCCAAATCCTTTAAAATAGCCATAACACAATCCACATTATTTTCCTTTGGCGGCACCACTTGTTCTAGTCCATCTCGATATTCATATGCACCATAGCACTGTTTATTACTGTCTTTTAAAATAAACACTGGATAAAGGACTTTTGAATTTTTCATCTGTTGCTGTTCCGTAGGCTCCAAATTTTCAGAAACTTTCACCAAAACATACTTTTGATCAATTTTCACATTCAGCACTGTCAAATTTTCATTAGCTTCACACTTATCTGCGGCAAAAGAAACTTTACTTTCATCGGAATATGAAAAAGTACTTTTTAAAGCGTCATGTATGTGCGTTTGAGAAAATAAGTCAATGCACTTCATTTTTACAAGAAATATAAAAACGGAGGAACTAGTTCAATGTCGCGCCAAAATTCTAAACTATTTTAACAACAACCAAAAACATGGCTATGCGAACAATAAGATTGAGGAATTACGAACAAACAATAACAATAATTACTTATATAGGGAAGTACGTACCTACTTACGTAGGGAAGATTAAGATTAAATCTAAATACACTGAATGCCTAAAAGAGTGACACATCTGATGTCTGGTTCGTTAAAGGACTAAACCATAATACACACGACACACAACGTAATAAACCTTAATAAACATGGCAAATAAGTAAAATACTTTTACGGACTGGGTGACCGTGTAAAGGATTTTTGGCTTTAGTTTATTTTCGTGTATTTTTAGATTAAGTAATTAACCCCAATGTTAAGGTTACAGTTACTAATTCCATAAATTTACAAATTTTATCACGAAACACTAAAACCGTTGTAATATTCGAAATTTATACTGAACTTTTATATAATAGTTATTTATAGTACTAGTGTGTTATGTTGAAAATAAGTCACGCGAGAAAGATTTATACCACGAGGCCGTCAGGCCGAGTGGTATAAGTTCTCAAATGACTTAGAAAACATAACACACGAGTGGCATACAATGTTTTATCCAACACATGACAAGTGGAAGAAATCGTTTTTTTATGAGATAATAATTAATAAGTTTCGTGATCAAATCAAAGCTACTCGCATCTCAGTATCCTATAAATGTCAGAATGACTTGACAGTGATTTTTTTACATTTTGGTCAAAGTTGGTTGATTGTTTGGTTGCCACGGGCATGATACATTGTTAGCAAATGTTTAAATAAATTTTGACACTTGTCAGTTTTCTCTGCAGAAAAGGGAAGCTTTTTTGAAGAAAAAACCCTATAGAAAATGGAGGAAACCGATGAAAATTACGTTCCTGAGGATATCCTTACGGAAGCGGAAGAAGCAGCGATGCAGATTTTGCCAGAAAAGTCCCGATATGCTTACGACAAGGAGTTCAAAATGTTTGAGTCTTGGATGAATTCACGGAAGATAAAAGGTATCGATGAAAATGTTCTATTGGCTTATTTTTTACATTTGCAAAAAAAATTAGCCCCATCGTCGCTATGGACCAAATACTCGATGCTTCGCTCGACTATTCACCTTTACAAAAAAAGACATTTCAAAATATGGCAAACTAACGAGCTTTTTGAAAAGCAAATCATAGGGATACAAACCAAAGAAGTCAAAGATATTAGAACGACCTGAAATAGAGAAGTTTTTGAACGAAGCTCCCGACGACGAGTACTTGTTGATGAAAGTGGCTTTGATAATGGGGATTAGCGGTGCATGTAGATGCGATGAATTGGTCAATTTGAAAATAGAAAATATTCAAGACAAAGGGAAATATTTTCACGTAGTTTTGCCAGACACTAAAACCAAGAAATCGAGAAGATTCACCATACTTGAAGAAGGATTTCCAGTCAACCCGATCAATTTGTGTAAAAAATACATGTCTTTGAGACCAAAGAATATTAGTTGTAGCCGCTTTTTTGTTTTTTACAAAAATGGGAGGTGTACCAGCCAGTGTGTGGGAATAAATACGTTGTAGAAGATACCTTCAAAAATTGCAATGTTTTTGAAATTGGAGGGACCAGCGCTCTACACCGGTCACTGTCTGAGAAGGTCTTCGGCGACTCTTTTGGCCAATGCAGGGGCTAATATGACTACTTTGAAGCATCACGGAGGATGGAAGTCCTCGACGGTAGCAGAAGGATACCTAGAAGAATCGTTGCAAAACAAAATACAAATTGCAAAAAAAATACAAGGTTTTAATGTGTCGGCGTCTTCTAGCACTATCAGCAGCTGTATACCGATATGGGAGTGTCTGGTTCCAATGAACCAACGAATTTTACAATGACTTCAAATTCGAATAAACCGTTATCGTTTTCCTTTAATTTCAATATCAATGTGAATTCTGTTTGTAATAGTAATAAATAAATAGAATACTACTTTAAATATGAACGTGAGTTATAATCCATAACTCACTAGTGAGTTATGGATTATAACTCACTAGTGTGTTATTTGATAGTTTACTTGTCTAAAATGACATTGATAATGACAGTCATAACTGTCATGTGTTGGATAAAAATATTAATAGAACTGGGAAAACAGTCAATGCATAATATTTTATAACCTAGAAAGGATATTTATGAGCATCAAAGAAATACTGTGATGGGGGGGGGGGGGGCAAAAAACTACTACACGCTAAGATTAACTCACAAAGATTTTTGGGTTTTACTATTATTTTTGTTGTAGTTTATCGTTATAATGTAAATACACTTAAGCGCACTGTGAAAAAGTTTTAAATTTATTTTAAGTCACATAGCTAATCGTACCCTACTAATCACCCCCATTCATTTGATACCCCTGTCAATAGAGTTGTGGAAAAAAAGGTAATCCGCCATCTTGTGACGTCCGCCATATTGGGTTTAGAATGACGTCACATGGCTTATCGTATTCTACTCGTCAAACTCTTTTATTTGATACCCACACCAAGGGGATTGTAAAGAAAAAGGCATTCCGCCATCTTGGGCGTCCGCCATATTCGATTTAGAACAATATTACATATACCATATTGCATTGTCACCGGACTTATACACGTGTGCAAAATTTCAAAGTTTAAGTTCAAGCTTAATTAGAACTAGTCGAAATATTGGCTGCAATGTACATTCATACATACATACATACATACAAACAGGTGAAGTTAAATAAAAGCCTGTAAAGAGCTTGTAAAAATGTAGTGAGAGGAAAGCAATATACAAAGGACCTCGCCGCCTTGCGGTCATATCCAACTCAAGTTAATGATAATTGTTATTGATTCTTCATTCACTGTCATTCATAGCCACCTATAGTAATCTGAGAATCCAAGTCCGATTAACGTATATCCGGTTGTCTGAAAACGTTCTCGCGATTCTGTCATATAAGTAGCTTCTATATCTTGGGTGTTATGCGATTTATTGATGGAAAATATCGATTTCAAGGATTTTCCGTGTTTTCTTGACTCCAAAGTACCTATTCACTACTTATTCCTTACGTTCGGCAATTCACACCGAAGCAGTTAAATGTCTCCGCCATGTGATCTATTATTAAAAAGTTTGTGACCATAATAGTCGCCTGACCCCCTTGTCATAAATTTTATTTAAAAACTAAGAGGTAAAGTGCTGAACGTAATAGTTGTAGAAAATGTAAATAAACGTAGGTGTTGCAATTTTTAAGTCAAGTAGTATAATATGCTGAGGGATGTATAAACAAACCTTACATTGCTACTTCAAAACCATAATTCAGGTTTTACGCTCGAAGCACTGCTAGATTGTTTATTTATATATGACCGTGTAAATTTTAGTTATGATATGAATAGATAAAATAATAAATTATTATTTTTGTACTCATTTCATCATTTATATTGCTTCGCCCAGGAGCAATTTTAAATTTGTTTTGAAAACTAAAATTAAACCCAATCAAAATTTAATAAGCACATAAAAGGGTAGTTTCCTTATTGTTGGTTAAAACCATATCCAGACGGCGCACTCTGTGGTCGAAACTGAATTTTTACGGCGACAAAAGTGTTCTCTAAGTTTAGGAATAATACAATGGTTTTTGCATTATAATATTAATATTATGAACTAACCTAAACTAAATAAACGTAAACATTACTGATCCACTAATAAATATGCACAGCGTGTCTAAAAAACTATGCAACATTTGGGAAACTTTTTTATTTAGTAATATTTAAAAACAATTTTTGTCCAAAGTTGATGCATTGGGTTAAACTTTTGTGATACAAAGTCTTAAAAAAAGTATACTGGGTGTATAATTTTGGAATGAAATAGCCTTCAAATGCAAACGTAAACATTTTAAATTTTTTAACTCAACTTACTTAGTAGTTATTGCTCTTAAGAAAAAATGTTACTAAATATTCGTACTTTTATTTTCATGGCCCTTAATTATTTTATCACGAAATTATCATTTAAAATATTTGGATTTTGGTAATTTAATCATCATTTTATTCTGTTGATCACCCTGTACACATTTTCGGTCACTTGACAAAAATTATTATTTTTTTTCATGTGGTGCATAGTTTTTTGAACACCCTACTATACTTTATGAGTGCAACTCCCTTGTGTTAAAATATCTATTCAATACACTTTTTTTAAGTTTTAGGGTTTAGTTACATCTCTTTTAAGAGTAATAGAGGGATACACAACAAAATAATACAAGTAGCGACAAAAATTATTAAACAATGTCTTCATCAGAATCTGATTCTTCCTCGCTCTCAGATAAATTCTCCCTCATCCCGGAACTCCCTCCAGGTCTCCAGGTGCTGAATAATTTGAAGCACTTCTCTTGATAATTTCCAGACCCTTTTTCTTGCTGAGTTTTCTCATGCTTGAAATTAATGGATCTGAGGATACGTACTTGCACTACTTGCAGAATGTGCAACAGGTCTTCCATATTTGTTTGCGAGTATTGTGTTCACGATAATATCGGCATTCCTGGACCACATTTCTTTGACCCTTTCTGATGAAACTCGTCCGTGTGGCGAAGGCTAGTTCTTCCGGTGAATAGGACATAATTAATTTTCTGCACTGTCTTTGCTTTGATCGTGTACTTAAAGTAGTGATGCTCTTTTTACGTCGGCCATAAGATGTTGTTGGTTTGGGTGTGATAGTAGGGGTATGTTCCGTGTCTTCAGTTCTATGAACATGCTTTTCGATAAGTGAGTTTTCAAGCCAATCTTGATTGCGCTTTAGAAAACTTTTTATATTTCTGCCACTTGCCCTCCACCGATAAAAAAATATCTTGGGTTATACTGTCTCTTCAGAGTAATCTAGCATTTTAGTGAGTTGTCTTGTAGTATTTGCCACTGTGGCCTTAGTAAGAAGGTTCTTTTTAGATATTCAAATAGCTGCAGGCGGGTCACCTGCGTTGTTGCAACTAAAAAGAAAATAATTTTTATTTAGCATTTCCGCAAACCCACGCATATTGGAATAGTTCTTAAAATAAAGATAAGGGCTGAAAGGAAAACAAAATAAAAATTTTGAGACGGAAAAATGGTCCATTTTTTTGCAACTGACGCAAAACTAAAATCGAAGAAAATGTTTACAGTTTATGCAGTATTTGTTTTGTAGGATATTAGATACAGACAACTGAATTTGAACTATACTTATTTAATGGTTTTATTTACCAGAACCACTTGACATGTTTACACCAAATAGTAATCAAAATGAAAGCACAAAGCACATTATATAAATACTTAAAAACCCGATCACTTGCAAAGAAGTACAAACTCAAACGTCGATTTGTTTTTCTCGGCTCAAACTGTAGGACCGCCAGGATAAGCTCGGATTCCAAACTCGCTACCTGGTTAACAGGTATCCCTATGCACTTAGCCAATGAATTCCCAACTTATTGTTCATTAGGGAATAATAACAAATGTTTAAATTTTAATTTCTAAACAATCGATTTTGGTGTTAATGTCGCCGTAAAAATTCAGTTTGGGACACAGTGCGGCGTTGCCTGTCAAAAAGTAGGTTTATTAAACCGAAAGACACTGTCAAGATATGAAAAAAATTTAAATAAATCCCCATATCCGATGTAGTTATTTAGAAATTGTTAACAATGTTCTATTATTTTAAAAAACCCTGTATAGTAATCTGTGTAAATATAGAATGATTAAGTATTGTGTTTAGATATTGAAATTTTTATTATAATTAGTATAACATGATGAGAAACGTAACGATTTAATTTTAGCAAATAAAAGCAAACATTACATTGGTATTTTATTTATTTTGATATATCGTAACATGTCGCGTGACTGTACACATTTTCAATATGTACATATATGTGTACGGAATAACTTCTATCATCATTTGTATTACTTATCTAAATTTGCAATTCGAATTTTAGATAACAACCTGTTAGAGACTTATTGTACTTAAAATTACTATTTACAATATTATTTAATGGTTCAAAACCAAAAACCTTGTCTTATGGTTATGGTCTTAGTTATAATTACCATGGATGAATAAGAAAGGATTCGGTTTTCCGTATACTGTGAGCGTATCAAACTTGAAGCCTGTTTATTTGTTGTTTGTTAAGAAAACATCCTACCCCAGAGGTCGAGTTTACGAGCTTTAAGGAAATACGTAATTGAATCAAGAATGGTAGTAGAAGGAGATAAAATAGCATTGGAGTGTTGAAGCTCAGGAGTGTTGCTTTCTCTGTTGTCCTCTCAACAGCTGAGCGGTTGACGAAAATTAACAGTCGATGCTTAGGAAATACGTCTGAACACTCGGTTACACGTATGTCTTTGTCTAATGAATTAGAAAAGAAAAAGTGCGAATTAAAGATTTATAAATGACTCGGAGCGACTTTAAATAAACCTTTAGAAATAAAACATTTAAAAGTTATTTAACTTAAATTTATTATTATTTAGCAGAAAATAAAGTATTTTAGGGCTTTTATTACTTTTAGTAAATCTTGTGATGCGTCTAACGTATTTTTTGTTCAAAAATACAAGGTCAAATAAGATGTGGCCAATGTTTACAAATTGTGTTTACAGTGTCGCTTAGAATGGTTTGTTTTGGCTTCAAAGAATGTTAAATCATCCCGTATCCATTCTTAATTCATCCAAGATAATTACCCATTTCCCTATGTTAATTAACACGTAATATTGTGCATACCTACGTAAAGAGAGTGTCTGGAAGCGAATGGGGCATATTTCATTAGTGGATTCCTGGAGTCCAGATAGATCGGTTTAGACCCACTGTACAATTTTGCTTCCTTAAAAAGTTACAGGCCTTAGAACTTTTATTTTACATTTTTTAAAGCGCTCGTTGTTTAAGTTTTTTTAGTTCAACTGAACTACATAAAAATGTTATTTCTTATGTAAAACATAGAGGACGCTGGCAACTCTCTGGTTTTTTTTGTGCCCATAATTTTCAAAAAGTTGTTTGTTTTTTCGGAAGGCATTCAGTCTGTTCTATAAAAGGCGGTATTGTATTTCAACTCAGCCACATAAAAAGTAGGTATTCTTTGTGTAAAACATAGAGGGGCCTCATACGTTCCTCGCTTTTTTTCCCATGTATTTTCAAAAAGTTATTTCTTTTTTTTAAAGGCATTCAGTCTGTTATATAAAAGGCTTTCGCATTATTAAGTAGAATATGGTTAGGACTGCTTCTTGACAAAATCAAATGCATGAAATCATTTATAGAACTGTTTAAGCTTTTGGGCAAGTTATCTTGACATCATGAGATACACAGAATATTTAAAAAAACGCAGAGAACAAATATGACATCTCTCTCTCTCTCTCTCTCTCTCTCTCTCTCTCTCTCTCTCTCTCTCTCTCTCTCTCTCTCTCTCTCTCTCTCTCTTTCCTTCTCGTAAAATACAAAGCAGAGATAATCCATGAAGTGTAGAATGATTTAAGGAAAATAGATTCAACAGGAGAAGAAACCACAGGACCGATAATTGTGTTATGTCGTAAAATAAACGTATTACAATACCCAATATTACCTTTCTTGACAGCGAGAGTCCGTACCGTTAGTAAAACAGGAATAAAATAATACAAACTACATTAAAATATAAATTTAAAAAAAAATTTCAGATGCAAATCATGAAATTAAAAATCGGATTTAATTACATTAACTAGATCTTCCACAAGTCCCTTTAAAATTTTTCTATAATGCTCACTATGGCACGATAAATCCACCATTTCATTTTTGTGATGAACATAGTAATATTGAAATTTCTCTGGATCTCGAAACATTTCTTCTCTCAAATCTGAATCTGCGTGAGCCAAGTGGGAGTACATTAAAGCGGTCATGACACCTGCTGACATCATAAAATTTAGATTTTCATGGAATGGTTTTCTAGGGAATACCATCTCTGGATCGACGTTAAATTTTCGTATGTTTTCACTGATGCATTGAAAATATTCTTCAACTAAAATCTTGAAATGCTCGTCTCTGGTTTCTTTTGTCGAATTTTCAAATAGAAATAATAGAAGATCAAAATTGGGAGATACGTATTTAAGAATTTGAAAATCAATTAGCTTGCCTTGCGTGATTACTTTGTCTTCACCAAGTTTAAAAAGCATATTCGCCGCATGCATGTCACCGTGATTGACTACATTTCTTATCATGTTTGATTTTTTTACCTTTGAAAAAATTGATTGAAACGACTTCTCAATTTGTACTCTAACTTGTTTTGCAGATAAAGCAAGCTCTTTAGTAACTTCTGGAAACTTTTCAACAATATAGTAAACCACTTTTAAAAAATTATCATACATCAGTTTTAGCGGATGACCATTCTTGTACTGTAACATATTATCTTCTAAATATTTTTCATAAACCTGATCCAATCTCTCTATTTTTTTCGCATCTCTTGACAATATCTCCTCCAAAACAATTGTGCAGGCATGAAATTTGGCTAAATTTTCTACAGTGACCCTAAGCCCTTCATAATCTAAAACTGTATCTGGTTTAAAAGCGATAAAGTCCTGTTGACTTAAGTCATCAAGAACCAAAAGTCGATTGACCCTACTGAGGTAACATTTTGGAGCGAAATCCAGTAAACTGTCTAAACCATGCTTAGAACATAGCGGTATCAGTGTTCTGTAGAAGAAATCTTCTTTCATTGCGGGTCCACTTTCCACAAGTTCTTTCATTGATCCTGTAGAACCTCTTAAAAATTTTGCAAAAAGTTTAATGTCTTTTTCATCTCCTTGAACTTTAATTTTTATGTCTAAATGATAGTACTCGCCCATGTGGCCATTTTGTTCACTTAAAATTAATAGACTATAGTCCAGAAGATCATAATCACTGGATCCAAGCTTGTTTCTTGTGAGTTCGTAAATGTCTTCCGTATTAATTAAGGGATATTTAAGATAGAAAAATATGTTCCTCAGAATTTCTTGGAATCTTTGTGAATTTTCTGATTCAAGAGAACTTGCTATCCTAAACTTAATACCGGGAAGTAATACTTTTACCTGATGTTCACTATAGAATCTTGTTATTCTATCAGCAAGGTTACTTTGCAACTTCTGAAGAGACTGAATCAATGAATCAAAATAATAAAGTACTAAATCTTCAAAATGCTCCTGTCTAAATTTCTCATTGTTAAGAGCAAAAATGTAGAGCAGTGCATCATGAGCAGGGGGTACAACTTTCGTAGACTGTACATTGAGAAAAATGCTTTTGTTTGTATCTTGGTTTACGAGGACATTCTTAGCACACGGACACCCAATACTTTTAACAAGCAAATCAGACCCTTTGAGTAAATTATTGAGATCTACCTGAAGTTTTTCTGTCGTTTGCCTTATAACAGCCTTGTCTACATTCTCGAAAAAGGTCCATGATACAACTTCAGTAACATCCTCTAGGTAGTATTCAGTAGTATTTTCCTCCTTTTCATTATTAGCTAAATTGAAAGCTTGATATTCAGCTAAATTCTTTAATATAATTTTAATGCATTGAGTATTATTTTGCTCTGGTGACCTAAACTGGTCAATGTCATGATGACTTTCAAATGCACCATAATACTCGCTGTTAATATCTTTCAAAGCAAATATTGGATAAAGTACCGTTGAATTCTTGTACTGTAGACGCAGAATCTTCAGTAATTTTTACCAAAACGTACTTCTCTTCGACACCATTGGCGTTGACAGTTAGTACTGTAAAGTTTTCGTTAGAATTGCACCTCTCAACAAAAAATGTCACTTTACTTTCATCTGAATATGAAAAAGTGCTTTTTAAAACATCATAAATATGCTGATGTGAAAATAAATCCAGTACATTCATTTTTTGAGAAACTAAACTAAAAA
Organism: Philopedon plagiatum; assembly: GCA_963971165.1. Taxonomy (NCBI): domain Eukaryota; kingdom Metazoa; phylum Arthropoda; class Insecta; order Coleoptera; family Curculionidae; genus Philopedon; species Philopedon plagiatum. The sequence continues at coordinate 12,449,233 of OZ020189.1, read as the reverse complement.
GTTGAGTCACTGTCGTATTAAAATATTATCTGTAAGGCATAAATACAAACTAAAAACACTTTGATATCTGACTAGCAGAAAGATTTAAAAAATGGAAGGGAGAAGTTATCTGAATCACCTTGGCTACGTCAATTAAAATAGAAAGATTAGCGATCATTTTTGTTATTAAGTGACTCGTACTTACCTATACGTGTTTGATCTGATACGTAATACGCAATACACACATAGGTGGTTTTAGGTAGGGGTTTGGGGAGGGGGGGCTAAGCCCCCCAAATCTCCAATTAGCCCCCCAAATCCAACTGAGTGGCCTAGCCGCCTATACATAAACCAGGGGCTTAAGCCCTCCCAAAAACAAAGGTCTAGAACCGCCTCTGAATATACATACATGTAATGTAAACAAATAAATCTGAAATATGTTTACTTGTATTCTCTATATAAAATAAATATTCATGGGGGTTGTTTTTGACCATTGATTTTGTTTTGGTTAAGAAAAAAAGATTTTCTTTTACAAATCCGACTACCGGTCGTAACTGCAATCGCGATTTTCAAATGGTTAGAGCTGGATCCGATCGGTTTTATCAACTTGAAAACGACTATGTACACATACCGATTTAACGCAAGGGGGCATTAAAAGTTGTCTGGAATAAGTGAAAGATGGTACATTGGTACCACAAGAATGGTGTCTACTCAAAGATTGTGAAACATATTATTATGCAAATTGAAGGGTGTGTTCACCATTTTGTCAACAACTTACTGCTCAAATATAAAAAAACCGCGCGAAATGAAAGTTTATGTTCGCAATTTTGTACACAATAATTTGCCAACAACTTTTTTTAATAAGATACGGTTTTTATCTTTTACACAGATGACCTTAGTTGCACGTAAATTGATACAAAAAAAATATATGAACTAAGTAATATGTTTAAGTGCATAGAAATATTCGTCGAAAGTTAATTTACATCGCAACATAAATTTCAATTTTTTAGACATGTAAAAATTACAGAATGCAATAATAGGTATTTACGTTATAAGGGATCTAAGTAAGCTTAATCAGTCGAGGACGAATATTGTGCGCCGAGCGCTAGCGAGGGCTGGCAAAGTAGTTCGAGACTGGTTAAGACTTATACATCCCGAATTATGTATTATATTTTTTCCACTCCTAGTATTAATTTTGAGTAAAAAAGTCACAGACATTTTTACTTTTTGGTAAGTCGCCTTTGATTGTCAAGGTTTTTACTTCAATGTTCACCTGTCATCGTATGTTTTTTGTCAGTGTCAAAAGTTAAATTGGATTTTGGCATGTTTTGCGAATTAGTAACAGACATGGAAATTATCCATGAAGCGGCAGGAGTTGGTCGAAACATCAAAAGGGCGGTATCAAGCTGCTCACAAGTGCTTTAAGGAGTGGTGCCAGAGAAAAAGTGTTCTAGAAGTTTCCGAAACAATTTTGTTAGCGTATTTCGTGGAAAAGTCAAAGGTATTAAAATCTGCTAGTTTATAGTGCGAGTACTCGATGTTGAAGTCAGTTCTATTTGTTGAAGAAAATGTGGATATTTCCCAAACTTAAAGCTTTTTTAAAGAGGAAAAACGACGGGTATAACCATTATTGACATTAAAAAAAACTATATACAAAGCACTTCATTCATAAAATCGCTTCGCGCCAAATGATTAATTCTTTTAAAACATGCAATTGATGCGACTAAGAGAGGTAGATACAGTGGAAAACATAGCAACACTGTCCAACATTCCTGGCTGCTGCCTCTTCCAGCACCAGTGGCTTGCTTTGTTGTAATAAATTTTTGCTACCCTAATATTACTAATGTGTAGATATATGTAAAACTACACCAATGGATTCGATATGTGAATACAACCTCACTTACTTGTGACAAGGAACTTATCGGTTTAAATAGTCCAATTTTTTGCAAACTTGACACTGCCGCACCATTTTAAATGTTTTTTCAAAAAATAATGTCAGCTTCTTTAAAGAAAAACACTTAAACGATTCTCGCAAACACAAAATAAAACAATTCCATTTTCGAACAATGTGGCAAACGTCTACGAATTTTATGAATGATCCCTTTTCAATTCATAGTTATAAAACTGGTAGTAAACCGTCAAATAAAGTTGTCACTTTTACTTAATAAATTAATAATTTATCACAGTGGGATGGGAATAAAAGTTTATTCGACTATGATGCATAGAAAAACTCTATGTAAAAGAGAATACTCACTTGAACATATTTGAGAAAAAGAACGACTTGTCTGCATACCGGTTGGGCAAATATGCTCAAATAAATACGTACCAACGTACCTTTATAAAGGACTGTCCTGTTTTTGCCTCTAATAATAATAGGTAGTTGTTATTCACATAAAAAAACATTAGTTTGCCCTAATAAATGCATAAAAAACACCATTAATAGAAACCACTGACCTTCAGCAACTAGTCTTATATTTTGTTTCATACATAGCGCGTACGTAGAACAAAAAAAGAGGGGAGAGAGAACGCTAAATGTCTGATCACACAAGCGGTACATGATGCGAATAGGATAAAAAAGGATATGGCTTTGACAGAAAAAGATGGAGACTCATCACATTTTTAAATGCAAAATAAGTAAAAATAATTAATCCAAAACTTATGTACTATTAATAAGCAAACAAAACTGAAATAAACAGTGAATAGTAATAACAATAAAATAAATTAATAAATGGGAACAGAACTCACAGTCTTTTATAAAAGGTATTCTTAAAGAATAGCGATAGGACGTCTTCTCCACAAAATCAAATGCATCAAATCATTTATATAAATGTATTAAGCAATTCGGTAAGATATCTTGCTATCATGAGGAACATAAAATATTTTAAAAAACACAGAAAACAAACATGACATCTCTCTCTCTCTTTCTCTCTCTCGCTCTTTCTCTCTCCCACGTGTCATAATACCTAATATCACCTTTCTTGGCAGCCAAAGTCCGTACCGTTCGGAAAACAGGAATAAAATAATACAAATACTACATGAAAATACAAAATTTAATTATTTTTCCGATGCAAATCATAAAACTAAAAATCGGATTTAATTACATCAACTAGATCTTCTACAAGTCCCTTTAAAATATTTCTATAATGCTCACTATGCCACGATAAATCTACAATTTCATTTTTGTGATGAACATAGTAATATTGAAATTTCTCTGGATCTCGAAACATTTCTTCTCTCAAATCTGAATCTGCGTGACCCAAGTGGGCGTACATTAAAGCGTAGATGACACCTGCAGACATCATAAAATTTATATCTTCATCGAATGATTTTTTAGGGAATACCATCTCTGGATCAAAATTAAATTTTCGTATGTTTTCACTAATGCATTGATAATATGTTTCTACTAAAATTTTAAAATGCTTGTCTCTGGTTTCTTTTGTCGAATTTTCAAATAAGAATAATAGAAGATCAAAATTGGGAGATACGTATTTAAGAATTTGAAAATCAATTAACTTGCCTTGCATGATTACCTTGTCTTCACCAAGTTTAAATAGCATATTCGCCGCATGCATGTCACCATGATTGATTACATTTCTTATCTTGTTCGATTTTTTTACCTTTGAAAAAATTGATAGAAACGACTTCTCAATTTGCCCTCTAACTTCTTTTGCAGATAAAGCAAGCTCCTTAGTAACTTCTGGAAACTTTTCAACAATATAGTAAATTACTTTTAGAAAATTATTATACATCAGTTTTAGCGGACCATCCTTGTACTGTAATGTTTTATCTTCTAAATATTTTTCATAAACCTGATCCAATCTCACTATTTTCTTCGCATTTTTTGACAATATCTCCTCCAAGACAATTGTGCAAGCATGAAATTTGGCTAAATTTTCTACAATGACCCTAAGCCATTCATAATCTAAAACTGTATCTGTTTTAAAACCGATAAAGTCTTGTTGACTAAGGTCATCAAGAACCAAAAGCCGACTGACCCTACTGAGGTAACATTTTGGAGCGAAATCTAGTAAACTGTCCAAACCATGCTGAGAACATAGCGGTATCAGTGTTCTGTAAAAGAAATCTTCTTTCATTGCAGGATCACTTTCCACAAGTTCTCTTATTAATCCTGTAGAACTTCTTGAAAATTTTGCAAAAAGTTTAATGTTCTTTTCATTTCCTTGAACTTTAATTTTTGTGTCTAAATGATAGTACTCGCCCATGCGACCATTTTTTTCACTTAGAATTACTAGACTATAGTCCAGAAGATCATAATCACTGGATCCAAGCTTGTTTTTTGTCAGTTCGTAAATGTCTTCCTTATTAATTAAGGGATATTTAAGAAAAAACAATATGTTCCTCAAGATTTCTTGGAATCTTTCTGATTTTTCCGATTTAAGAAAAGTTACTATTCTAAACTTAATAACGGGAAGTAATACTTTCACCTGATGTTCAATATAGAATCTAGTTATTCTATCAGCAAGGTTACTCTGCAACTTCTGAAGAGATTGAATCAATGAATCAAAATAATAAAGTACTAAATTTTCAAAATGCTCCTGTCTAAATTTCTCATTGCTAAGGGCAAAAATGTAGAGAAGTGCATCATGACTAGGGGGGACAACTTTCGTAGACTGCACATTAAGAAAAACACTTTTGTTTGTATTTTGGTTTACGAGAACATTTTTAGCACGAGGACACCCAACACTTCTAACAAGCAAATCAGACCCTTCGAATAAATTATCTAGATTTACCTGAAGTTTTTCTATCATTTGCTTTATAATTGTCTTGTCCACATCCTCAAAAAAGGCCCATGACATAACTTCAGTTATATCCTCTAGGTGGTATTCAGTTGTATTTTCCTGATTTTCATCATTAGCTAAATTGAAAGCTTGATATTCAGCTAAATTCTTCAATATAATTTTGATGCATTGAGTATTATTTTGCTCTGGTGACTTAAACTGCTCAATGCCATGATGACTTTCGAATGCACCATAATACTCGCTGTTAATATCTTTCAAAACAAATATTGGATAAATTACTGTTGAATTCTTCTCTTGTACTGTAGACGCAGAATCTTCAGTAATTTTTACCAAAACGTACTTCTCTTCGACACCATTGGCATTGACAGTTAGTACCGTAAAGTTTTCGTTAGCATTGCACCTCTCAGCAAAAAATGTCACCTTACTATCATCTGCATATGAAAAAGTACTTTTTAAAACGTCATAAATATGCTGATGTGAAAATAAATCAAGCACATTCATTTTTTGAAAAACTAAACGAAAAGTTGGGTTACTATCGTATTAAAAAATTATCTTGTACGGCGTAAATACAAACTAAAAACACCTGTATAAGTGACTAGCAAAAATTATAAAATAAATAAAAAATGTAAGGACAAAGATATCTGGATCACCTTGGTGACATCAATTAAAAAAAACAGATTAGCGATAAGTTGCAGGTGACGGATCTGATAAGTAATGCGCATGTAATGTATATGTCGCAGGCAGAATGCAAATTTAGGCTATTTATAAACTTCCTAGGCATTTTAGAAAAAGCCGGCACAACGCGAGCATAAAATGCATTTTTCGTTATGACTAAAACAAATTCAGGCAAATTGATAAATGCCGGCAAAACAAGAATAGAAGAATATATATCGCGTTGTGACTGATTATTTTTAGGCGTTTTACAATTTGCCAAAAACGGTCCCGTCAAAACGTGAAAATAAAATGGAAAATACTATTAAGTATTGAGAATAATATTTTCTGCCACCTAAGTTCAGTTTTGTCACTAATCTGCAATGCCCTAATTATACGGACTTAGAAAGGTTTTTTATGCGAACGGTGGAGCGGAGGGCACCCTAAGGTCGGAACAGGGTTAGCACCTGGTTAGGGGCCCTGACCAGTCTCTTTCCTCGCAAGCGAAGAGGGATCGGTGCGCCAGGGTGTTGGTTGGGGTCCTCTTCGGCTGTGTTGATGTGCACGTCTTCGCGTACAAAAGTCGACTAGTTTAATATTCACGTTTTGACGGCACCGTTTTTGGCAAATTGTAAAATGCCTAAAAATAAATCAGTCACAACGTGATATATATTCTTCTGTTCTTGTTTTGCCGGCATTTATCAATTTGCCTGAATTGGTGTTAGTCATAACGAAAAATGCATTTTATGCTCGCGTTTTGCCGGCTTTTTATAAAATGCCTAGGAAGTTTATAAAAAGCCTAAATTTGCATTCCGCCTATGACATATACAAATAAATCTGAAACAAGTTTACTTGTATTTTATATATAAAATAAATATTCATTACCATTGATTTTCTTTTTATTCAAAAAAAATTATTAACAAATTTGCATACCAGATTCGAAACTTGCAAAACGTAATCCTATTGGTTATGATTATGACGTGACATGCCGTGTAAATAAAAGTGCTATTATGACTGGTGTACAGTAAATTCGAGTGTTTATTTTCTTGATTATTTCCTTTTGTGACTATTCTCTCTTTACCATATTGGAGGCGTTGAGAACTTGAGCGGATCATCCAACAAACGTGCTATTTACCTTCACTTTTATGATAATTTAAAATGTTCAGTTGGTAATGAAAATAATATTACAGTTAGAGATTAATGACTTTTAGTAAAAAAATATTGTTTCGAAAATATTAAAAACTAGTCTTTACCTATCGCGTTTTATTTTTGTTTGGTCCATTTCAAACTTAAAATCCAGTCCAATATTGAAGCTTATAAAAAACCAGAGTAGACCAACCCACTTTTAACTTACTGAAGTGACAAAAATATCATGTTTTTTTGGGATAAATAAAAAAAACTTCCATTTTTAGTCAGATTACTCAAAATTTCAAATATTCGTGTTATTTTTCAAATAATAAAAAATTAAGAAAAAATAGAATATCTTTAAAGCTAATTATTTTAAGATTGTTTCTATTTCCTTTAAGAGTTTTTAAGTTTCATAAATTTTGCAAGAAGCTGAAATTCTTGTTTTCCGTTAGCTTTGATTCTAATATCTAAATGAAAATGGTCACCTAAATTCCTCTGTTTCTGTTTCAAAGCTACAAGACTGTAGTCCAACAAATTGTAGGTAGTAGGTCGTAATTTGTTTTTTACAGCCTTAAAAAAAGTAGTCTAAATTTGTCAGCATTTCTAAGTTTTTCAGGTTTTCCTAGTTGAAGAAGAGAACTGACTAAAGAGAACTCTAAACTTAACAACAGGAAGCAGCTCTCTCAGTTGGTGTTCGATGTTGGCAATACCCTCTGAAATACTGTTGCAGGGGGTGTTGATGTAGGCCCTTGTTATTTCAGAGCTAAAATTACTTCGCAGCTTTTGAAGAATGTAATTAATGAGTTAAAGTAATAAAGTATAAAGCTGTGCAATTGTTTCTGTCTACATTTGTTATTACTAAGAGCAAAATATTCAGCAATGCATTATTAGTAGACGGTAACGTTTCTGTCAAAGGCTTACCGATACAAATACTTCTGTTTATATGTAGATTTATATAGTTGTTTGGAAAGGGGAACTAAATTATTCACTGCTAACTAAACACCCCCTATTGACGTTTGAATGGCAGCCGTATCTGAATCTTTAAAAAAATCCAAAGATGTAATTGCATTAGCGCTATATTTTAGATTATATTTACTGGACTTCACCTTCTCCACTATATAAGCCAAATAGAAAGCTTGATATTCAGCTAAATTTTCCAGTAGTACGATTTGAGACATTCTATAATATTTTGCTCGATGTGGCATCTTGTGGTGACCGCCAAATGCATCATAAGATTCATTGTATTTTAAAAGAAAGACAGGATAAACTATTTGTTTGTCCTGAGTTGCTTGGGTTACTACACCATTGTCTGTCACATGCAATATTGCGAAATATTTATTAGTTTTGCAATTCTCCAGATAAAATAAAACGCTACCTTTATCGCCCTGGAAAAAAACGTTTTAAAATATCACTAATAATTAATAATATTAATAATAGGTAGGTATATCATTTTTGAAGGAAAATAAACAAAATCACTGTTTTACTATTACTATTATATGTATTACGCCTAAATATAATGCGCAATAATATTTTGTCATCATCATCATCATCATCTTACAACTTAAAAACCAGTTTTAATTGTTTAGGTTTTTGCTGACCTATTTTAGCAAAGTGGTACAATTAATACGACTAAAAAATATATAAATACGAGTGTAGGAATGATAATGATGTATGATATTTTTAGGCTCAATTTTGTATTTTTTTATTACGATTGGTTTAGTTTTTGGCGAGTTTTGTTGTTTGACAGCTGCTCACTGTTAACTTAATAGACAAGTATGTGTTTTTGTATTTATTTTCCGCTTTTTTGATGAAAAAATACTTATTTTCGGCAGCTTCTCTGATGCTATTTTGAATTTGAGGTTCAAAATTATAGTTTTACTGATTTTTAAAGGCTTTTTTGTTTTACAGCCAAGGACGCACACAGAGGGCGGCTGTATAGCCCTCCCCTCTCTCAAGACGAAGATTTTTACTTCTACATACAACATAATATATTCCTGGGTTGACATATTACACAATATTACCTCCTCGTGATCAATTTTCGAATGACTATTGTTTAGCCCCTTTAACACAACTTCTTATAGACAATTTTTCACTGAGCATAGTTCAACCCTTCCCAATTTAAAATTGTATGATGTTTACTACACTGACAAGTTGCCGAGTAAAATTACAGTAAAAATCATTGGGTATGGGTTGCCAGAACTAGTTGGATATATTTTGCAAACGTAGTTTTACCAAAAGTAGGTAAAAGTTGGTGATATTGCTACAACTAAGTATTCTTAAAAACTACATAATTTGTCGGCATTATATAGTTAATGGTTTCCGAAGCTCTGCAAGACAAGGTCGTTATTAGTGACCCCCTAACACACTCTGAGGAGCAGCATGACCTTCGACCTTTAACAACCTTGATTATATCCACAAGGAAGCCATTCGGCTCATTAATGATCCAGTCCTCACAAGAAAACTCCTTTCTCCTGCTCATCGTTGACAAGGATCTTAATTTATGATGATAAGATAAAACACAGCGTTTCGACATTTGACAATTACAGATGACATCTAAAGCTGATATATACTCTCTGGTAATATGTTTCAGTGCGTAGAAATATTCGTCGAAAGTTAACTTATAACGGAAAATAAATATAAATTTTTTAGACTCGCCAAAATGACAGAATCCGATCGTAAATGCAATCGCGATTTTTAAATAGATAGAGCTGGATCCGATCGGCTTTATCAACTCGAAAAAGACGATGTACACATACCGATTTAACGCAAGGGGCAATGAAAGTTGTCTTGAATAAATGAAAGGGTGGTACCACAAAATGGTACCTACTGGAACATTTGGAAACGCACGTAAATTGAAAAATATTTTCGCCATTCTGTGAACAATTTAAATATAAGCGAAATAAAAGATTATGCTCGCCATTTTATCAACAATTATCCTTTAACAATTAATTATCTAAAATTTAATAACATTTTTAAATAAAATACGATATTTATCTCTTGCACAGATTACCTTATACACTGATCAGTTTAGTATTTGCACCTATATTTGTACAAATAAACAAAGTAATATTTTTGAGTGCATATATCCGTAGAATAATTTACAACGCAAAATACATCATAAATTTTTTAGACATGTAAAAACTACAGTATTTTCTAAAGTAAGTTGAAGTAAACAAATAGAAAAACGATATGTAAAAGAGAATACTCACTTGGACATTTGAGAAAAAAAAAAAGATTTTTATGCATATCGGTTGCGCACATGTACTTAAATAAGTACGTACCTAAATGACTAATACTAGGTAATTGTTATCCATATAAAAATATTACTCATTTTATGCTAGTAAATGAATGAATTACACCACTGAATTTGGAATAAAACACCATTAATAAAAATCATTGGCCTTCAGCAAGAGGAGACGGAGCCGTTCATTCATAACTAGCCCGTTGTTTGTTTCATACATTGTGCGTGTATAGAATTAGAAAAAACAATCCGTCTCCGCGCGCCCCCATTATGGTTTTCCAGAATGTCTGTATTGTATTCCACTGAGCAAACCTATGAAAGGACAGTTCCGGATGAAAAGAATCTTTTTTTTTTTCATATAATTGGCCCTGATGCACCATTTCACAAAGTTTTTGGATAGAGTCCTTTTAGGAAAAACCTAAAATGACTTAAAATTTCATAACTCACGTATATTTCGACTGCCTGAAGCGCTACACACAAAATATTAAACCTCTGTACTCAACTGCAATTTGATTCAACTTCAAAATATATTATAGAAACGCAATTTTTACTAGTTTTTTTTTTATTCAAAATTAGATGAAAATATTACAACTTTAATTTCTTCATACTTAGTTCTATATACATAATTTAACTCTATATAAAGTAGTTATTCTACTAATTATATACATGAGGTGTCACTCACTATAGGCATTTCTTGAGTAAAGATAATTGTTCCAAACAGCACCAAGAGATGTACAATCTATGTATCAGTTTAAAACATAAAACTAAAAAATATAGGCTATGCCTATAATATGCTTTGAAAAAACTAAAACTCACTTGTAAATAAATTTACCAGATCTTCTACCAGTCCCTTTAAGATGTTCCTATAATGCTCGTTTTTCCACGATAAATCCACTAGTTCAATTTTATGAAGAATGTAATAATACCGAAACTTTTCTTCATTATCACTAATTTCTCTCGTGATCTCTGGATCTACATGAAGCGCAGGAGCATACATAAAAGCTGCTAATAATCCCGCTGACATCATAAAGCGAACATCTTTATCAAATAGCTTTTTAGGAAAAACTATCTCTGGATCAAAGTTAAAACGTCGTATGTTGTCACTAATGCATTCGTAATAATATTCGACTAAACCTTTAAAATACTTATCTCTGGTTTCTTTGGTGGAGTTTTCAAATAAAAGAAACAAGAGGTCATAATTCCCAGACCTATACCGCAGCAATTGAAAATCAATCAACATTCCTTTTGTAATTAAATTAGCTTTATCAAATTTTAAAAAAATATTTGCTGCATACATGTCACCGTGAATGATTACATTTCTTATTGTGTCCGATCTTCTATTCTTCGACAAGGAGGACTGAAACATGTTCTTAATTCGAAGTCTAAGTTCTTCTGAAGACACATGAAGCTGTGCGGTAGCTTCTGGGAATTTTTCAACAATATAATATATCGCTTTTAAATGAGACTCTAACCATGAGTTTAATCCATCATCTTCCTTCTTAAGGTGTACAGATTCCCCTAAAATTTCTTTGTATTTCTGATCAAGTGTTACTATTTCTCCTAGTTCTTTTGACAACATTTCCTCTAAAATAAGTGTGCAGGCATGAAATTTTGCTAAATTTTCTACAGAAACCTTTAGCTCCTCATAATTTAAAACAGCACTAGGGGCAAGACTTATATAACTTTGTCGACTAAGGTCATCAAGAACCATGAGCCCACTGATCCTACTGAGGTAGCATCTTGGAGCAAAATCCAACAGACTGTCTAAACCATGTTTAGAATATAATGGGATGAGTGTTTTGTAGAAAAAGTCTTCTTTATTTGGAAGTTTACTTTCAACCGGTTCATCTGTTAAATCAGTCGTACCCTTCAAAAATTTTAAAAAAACCCGCAGCTTTTGTTCTTCTCCTTGAACTCTGATTCTGACGTCCAAATGAAAATATTCACCACAATATCCATTTTTCTGATTTACATCTACAACGTTGTAGTCCAACAGGTCATAGTCACTAGATCCAAGCTTATTCTTTAACACTTCGTAGATGTCTTCCTGACTAATTATAGGATACTTCAGAAACCTAAGTAAATTCTGCAGAGTTTCTTCAAGTCTGTGAGAGTTTTTAAATTTTAGAAGAGAACTAACCATCTCTAACTTAACAACGATTAGTAACACTTTAACCTGATGTTCACTGTAACTTCTGGATATTTTTTCAGCAAGATCACTCTGTAAATTCTGAAGAAATTCAATTAATGAACTAAAATAATGGTCTAATAAGTTTTCAAAGTGTTCCTGCCTAATTTTTTCATTACTGAGAGCAAAAATATAGAGCACTGCATCGAATGCAGGAGGTAAAAGTTTTGTTGTAGGTAGATCAATAAATATACTTTTGTTCATATCTTGGTTTATATAAACATTCTTTGCAAAAGGGCACCCAATGCTTCTTACCAGCAAATTAGTACAGTTAAGTAGTTTATTCATTGCTGACTGAAGATTTTCCATTAATTTTTCTATCACTACCGGATCTAAAGCTTTAAAAAGATCCAAGGATGCCACATCATCAATAAAATGCTTGAGGTTGTACTCTCCGCCCTTCTCAACTTCCTTCCTATTAACTAAATCGAAGGCCTGATATTCGGCTAAATTCCGTAATATGATTTTGAGACACTCTGTACTATTTTGTTCTGGCAACATAAATTGTTCCAATCCATGTCGACTCTCAAATGCACCGTAAGACTTATTGCTTTTGTCTTTTAAAATAAAAGTCGGGTTAAGGACTTTTGAGTCTTTCATTTGTTGTTGTTTTGAAGACTTTAACTGCAAGTTTTTAGGAGTTTTTACCAGAACATACTTGTGCTCGATACCATTGACTTTTACAATCAGTAACGTAAAATTTTCGTTAGTTGTGCATTTCTGGGCAGACAATGAAACTTCACTTTCATCAGAACACGGAAACGCACTCTTTAAAACGTCTTGAATATATTGTGGTTGAAATAAATCAAGAAACTCCATTTTTAAGGAGACAAAATAATACTGTCGTACCAAAATACTATATTGAATGTGCACTAGCGCCTACTGAACAAAATAAGAAAGAAAATCAATTAGATATTACTTGCCGACAACTGTGCGAGTACGAGCAAGGAGATAATAATATAATATATCGTCAGTCACGTATTACAAAAATACCGGGTGTCTCACCTAAGCGGATCTCTTCGATTGTTTTTTTTTTAATTATTACCTTGGATAAAAATTTTAAATCTTTTGCTTTGCGTTTCCGATTCTTGACGGCAGACGTTGCATTTAAGCGTGGACAAAAATGTAATTGTCGACAATTTAATGTGGAGGTAAGTGGGTATTAAAAGGGTAGTAAAGTGAGCTGGTAAAACGTTTTCAGTAAAAATCTTTCAGATTTTAAAGTATCCTAATGGGTTTATGACCACAAAGTAAGAAATATTTGCAGGTAAGATTTTCACTACTATGTAGTTACATTTTTACCTCAGTTGCGGTACGTCCTCTTACGATTGATGAACTCCATCGTCAGTTGAAAAATAGCTCTCCTTGCAATCAAACCCGAGAAAATTCATATTCCCGACCTGAAACCTCTGAAGCTAAACAAGATTGATGTCGAAGACCTGAATATTGCCCAACACAAATTCAGCCAATATTCAGATCAGTTGGACAAATTCGTTAACCAACCTTTTGTAACCAAACACTTACATTGGTTTACAATTCTTACCATTACCTTGATTGCTGCTCTAATGATCCTCTACATCCTCTGTAAATGAAGACGAAACATTTTTACCTTAGTTGCGAGACGTCCTCCTACGATTGGTGAACTCCATCGTTTGTTGAAAAAAAACTATCCTTGCACCAAACCCGTGCTCTATATTTGGATCTGGACTCATCTGAACTCTTATATGCTGTGTTAATGTCAGTTGTAAATGGTATCATAAAGATACATTTCCTAGTGTATACAGACTGAATTTCTTTAAAAAGCAATTTTCCCCTAAATTTGCGACTGTTTCTGGAACTCTTGTTAAGGTAAATATTCTTGATATGTTAAACAAAATAGTTATCAGTATTGCCGAAGTTCTTAGCGCCGACTGTATTGAAAATGTAAAATCCGCAAAAACACTTGTTTGTTAATGCGGTATAGATGGGAGTTAAGGTCATAGAATTTACAAATAAACATTTTTAGAAGAAAGTTCTACTGATGAGTTTACGGTTTACATAGCCTTTGTTTCTTTAATGTTATTAGAAAAAAATTCGGAGTCATTAATTTGGACATATCAGCGATCGTCGTCATCGATATATTGCCGACCATTAAAATTTTTATTTTCTAAAGAATACACGTTAGTGAATGAACAATGTAACAAATTTGAAAAGTATTTCAAGAATGAAGCTACAAATGTTAGTATAATGATTAGGGAAAAACTGTTTAACGTTAATTTTCAATTTCATCCTACCAATGATTGACGGCAGTGTATGTAACCCTGTAACGAAAACAAAATCATCATCTACTTGCCATATCTGTGGAGCAAAGCCTATAGAGATTAATAATACAAATTTAGGTAAGTTTATTCCATATTCAGAAAAATAGAAGTACGGGATATCGACACTGCATATCTGGATTCGTTTTTTGGAATGTTGCTTGAAGGTAACATATTGACTTCCCTTAAACCCCAGAGTTTAAAGAAATAAAAGAACAGACCAAAAATCCCATTCAGGAGTTTAAAAAATAGCTTGGATTAAATATAGACAAACCAAAGCCTGGCTATGGTACTTCCAATGACGACAATACTGCTAGAAAATTCTTTGCAAGTGCTTAAATTATTGGCCTCAATGAGGAATTACTTTTTGAGTTTCATAATATTTTAAGACTAATTGTAAAGCTGATATTAATTTAGCCAGATTTAATACTCTTCTTAGGGAAGCCAAAGAACTATATCTCCGAGAGAATTCGTGGTATAATATGCCAGGTAACCATTGATAAAATACTTATTCATGGCTACGATGGTATTGGACTTCTTTATATTCCAATCGGTTAAATGAGTGTGCTTAGAAGCACAGATCCGTATAGCTTATATGGATCTGTGTTAGAAGCCCGACACAAAGAAGTCCGTAAAGAAAACTTACACACACGCATAAGAAATCTCGGGCGGAATCGAACGTTGATTTAGTGAAAAGAGTGAATGAGAGGGTGAATCGGAAATGAACACTACACTTATGAAAAAAAGATTACTATTATTTTGAAGGCCTTTTACTCCAGCCTTGTTCATTTGTTATTAACAATATTAATGGTAAAAGAACAGTTACTTGCATTTGTTAAATTTATGGCCGAAGCCAACTGGTTTTTAACTGGTATAGAAAGATTTCTTGCCATTCCTCAATTATTTATGTCTTGTGTATGTTCAACATGAGGTGGCTGAAGGTCAATTGCTGCGATTTGGAAGTGGTAGCCTGGTTTTGGAGGATCCGATTTGCATTTTGTTTTTTGTTTTGTAAAAACTCGTCCACATATCCTTCAGAAATCTTTGTGGACTTCCATCCACCATACCGCTTAAGATTCGTGATGTCTACTCCACAGTCTACTAGCAGAAAGACTGAAGACCGCCTAAAACAATGCACAGTGTAGAGCTCGGGATTTGGCAGTTTCAGATATCCAGCCACGTCCGTGGGCATGCTGTCGATTTTGTTAATTCCAACACATTGGACAAAATATTTTCCGTTTTGAAGAAAAATCTTCTATGGGGCGTACTTTGTGGTCGCAGTAATGCATATTTTTTTTATTAAGTTTAAATTTCGTTCCCCGCTTACTACAAAGCTTCTGCGTGATACCATATTTTGAAGATTTTTTGTTCTACTCCTTAGAGTCCTTAGCAGTTATTTTTACACTCACTTATGATGAAATAATGTCCCATTTTAATTTTGTGAGCATCTGCAAACATTTGTCGAGCATTTTTTTCGACTATTCTTTGCGTTTTAATTCTGACCAATCATAA
Source organism: Philopedon plagiatum (assembly GCA_963971165.1). Lineage (NCBI taxonomy): Eukaryota > Metazoa > Arthropoda > Insecta > Coleoptera > Curculionidae > Philopedon > Philopedon plagiatum. The sequence goes on along the minus strand of OZ020189.1, from coordinate 12,433,480 downwards.
GCGATAATGTTTGTCTCAAAAATGATTCGTAAACGGAAAAATTGTTTGACAAGTCCTGTCAGTCAATTATTCGATTTTTTAACGATAATTAGTTGTAATAAGTACGTTGTAAAGACTTATTTTTCTGGATCTTGAAGGCATACAAACGCTAGATAAGACTTAATACTAGATAAATTTAATTAGTTTGTGTATATGACAGATATATTAACTGGAAAATACTTAACAGCAAGCAAGTAGGTATTAAAAACACATTTAAGTTTTACAAAAAATAACAAATTATTGCAATCTTAAACTTAAAAAAATAGTATAATAAATAAATTAGTACTTAAAACTAAAATCCTTTCTTTATTACATCAATTACATCTTCTACAAGTCCCGTTAAGATATTTCTATACTGTTCATTTTTCCACGATAAATCCACTAACTCGATTCTGTGATGGTGAATATAATATTCAAACTTTTCCTGATCATGGAAAATTTCTTCTCTAAAGTCTGGATTCATGTACATCGTTTGAGCATACAGAAAGGCCCCCATAATCCCTGCTGACGTCATAAATTGTATATTTTTATCGAATGCTTTTTTAGGAAAAACTAACTCCGGATCAAAGTTGAATTTTTTGATGCTTTCACTGATGCATTGATAATATTCTTCGATTAATACGTTTAAATATTCATCTCTTGTTTCTTTGGTAGAACTCTCATATAAGAAAAATAAGAGGTCATAAGTAGGTGGAACATATCGAAGTAGTTGAAAATCAATTAATTTTCCTTCTGTGATCAACTTATCTTGGCCAAATTTAAAAAGCATATTTCCCACATACATGTCACCATGATTAATAACATTTCTTATGGTTTCTGATTTCGTTACTTTTGAAAAAAGCGATAGAAAAATCTTTTCCAGTCTAGCCTTTATTTCATCTGGAGATGCATTAAGCTTCTTAGTAACGTCGGGAAATTTTTCTGCAATATAATAAAACGCCTCCAAAGTAGCATCATAAAATGGTTTTAATGAACTTTCTTCTTCATAAACTAACATTGTTTCTTCAAAAAATTCCTCGTAATTCTGATCAAGTCTAGTTATTTTTCCTGATTTTTCAGACAGGATTTCTTCTAAAATAATTGTACAAGCATGAAATTTTGCCAAATTTTTGACAGTGGCTCTTAGCCCTTCATAACTTAAAGCTGTATTTGGCCTAAGACTGGAATAACCTTGTCGACCAAGATCATCAAGAACTATAAGCCGGTTGGTTCTACTAAGGTAGCATCTTGGAGCGAAATCTAGCAAGCTATCTAAACCGTGCTTCGAAAATAATGGAATAAGAGTTTTGTAGAAAAAGTCTTCCTTTTTTGCAGGTCCATTTTCAAGAACATCTTGTAGTAAATCTAAGGAAGTTTTCAAAAATTTTGCAAAAAGTTGCAGTTCTTGTTCAATCCCTTGAGTTCTAATCTTAATATCTAAATGAAAATATTCGCCTAAATGTCCGTTTTTTTCGCTTAGAGCCACAAGACTGTAGTTTAAGAGGTCATAATTACTGGCTCTTATTTTGCTCTTTGTTACTTCGTAAATGTCTTCTTGATTTATTAAAGGATATCTGAGAAAATACAATATATTGGTAAGGAGCTCTTGAAGTTTATGGGAGTTTTTCCAATTAAGAAAATAACTGACAATTTCAAACTTAACCACGGGAAGCAATACTTGCACCTGATATTCACTGTAGATTGTTAATTTATCAGCAAGCTTATTCTGCAGAAATTGAGTTAATGCATTAAAATAGTGAAGTATCAGGTCTTCAAAGTGTTCCTGTCGAAACTTCTCATCGCTAAGTGCAAAAATATACAATAGTGCGTCATACGCTGGAGGCACTATTGTTGTTGACGAAACATTAAGAAAAATAATTTCGTTTTGATCTTGGCTTACAAAGAGATTCTGGGCCATAGCACTCCATATACTATTAACCAGCAAATTAGAGCCACTAACTAATTTATTAAGAGCTTCCTGAAGATCCTCCAATGATTTTTGTACTGCTGCTTTGTCTAAGTCTTTAAAATAATCCAAAGACATTACTGAATCTGTAATATCCTTCAGTTTCCATTCACTTGACCTACTAACTTCATTACTGACTAAACTCAGAGCTTGATGTTCAGCCAAATCTTTTAAAATTCTTTTGAGACACTCTGCACTATTTTGCGCTGGCGGAACAAAATCTTCCAGACGATGCCGATTTTCAAATGCACCATAGCACTCTCGGTTGTTGTCTTCTAACACAAAAACCGGAGAAATCACTTTCGAATTCATCACTTGTTGCTGTTTTTGAGTCTCAAAAATTTTAGGAATTTTCACTAAAACGTACCTTTGATCGATGCCATTTCCTTTCACATTAAATAATATTAAATTTTCGTTAGCCTTACACTTATCTGCCGAATATAAAAGTTCACCTCGTCGATAAGACGAAAAAGATTTCTCTAAAACATCGTGAATATGTTGGTGCGTAAATAAATCGAGGAACTTCATTTTTGAGAGACAAACAAGTAATCAACTGACACACAAGCAACAAGTTTAATAATCACTACTTGACTGTTCACATAGCTATATTAGCTATTAACCTATTTATTAGGAATAAATAGTAGACTAGTCGGCATGAGTCAGGAAATAATAATTATTAAAAAACAATAAAAGCATTTTAAGGATTAATTGGTGTCACGAGATAGTTTAAATAATGCTTGTCATGCAAACCTAGGCAAAAATATCGTCTGAGATTAATCATGAAGGGCTCGTAAAAATCGTACCTGATCATTGGCGGCGGGACCGTAAATAAACCATTGACGTATAGATTAAAATGGACTAATTCTGCTTGAACCAAGAATGTCTCCTCCGACCGCGCGCAGTGCCACAGGAACGCATGCGCAGTTGAAAGGTTATAGGACTGGTCTTAATGTTTGTGTATGGTGTTCTATCAGTTTAAATAGATAGTAATAGATAATAATTTTTTAGCTTAATCCAATGTCTATGTAGAAATACTTATTTTATTCGGTTGAAAAGTTAAAGGCTAGAAATTTTTTTTTCATAAAGATATGGACGTTAGCCACATAAATTAAAACTATGTGAGTCGATGGATCCTTCAATCACAAAGCGACATAAAGGTAGGGCCTGCAGCCTGCAGCACCAACCCCCCCCCCCCCCCGACCAACATCCTAGACACACAAAAATTTAAAAAGTGCACTAATAATTAAAGAAATTCATCGAATCGCATTATTCAGCCACCCTCCCAAAACAAATCAGCCCCCCCCCCCCCTAAGTCAAAATCCTGGCTGCGCCCATGGGTGCCATCTACCGCATCCATCAAAAAACGCGTACATTCATAGAGTAGTATCAGAGAATATAAAGAATATAGACAGACACTCAAATACATCGAAAAGCCGGTCTCCCTTGAGACATTTGGTGGGTTTACTGGTTTAAAAGTTTGTGTTTGTCCACGATTATATGTATTATATTACATGTAGTCTTAGTATACATATTAATATAATGGTAGACAAACAAACTTTTAAACCATAAACCAGTAAACCCACCAAATGTCTCAAGGGAGACCGGCTTTTCATTGCACGGCAGTGTTCGTCTAGGTATTATTTAGTCTATGGTAATATATATTCTTTTAATTTATTTTTTTAGTATACAGAGAGTTACATTTACTAAAAATCTGCAATACGCGCATGAAGGGGAAAAGATAGTTATGGTAAAGTTACGTAACGGTGCCTTAAACATCCCCAGGACCTCTCCATAACGGCTAGTAACGACCGGATGAACCCCCTCCCTCCTTTCAGCGTATCTAATTATAAATGGCCCCTCAGGTAATTTTAAACTGAAGTATAGGGTAATTTGCTAGGAAAACAGTGGTGTCCTATAAAACTACATTTTTTTTAATCGGAGACAGCCCCAAGTTTAAATGTATCTATTGATACGAAATTTATAGAACTGGAGGTTAAGATTTATTTAGAGTATTAGGTGCCCTTCCTTGTTTCGGCGTCTATGGCTGCAAAACGACTTGTGAAGTTACAAGTAATAATTACTCGACATTTTAGTTCTATCACCTTATCAAATTTTTTACTATTTATTTATTGACGTATTATATATTGCATGTTAATCTATGATTTATCCAATTTAAACTGAGAAAGACGACAAAAAAAAACAATTGAACAATAATTCTCCCTATTGGTCAGTTCCATGGACATATTTTAGCAATCGCAATATTCCTCTTTTCTTTCCTGATAATCATGGAGCAATCAGATATCTTTCTATCCGTGTTGGCAAAAGTGCATAAGAAAAAGACAAATAAAAAAAGAATATGTTTAAGTGTTGCTGGGTATCTACTTTGCAAGATTCGCCATCGTAATATTCATTTATTTTCTGATAAAACTCCCAACGAAATCCGATTTCTTTCTATCCTTGTTGATAAAAGGCGCATTAGTAAAAGACCGATAAAAACGATGTTGTTGTCAATAAAAAAGAATATTCAAAATCAGAATTCAAATATTTTATCACAGCTGCCTTTATTTGTGCAAGTATTTCTGGTTGTCTGCTTTGAAAGTTTTATCAGAATGAAATCATAAAAAATTTCTAATCTGGCAAAATACTTAGGTATCCGAAAGGAGCTTTTGACTTTGGTGTTTTATGATATGATTTTATAACAAAATATCTCGTGGTTCTACTTTTCCCGAACACAAACAGCATTTGTAAAAATATCATTTTGATTAAGCAAAACATTAACAGTGCCATCATAGCCACATCAGCCTTCTTGTTTTATACTATACTACTTAAAATTATATCCTACTCCTCTAAGAAAAAATACTCAATACTTGCTGCCCCTCTACCGAATAATTCGCAATGAGAGGATTGGAAAAAAAAGTTTTAAAATAAAGAAAACATAATTATAATAATATGACCTAAAAAATATTCCCTATTCTTCGATATATTATACTAGCTGAATACCCGCGACTTCGCTCGCGTAGAATTTTGTCAGTTCTCGATTTAATTAAAGCCTTATTTTAAACTTATTTTTGAAATTATATTTAAAAAACAAATATGAAAAATACAGAGGTTTGCAGCAATAAATTGAAAAGGATTTAAAAAAACAGAAAAATACGCTTCTAAGTTCTAGTTTCATGTGAATTATAGAATACCTTTCTACTGATGCGACCCCAACCAATCTATAGTTAACCGCGTGGCACGGCTATCGCATCAGTATATAAACGGGGTGAGTCGAGTTCCGCGCGACACGGGGTTGGAGGTTGCAGGTTGGAGCGTCGCCCCCCCAGTCCCGCACTCACGGCGGCATCACCAGCACAGCATCACTTTGACACTATTATCAATAACATTGGATTACATTTTAGTACAACGGAAATATTTTTATAAACTATAACTCTTCTTTCTTCAGTGTAAATTTCAAATCTTAATATTAATAACTAACGTCGCAGTAGTAATTTTTTGAGAAAAATCTTGATTTCTAAAGGACTTAGAGCGATAAACTTTATTTTTAAAGCTGCATGAGACTGCCAGTTAACCAAAGCATAAAAGTCCAACGAAGATCCGGTATGTCGTTCCCGAGATATTGGTAAATGTTTATAAAATAAACCAGGGCAATTTTTGAGGTTTTGTTTTTGTCACAGTATCAATGCAAAATAACATAAAACCGGTTTGCCAATTACACCACAGGAAAATATGTCTCAAAAAATTGTTTGCGCCCAAGCTGGGGTCTGCAGCCTTGCCCAAAAAGTCGGAAAAGAATTTTAAATATTGCTTCTCTGGAACCTAAACCAATTACACAAATAGAATAACTTTTGAACTAAAAATGTGATCAAGCTAAAACGAATAACATTAAGCATATCAAAAGTTATCTCCTGGTGTACTTTGAGAAGCTCAAAACTCTTTTTGCAAAAGTTATTTATTGTAAAAAATGGTAATGTTTAATGTTTTATTTTTGCGATTATCTCGTTAACCATTGAACGGATTTGGACCACTTTTACCCACAGTGCAAAAGAAACGAGCTACGGACGAAAAACTAGTTTTAGCATATTCAAAAAATAATGAAAAATCATGCAGCAATTCTAGCTGCTACTGGGATAGCAGATATCCTCAGACATGACCCCCTACAACCTAGAACAGTCAAAATGCTTTTAAAAATTTGTTCACGTTTTTAGCCAGCCGGGTTGGGCTATATATGCATACTATATATTGTGAGCACAAAAAAAAGTAAATCAAATGTACGTAAATTCTAAAATACACTAATGCGAAAAAATTTTAAAACCATTAATATCAAACATAGTTTTTTCCGGGAGAACATTCCATCAAATACATTGCTAATCAGTTTTTTGACATATGACATTCGTGGATGTGGTAAAAATCCTTGTCATCGGCTCGACTTTCATAGCTACCAGCCCTTATGCCATTTGTTAAAAAATGGCTTAGCAACTTTTTCTACAAATTTTTTGAAAAAATTAGATGTCTTTATGATATTACCTACGGAAAGCACTTGCTTTTAATAAACATTTTTTCGAAAGACAGATTTTCGAAATTATTTTTCAAAAATCGGTTATAGAATAACGTAGTCACAGTCCAGTGGTCAATCCACAGGGCTTTCATTTCGAAACTAACCACCTTCAATAATGCTTGATTTAAAATAAATAAAAAACATGTTAATTTAGTCATCGATGAGGAAACTGAAAACCAATACATATTTAATTTTACGTTGCACCTCCTCCCACTCAGATACCCCTACTTTGATTGAAATTTAAAATGGCACCCCTACGTACCGACACACCGTTTTGAAGACTGTAAGAATCCTGATAAAACCATGTTTAAAAAATTAATTTTTCCTTAGAAGTTATGGTCAAAAACTTATGACACGGTCGCCAATAACAGTTCAGTAAAAGCGCAATTTTTAAAAATTCACTTTATTTAATAAGTAAGTATTTTTCCTAAAATTAATAATAAGAAAAACTTAAGTAGACACACTATATATATATATATATATATATATATATATATATATATATATATATATATATATATATATATATATATGTATATATATATATATATGTATATATATATATATATATATATATATATATATATATATATATATATATATATATATATATGTATATATATATATATGTATATATATATATATATATATATATATATATATATATATATATATAATATATATATATATATATATATATATATATATATATATATATATATATAAACGCTTTAATGAGAGCGCACTAAAAATTTAAAAATAAATATTTTCCTTTTATAGTTAACAGAAAACCGGGGTGTGCAGTGAGCGCACCGTGCGGAAAGTATAGCAACTAACAAACTGCGCCTCCCTTTATTGAACTTGTATAGCTATGAAACATTTGGTCTTTAAATGAGTATTTAAATTTAACGGCGTGGGGCGCACATATACAGTAACCGCCAGAAAGTGCGCAGCATATGGGAAAAATTTTTATCTTTGAATTTAACAAATTTATTTCAAATATACAAAAATTGAGAATCAATTCTCTAACCACCTGAAAATTCCTTCTACAATAAGGATTTTAACAAATAATGGTAAAACAGCTATTCTCCGGGCTATATGCCCCTCCGAGCGCTGAATTACATTCCAAAATTTGCCGCATTTTCTTCTAACACAGTTAGATAAGAAAATACTACATTCTAGCTAAAGAAAAAGCTTCCTTCTTCCTGGTAGTTTCTTGCATTCGAAACATTAGTATTTTCTTATCTAACTGTGTTAGAAGAAAATGCAGCAAATTTTGGCATGTAATTCAGCGCTCAGAGGGGCATATAGCCCGGAGAATAGCTATTTTACCATTATTTGTTAAAATCCTAATTGTATAAGGAATTTTCAGGTGGTTAGAGAATTGATTCTCCATTTTTGTATATTTATATACACCCCTGACAAGTAGACTTCATTCATATATTTTTTAAAAATTTATTTTATTTCTAAAAAGTTCGGCATACCTTCAAACCAAAATAATACTCAACAAATCCGGTGACAGTCTTATGGTATACGAGGAAGAGTCAAAAATTCGAAATTGCGTTGAGAGTAAAGTACCCCCATACAACTTTACAATTTTTTTTTTATTAAGAAATGTTGTTTTAATTTTAAAGTTATAACCAAATATCAATTTTCGCTTACTTTCGACAAAAAATAGAATTTAATCATTTTTTGTGAATTACCCTGTATAAAAAGTAGTTCGCAATGATACAGTATGCAAATCATATTTTCTATAGACTTCATTAGAGATAACCGTAAATTTTATGTCAAAGTAGTCAGTTTCAAAAATATTATGGCCATTCAAAATAAAAACATAAAAATTTTAAATATTTTGCTGCACACCGTATTTTATTTTTTGGGGAATCAAAAGAATTTCATCTAAGTGAAATTTTGTGATACACTTTAACTTAAGCCATCTTCCGAACGGTATATTTATTCCTAAAACTACTAAGTTTTTTCTCATATAGTTTTTAATCGTGGTCCTCAAGAAAAAACTGAAAACCCCAAAATATTTTATGAACGTACTATATTCGCAACAAAAAATTAAGCTCAATATAATGTTGTATACTTTAATACCAAACAAAATTTGAAACGCACATTTTTCATTGAAAATACATATGAATCGATCTTTATACCCGAATTTCATAAAATATTTTGGGTTTTTCAGTTATTTCTTGTGAGGACCACGATTAAAACCCAAATAAAGAAAAATCTTTGTAGTTTTAGGAATAAATATACAGTTTGGAAGATAGTTTAAGTTAAAATGTATCACAAAATTTCAGTTAGATGAAATTCTTTTGATTTCCCAAGAAATAAAATACGGTGTGCAGCAAAGATATTTAAATTTTTTATGTTTTTATTTTTATTGGCCATAATATTTTGGAAACTGACTACTATGACATAAAATTTACGGTTATCTGTAATAAAGCCTACAGAAAATATGATTTTCGTACTGTATCATTGCGATCTACTTTTTATGCAGGGTAATTCACAAAAAACGATTAAATCCTATTTTTTGTCCAAAGTAAGCGAAAATTGATATTTGGGTATAACTTTAAAATTAAAACATTTCTTAATAAAAAAAAATTTCTAAATTGAAAAATGGGGGTACTTTACTCTAAACGCAATTTCGAAATTTTGACTCTTCCTCGTATATCATAAGACTTCCACCAGATTTCTTGGGTATTAATTTAGTTTGAAGGTATGCAGAACTTTTTCGAAATAGAATAAATTTGTTAAATTCAAAGATACAAATTTTTCCCATATGCTGCGCACTTTCTGCCGGTCACTGTATAGCGGTCTAGCCATAATAAACAGAATGTTACGTAGGTAGGTAACTACATTACATTTTGTTTGTACACGCTTTTAAATTTAATTAGCTATTTAAAGACCAATTTGTTAGTTGCTTCACTTACCACACGCTGCGCGCACTGCACACTCCGGTTTTCTGTTAACTTGTACATCTATAAAAGGCAAATAATTACTTTAACTTTTTAGTCAGCTACTCATAAAACCTGTTTTTAAACTATAATTTAGTTCTCGTATAGATTATTTTTGAATTGGTCGCATTCGAATATCTGTATAAATTATTGGAAGTTAATAAAATTTTTAAAATCTCACTTACAAGAATTCTAAACTTGGAAAGTGGCTTCGCCCGACAAAAGGAACTAAACTGCGATAAATAGGCTTTAATATTAAACCTATTAAATTGCATTTTGTTGTGTATATTTGAAAACAGTTTGAATCAAACAAGTACAAAAAATGAACTTTAATTTTCCTAGAAAACAAATTAATACAATCAATAAAAAATACTACAATAATTGCATCTACAAAACTTAATATTCTTTCTTTATTACATCCACTACATCTTCTACAATTCCCTTTAGCACATTTTTATAATGTTCATTTTTCCACGATAAATCTATTAACTCAATTTTGTGGCGGTTAAAATAATAATCAAACTTTTCTTGATCATGGAAAATTTCTTCTCTAAAATCTGGATCTATGTGAGTTATGTGAGCATACATGAAGGCTCCTATAATTCCTGCTGACGTCATAAATTTTATATTTTCATCAAATGCTTTTTTCGGAAAAACTAACTCCGGATCAAAGTTAAATTTTCTTATGTTTTCACTAATGTATTGGTAGTACGCCTCGATTAATACTTTTAAATGATTATCTCTTGTTTCTTTGGTAGAATTCGCAAATAAGAAAAATAACAGGTCATACGTAGGTGGAGCATATCGGAGTATTTGAAAATCAATTAAAAAACCATCTGTGATCAATTTATCTTTACCAAATTTAAAAAGCATATTTGCCACGTACATATCACCATGATTAATCACATTTCTTACTGTGTCTGATTTTCTTACTTTCGAAAAAAGCGATAGAAAGATCTTTTTAATTCGCGCTCTAATTTCTTCCGGAGATGAATTGAGCTTTTTAGTAACGTCAGGAAATTTTTCAACGATATAGTAAAGCGCATCTAAAGTAGCATCATAAAATGGTTTTAAATAATGATTTTCGTCATAAATCAACATGGTTTCTTCTAAAAATTCCCCGTAATTCTGATCGAGTCGTATTATTTTTCCTGATTCGTCGGACAGAATCTCTTCTAAAACAATTGTGCAAGCATGAAATTTTGCTAAATTTTTAACAGTTACTTTTAACCCTTCGTAATTTAAAACTGAATTGGGCTTAAGACCGACATATCCTTGTCGACTAAGGTCATCAAGAACTATCAGCCAGTTGGCTCTACTAAGGTAGCACCTTGGAGCAAAATCTAGCAGGCTATCTAGACCATTCTTAGAAAATAATGGAATAAGATTCTTGTAGAAGAAGTCTTCTTTCTTGGCAGGTCCATTTTCAACAATCTCTTTCATTAAATCTGTGGAAACTTTCATAAATTTTGCAAAAAGTTGCAGTTCTTGTTTATTTCCTTGAGTTGTAATTTTAATGTCCAAATGAAAGTATTCACCTAAGTGTCCGTTTTTTTCACTCAAGCCCACAAGACTGTAGTTCAAGAGGTCATAATCAGTGGATCCTATTTTGTTCTGTATTATTTCGTAGATATCTTCCTGATTTATTAAAGGATACTTTAGGAAATACAATATATTTGTAAGAAGCTCTTGAAGATTTTGGGAATTTTTAGACTTAAGATAATAACTGACAATGTTAAACTTAACCACGGGAAGCAGTACTTTCACCTGTTGTTCACTGTAGAATTTAGTTATTTTGTCAGCAAGGTTACTTGGCAACTTCTGAAGAAATTTAATTAATAAATCAAAATAGTAACGTACCAAATTTTCAAAATTTTTCTGTCTAAACTTCTCATCACTAAGCGAAAAAATATACATTAGTGCGTCATACGCTGGAGGCACTATTGTTGTTGACGAAACATTAAGAAACACACTTTTGGTTTTATATTGGTTTACGTAAACATTCTGGGCCAAAGGACTCCAAATACTTCTAACCAAAAAATTAGAACCACCAATCAATTCATTAAGAGCTACCTGAAGATCTTCTAGTGACTTTTGTACTGCTGCTTTGTCTAGGTCTTTAAAATAATCCAAACACATCACTGGATCAGTAATATCCTTCAGGTTCCATTTATCTGACTTATTAACTTCACTATTGATTAATTCCAGAGCTTGATGTTCAGCCAAATCCTTTAAAATTATTTCGAGACACTCTGCATTATTTTGCGCTGGCGGAACAAAATCTTCCAGTTCATGCAGATTTTCAAATGCACCATAGCACTCTTTATTTTTGTCTTCTAACACAAATACCGGGCACGCGACTTTCGAATTATTATGTTGCTGTCCTTGATTCTCAGAAATTTTAGGAATTTTCACTAAAACGTACTTTTGATCTATGCCGTTTCCTTTCACCTTAAATACTGTAAAATTTTCATTGTCCTTGCACTTATCCGCGGAAAATAAAACTTCACCGTCATTATAAGATGAAAAAGACTTTTCTAAAACATCGTGAATATGTTTATGGGTAAATAAATCGAGGAACTTCATTTTTAAGAAATATAAACGAACTAATCGACTGAAGCTCGGCTAATATTTTAATGCACCAACATAATCTGCAACAGAATTATGTACTAATAACAACTGCGGACCATGACCATGACTCTTATATTTGTAGTAGACGAGCCGGCATCAATTACGACAGAAACGACATTGAGCAACGTAATTACATTACGATATTTAGTATCATGGAATATATTATAAAAGTATGTTTGTAACGCTCAGTGGCTGGGTACGAAAAGGGACAATAAAATGTCGCATTATATATAGATACATACTTGTTATAAAGGCCAGTGTCTTCATTTTAGTTCTAGATATTTTTGGTTTGTCAGGGGCCAAAGTTAAAAGAAATTGATAATAAATATATTTAGACAGGCCCCGGCGCGCGGCGCGGATTTAGGGGGGAGGCGCAGGGGACCGCCCCCTCCCAAGCCTTGTACAAAAAGGATTTCAATGGCGAATTTTATATAAATAAATATTGTAACATAAACATTAACCATTCCTACATATTCTACAAAATAATATAAACAAAAACAAACATTTGCCGGTGATGTAAGGTCTTTCAAATGAATTATACCACAAAAATATGAATAATAAGACTTCGAGTAATATAAAAAAAATACAAGCCTTTTTGGCATTTTTGATTTACATGCATGTTTATGAAAACATTCCTTACATATCTCTCTGCCATCAAAAGTTGCGGCGGATCGTTTTGGCTTCTAAAGCAAACAAATAACCAAATAATTTTTTTTTGCAAAAAAACATCATTTTTCAAAGTAAATTTTTCGAAAAACAGCTTTTTGAAAACGGATTAACGAAATTTTTTAAAATTATTTTCTTGAAAACACATATTTCGAACGGACATTTTTTCAAAAATGTCCTGACAGCTTTTTCAAAGATGCTTTTGTGAAAAGAGATTAATGAAATATTTTGAAATTATTTTCTCGAAAACATATGACTCGAAAGTATATTTTTTCAAAAATGTCTTCCGAAAATGTATGTTTTCGAAAACAGTATTTAGAAAATTAAATTATGAACTCAAGTAGCTTGGAAAATGTTAATGAAGAGAAGACGAAAAAGATCCTGAACAAACCTAAACGAACCTTTTTTGGGTTTCATCAGGTTTCCTTACGTACTTTCGTTTACTTTCTCGTGAATTACTTTTTTCAAGAAGCCGCTGCTTGAAAAAACTAATTTCCAAAAAATATCGAATAATATACGTATGTTCTCTGAAAAAATGTATTTTTGAAAAGTGCTTAGAAAAATTGACTTTTTCTCTTATAAAAATTGTACTTTCGTGAGTACTCGTATATCCCCCAAATAACCAGAAGGCATACATTAAAAAATGCTACAATATTTGCACTGTCACATTAATTAAGGAATTTGTCCTGTCGCGTGTAAGCTAAGATGATCTAACTATTCCGTGTGTTTTTCAACAAACATCTGTTTCGATGTTAAATTAATTAAAATTTTTCGAAAAACAGCTTTTTTGAAAGATGCTTTTTCGGAAATTCATCTATAAAATGTTTCGAAAATATTTCTTTTTTAAAAAGGAATCTTTCAGAAATCCATTTTTCGAAAATATACATTTTTAGGAAACATAGTTTTTCTAAATTTACATTATGAACTCTACTGGCTTAGAAAATGTCAATGAAAAATGACAAAAAGATCCTAAACTAACCTAAACGAACCGTTTTTGTGTTTGGCCAGGTTTACGTTTCCTGGTGTCTGGTATATTACTCTGTAGTAAATACCTTTCAAAAAAGGGGTTTTTAATATAAATATGCAAAGTCATTTTAGAAACAATGTTTGAAAAAATGTACCATCTAAAAACATGGTTTCTTTTAAAAAGGCAGTTTCGAAAAATGGTTAAAACAAATCGAAAAGTTAGTTTCTGAAAAAAAAATTGAAAACATCCCCAATTTTCGAATAACTATATTATCGAAAAAGTTTTGTTTCCAAAAAAATATATTTTCGAAAAAACGTGCTTTCAAAAAATGTGTTTTCGAAAAATTTTCATATATTAGTTCAAATGGACAAAAGGTGTAAATAAAAAATGCTAGAATATTGATAAGTTATGATGACAAACCGTTCTGTTTTCGCAAGAACCGGTTTAAATATTCCATTATGAAATAGTGGCCATAGACCATAGAAAAAAAAATAATAAAAAAATAATGTTGCACACGAATTTTCCCGTTATTTTTTTTTTTTTGGTCTATACTTGTGTGTAGCTCGAGTATCTATCTAAATCCGCGCCTGGACTGGCCAGAATCGACGTTGGCTCCTCTCAGTGTCGGCTTATGAAATTTCAAAGTTGTATATCTCTGTTCCTACTTACAGGACCCGTACCAAATTTAGGGGTTTTAATAGTGAGCCCCCTGTGAATGTTTTGGTAAAGAAAAAAATATTTTGTAATTTGCGAAAAAAAGTTGAATTTTTTTTTAGGAACAGAGATATACAACTTTGAAATTTCATAAGCCGGCACTGGCTCCTCTTGCTTGAAAATCTGTTTTAAGCATAAAAGGTAAATGTCAGACCGTGACCCTTACTAAAATTCTTACACAAAGCCAATGTCCAAATATTATTGTGTATTAATGTTACACGAAGGCAACAAAGTAATATTTGAAAATTGTTAGAGTTCGCGTTCGTTATTTTTAGTAATTCAGTAAGTAATTCCACTTGGATCAACCCGATTTTTTAACTTTTAAGACTTGCTTTATAATCAGTGTGTTTACAGGAAGATCAGAGTGGTGGACAGGTTGTCACTAAAGTATAGCATAAAAAAACAGAAGGAATTTTGTATTACAAAAGCAAGTTTTTCTTCGACATAATTATTTAAAATCAATAATGTAAAAAGATGTATAATAAAGTGTGGTTTAAACAGTCAAGTCCGAACATAAAATTATTGCGTTTGTTTTACTAACATGCAAATTTCGCACAGTCTTAACATATACATAGATAACGTCCAGTCCTAAAAAAAATTAAAAACAAAGCTCAAAATTTACAAAGGAATGTTTAATGTCGCAAATACTGATTACTACCAGAAAATTTAAGAAGCAACGCTGAAACGCAACACAAGTAACTAATAGGCCCAGCAACACCAAAAAACGGGAACCAAAACGAAATGTAATGGTTCGGGGTTCGAGATAACTTAATGATCTACGACTATGGCTATCGATCAAAAATCAATTTTTTAAATCGATTTTAATCATCTCGATTAGTCGAGAAATCGATATAAAGTCGAAGGAATGAATCAAATAAATAATACAACCGAGCCTTTTCTAATTCCGCTACACCCCGCTCTATTTTGGGCTTAAAATTTAGATTTTGACTAGAATTTTTCTAATTTGTATTTAATTTTTTTACATACATATAAAAACAAGGAACTTAAAGCAAAATAAACAGTTTATTATGGTAAAACAAATCAAAACCAAAACGGTTAAACGGTACAAAGTGCAATAATTAATAATAATAAAAATAAGTTTTATTTAAAATTGTGCTACAGTACATGGTAGACGATGCATCAGCAGGAGCTAGAAATTTCTCTAAAAATGTTAACTAATACTATGTCATTTTCGGAGTTATTGAGGTGAGAAAATCTTATTTTGTGTAACATATACATATATATATATATATATATATATATATATATATATATATATATATATATATATATATATATATATATATATATATATATATAGCACATTAACGGAGGGGGGAGAAGGGATAAAAAGGAGCGGCGGGGTATTTCTCCAAAAATCTTAACTAATGTGTCATTTTTGGGGTTATTAAGGGTTAAAAACTATAAAGGGAGGGGAGATAAAAAGCAGCGGCTGGGAATTTGTCATTTTCAGGGTTATTTAAATCAGAAAATCTAATTTTGACTTGACACCTCGCTTGACACTAACCCTTTCTCCCAGCAGATTATAGAGTATTTCGGTAATTCGACAGTCATAATTCGGTGGTGCGGGGTAATTTGAGAGAAATCTTTAGTAATCCGCCGAATTCGCTGATAATTCGATGTAACTCGGTATATTTCGATGGAATTCGAAGTATTTCCCGGTAATTCGAAAGTAGTGCGAAGTAATTCGAGGCAGCATGTATTGCGAAGAGTGGAAGACCCCTCGAAATAATTGATATTATGCTAACATGATTGACCAAATTATTAACAAAAAACAATATAAAAATGCTATAAATTTAGCATATCCTACAAAAAAATCAAAAGCTAAACATAGTTACAAAACACTCACATATATCGGTAAACTTATACAAAAAATCAACATACATTTAAACAAACTAGATTTGTATATGCCATTCAAAACGAATAATAAATTAGGTAAATTAATAAAAAACAACAACAGTAAAATTTAAAAAATTCGGTCAAATGCAAGCTATTTGAACAATTAGTGTTCCGTGCCATAAGCCCCCCACTTAACCTGAGCAAACCTCGGCCGCCCGATTTCCGCCCATCTGCCGCCTACCCACCGCTGACGGCTCCAACGCCGTATCATATCGCGTATGCGCGGAGCCAAATTAAAAATTTTGAAAAATATGTAGGAACAAAAGTTGTTTCTTACATCGTAGGAAATATTTTTTGTTAAAAAGCTTTTTCTCTTAAACCAATGGTTTAGCAGTTATAAGAAAATAAACAATTAAATTGTTTATAACAATTGATCGCCTTAGAATTTTTCAATGCTGATAATTTGCCTTCAATCTACACCTAATTCTTAATTTGCATGATTTTTTTCAGAGTGATGCTTCTGGTGATAAGGGCGGGGGACAGCAATTTGAAATCTTTAAAAAAATGCATAAAAAAATACATCATATATATTGCTGAATTCTTACTTCAATAAGCTTTCGTTTGATACCCTACACGATGCCCTTGAAGAATGTTTGTTTCATTCCCCTCTTTACCCCCTGAAATTAACCCCCAGAATCAAAATTTAACTTTTTATACTTCACGTCTCTAATTGGGCCACCACCCTTTATCTCTGTGCTAAATATCAAATTTTTACGTCGAATAGTTTCAGAGAAAATCGCCTGTGACAAACAGACGGGCAGACGGAATAATGTTCCGTTTCACGGAACACTAAAAAGAACAAAAATCTTGTGTATATAAACTTAAATGGGCAGTTGCCCAAAAATTTACATAGGCCAAACAGGTAGAAGTTTTGAAAAAAGACTTAAATAACACAAAGCTAGTTATAACAAAAAATATAATTCTTATTACGCTCTACATTTAAATAATGAACAACACAGTTCTGATGATAATTTTATTTTGAAATTTTACAGTTAGAAAACAAAACTGCAAAACTTAATTTTTTTGAAACTATGGAAATAAATAAATGTAAAAAATTAAACATATTATTAAAGGGCTAGCTGGACTTGAATAGTTTCCCATTGATGAATTTAGAATTTGTTGGAAATTCCATCAGCAATAAAACAGTGTTCTTATAGCTTAAAGTTAAAATGTAAAGATCTATCTACTATGGTGTCGTAAATATAATTACTAGATTATAAAAATTTGGGAAAAATTTATTGAGTAGTTGATACATGTGATAAAGACAGTTTTTAGTTTATACCAACCATCCGACGAAGACACTGTGTGTCGAAACAATTGCCATGTTTAACAATAAAATTTAGTGGAGATTTATACAAGTTTGGTCTTATTTTATTAGCTAGAATAAGTTATGTCTTCTACATAAGCCTTACTATTAGACCTATGAAATTTTATGAACAATAAAATATTTATTTTTTGAAAATAGCTAAAAGCAAGAATTAATAAAAATAAACTTTAGTCCAACTAAAAATCAAATTATAACAATCGTTACTTCTAAAAAACATTCCAATAAATGAATAGGTAAAACTAAAATTCTTTATTAATTACATCAACTACATCTTCTACAAGGCCCCTTAGAATATTTCTATAATGTTCATTTTTCCACGATAAATCCACTAACTCGATTTTATGATGGTTGAAATAATAATAAAACTTTTCCTGATCATTGAAAATTTCTTCTCTAAACTCTGGATCTGTGTGAATTATTTGAGCATACATACAGGCTCCCATAATCCCTGCTGACGTCATAAATTGTATATTTTCATAAAATGCTTCTTTAGGAAAAACTAACTCCGGTTCAAACTTAAATTTTCTTATGTTTTCACTAATGCAATGATAATATTCGTCAATTAAAACTTTTAAATATTCGTCTCGTGTTGCTTTGGTAGAATTCTCAAATACGAAAAACAAGAGGTCGTAACTAGGTGGAACATATCGAACTAGTTGAAAATCAATTAACATTCCATCTGTGATTAAATTATCTTTGCCAAATTTAAAAAGTACATTTGCTACGTACATATCGCCATGACTAATCACATTTCTTGCTGTATCTGATTTCTTCACTTTCGAAAAAAGCGATAAAAATACCTTTTTAAGTCGTGCTCTAACTTCTTCCGGAGATGAGTTAAGCTTTTTAGTAACGTCAGGAAATTTTTCAACAATATAATAAAACGCTTCTAGAGTAGCATTATGAAATGGTTTTAAATAATGATTTTCTTCATAAACTAAAAAGGATTCTTTGAAAAATTCGCCGTAATTCTGATCGAGTCTAATATTTTTTCCCAACTCTTCTGACAGAATCTCTTCTAAAATAATTGTGCAAGCATGAAGCTTGGCCAAATTTTTGATAGTGGCTCTTAACCCTTCATAATTTAAAACGGCGTTGGGCCTAAGATCGACATAACCTTGTCGACCAAGATGATCGAGAACTATAAGCCAGTTGGCTCTACTAAGGTAGCACCGTGGAGCAAAATCTAGCAAGCTATCTAATCCATGCTTAGAAAATAGTGGCATAAGAGTTCTGTAGAAAAAGTCCTCTTTTTTTGCAGGTCCATTTTCAACAATTTCTTTCATTATATCTGTAGAAGATTTCAAAAATTTTGCGAAAAGTTGCAGTTCTTGTTCAGTTTCTTGAGTTTTTATTTTAATATCTAACTGGAAGTATTCGCCTGAATGTCCGTTTTTTTCACTTAAACCCACAAGACTGTAGTTAAAGAGGTCATAATGACAGGAGCCTATTTTGTTTTTTGTCACTTCGTAGATGTCTTCCTGATTTATTAAAGGATGTTTTAGAAAATTCAAAATATTTGTAAGAATCTCTTGAAGTTTTTGAGACTTTTTCGAATTAAGACAATAACTGGCAATGTTAAACTTGACAACGGGAAGTAATACTTTCACCTGATGTTCACTATAGAATCTAGTTATTTCGCCAGCAAGGTTACTTTGAAACTTCTGAAGATATTGAGTTAATGAATTAAAGTAAAAAAGTACCAAGTTTTCAAAGTGTTCCTGGCGAAACTTCTCATCGCTAAGTGCAAAAATATACAATAATGCGTCATATGCTGGGGGCGCTATTGTTGTTGAAGAAACATTAAGAAAAATGCTTTTGCTGTGATCTTGGTTTACATAGACATTCTGTGCCATGGGACTCCAAATACTTCTAACAAGAAAATAAGAATCACCAACTAATTTATTAAGAGCTACCTGAAGATCCTCCAATGAATTTTGTACAGCTGCTGTGTCTTTAAAATAATCCAAAGACATCACGGGATCAGTAATATCCATAAGGTTCCATTCACCGGGCCTATTAACTTCATTACTGACTAAATCCAGAGCTTGATGTTTAGCCAAATCTTTTAAAATTATTTTGAGACACTCTGCATTATTTTCCTCTGCCGTAACACAATCTTCCAGCCCATGTCGGTTTTCAAATGCACCATAGCACTGTTTGTTGATGTCTTCTAACACAAACACCGGGCAAGCGATTTTCGAATTATTGAGTTGTCCTTGAATCTCAAGATTTTTAGAAATTTTCACTAAAACGTATTTTTGGTCGATGTCATTTCCTTTCACATTAAATATTATAAAATTTTCGTTAGCCTTGCACTTATCTGCCGAAACTAGAATTTCACCTTCCTGGTAAGACGGAAAATATTTCTCCAAAACATCGCGAATACTTTGGTGCGTAAATAATTCCAGCAACTTCATTTTTAAGAGACATAAACGAACTAATCCACTGATGTCAAATTAATATTTTATTTAAATTAAAAATTTACAAACAAATTCCAGATATCACAGTTTTCGGGTCATGAATAATTATAAATACCATTGTTCAGAACTGTAGCCAGCCGAAAAAACATTAGCTAAATACCGTTCTAGTAAAATGTACAGGGCTATTGTTTATATTTGGACTTTTTTACTTGAAGAAATGAAAAAATGTTTAAATTAGAAAAATTATAGATTTGTACAAGAACCATGGCATCAAACATGCGAGTTTTGAACTAACCTTAAGTTTTTTCAGAGGGCTTGCCATATTTTTTTAATGCTACTGGCTAAAGCGGAGTTCACATTAGTCAAGTTACTTGACTTCAAGTTGCTTAACTCAAGTAACTGGAAGCGCCTTGACTAATATGAACCTGTTATTTATTGCTCTTGAATTATCCTTTCAAGTTTGTTTCAAGTTTCAAGTGCAGTAGAGGTCATTTCAGCTTTTTACTTGTCTAGAATACAACTTGACTAGTGTGAACGTGATTGGCTTGCTCAAAAAAATACGTCTTAAATTTTAAAGTGAGGTTATATTGTTATTGTCATATGCCATACCTCTAAAAATGAGTAATATAAGTGTAGTAATAAAAAGATAAATAAATTTCCTGAAATTTACGAGAAGTACGATGTACGACGTACCATCACAGCTTTTTTCCAAAAAATGTATATTCATGTTAGCTCTAATATGCATACTAAAAAAACTTAATAATTTAGGGGAGGGGGGTTAACAACTACCCCAAAAATACGTAAAATTCAATAACTTTGTAATCATTTCTTATGCCATTACAGTTTTCTTCAAAAAAAATTATATTCATGTCAGCTCTAATATTCATACAGAAATGGGTCATCCAGAAACGTATTTAGGGCATAAAAAAATGTTTTTTTATTTTTCCATTAAAACTTATTTTTAACTGCCATCCATTTTTCTTATTTAGCGATTTTTTGGGTGTATTTTATTCGCTAATCATCTAAGAATACCTTCTACTTCACACCAGCTCATTCGACGCCATTTTAATTATATACTTGATTCAATTAACTTGTTTATATATGAACACAACCTAAATTCAAGTTACTTGACTTCAAGCGACTTGAATTCAAATAACTTGACTGTTGTGAACTCCGCTTAAGAGCTCTATTATATGTTGGTACATACACCGATGGTGGACTGATTTCCTATAATTTTAAAAAATAAAACAAAACTCAAGCAACCCTCCATATCCCTGTATACAAGTCATATAAGATATCTATGGAAACATCGACTACGCGGTCAAAAATGGTGGAGCAGATCAACCTAGCTCTTGCTGCTTTATAGCAAGCTGCTCTAGCCAAGCAACCAAACAGGGAGATCGTCTGCCTGGCCCAAACACGCAACTCATAGCAGAAAGAGCAAACGAAACGAACACCCCTCTAGTGTGTAAGAAGAACTTTATACGTTTTCGTTTTGCTTGGGTTACAGTTACGATTGACAGTTAAACAATGAACTAAATTTCACTTGTCAAACAAATTGGTGACAAATGCCTTTATATTCGCTGTTTATCTGTCAACCGTAATCTTAGTCAATGAAAAGCGAAAACGTGTCTTCTTTCTTGTATGTCAAACTTATCCGATGTTCAAAGTGGGAGTCTGGGTACATGGTGTCATTTCCTAGTGCCGACAGTTGATTTGGCGAAAGTTCGAATGAGGCCTTATAAAAGTATGGACATTGCAGACTACGTTCGCATATAGCGTCCTGGTGGATTTTGGCTTTTAATGTCAACCGAAACAGGGAAAGTCAGTGTCAGTGTGTCGAGTCGCCCTGATCTAGATATTTTTCACCGATACGCTTTACAATACGTAAAGTACTGTATCGCATTGTATCGTAGGGCATTATACCAGTACAAAATATCGAATATCGAAAAGAAAAATCCGGTACCTAAAAGTATCGTACCGTACCGCACATTCCTAGTCCCAAAGGTATACAAGCGATAGATAACCTTTAGACAGTCATTTAAAGGGCTGGGAAAATCCCTACGTATGTTTCCAGCTCTGGATGTGTGATTCGGACTTTTTCAGGGGCTGCCAAAAAATAAAAATGTAAAAAAAATAATAAAAAACTTTAGATTTATTAAAACCAAATTATTACAATAATTATTCAATAAAATAAATTATTTTTTTATTACAGTTTTATCTATTTACATTACACACATTACAAATTATAACAATCAACAAAAAATAGTACAATACGTCGACAAAACTAATATTCTTTTTGTATTACATCAACTACATCTTCTACAATTCCCTTTAGAATATTTCTATAATGCTCATTTTCCCATGATAGATCCACTATCTCGATTTTGTGATGGTTCAAATAATAGTCAAGCTTTTCTTGATCATGGAAAATTTCTTCTCTAAAATCTGCATCTATGTGAAGTATCTGAGCATACATGAATGCTCCCACAATTGCTGCTGACTTTATAAATTGTATATCTTCATCAAGTGTTTTTTTAGGAAAAATTACCTCCGGGTCAAAGTTAAATTGTCTAATGTTTTCACTAAGGCGTTGGAAATACTCCTCGACTAATACTTTTAAATATTTATCTCTTGTTTCTTTGGTGGAATTCTCAATTAAGAAAAATATGAGTTCATAACTGGGTGGAACATATCGAAGTAGTTGAAAATCAATTAACATACCTTCTGTGATGACTTTATCTTGATTAAATTTAAACAGCATATTTCCCACGTGCATGTCACCATGACAAATCACATTTCTTATGGTGTTTGATTTCTTCACTTTCGAAAAAAGCGATAAAAAAGCCTTTTTAAGTCGTGTTTTAATTTCTTCGGGAGATGCATTAAGCTTTTTAGTAAGTTCGGGAAATTTTTCAACAACATAATAAAACGCTTCTAACCCAGAATCAAAATGTGGTTTTAAATGATGATTTTCTTCATAAATTAAAAAGTTTTCCTCGAAAAATTCCTCGTAATACTGATCCATTCTAATTATTTTTCCTGATTCTTTCGACAGAATCTCTTCTAAAACAATTGTGCTGGCATGCAATTTTGCCAAATTTCTGACAGTGGCTCTTAACCCTTCATAATTTAAAACTGTATTTGGTTTAAGACTCGAATAACCTTGTCGACCAAGGTCATCAAGAACTATAAGCCAGTTGACTCTACTGAGGTAGCACATTGGAGCAAAATCTAGTAAGCTATCTAAACCATGCTTAGAAAATAACGGAATAAGGGTTTGGTAGAAGAACTCCTCTTTTTTTGCAGGTCCACTTTCAACAATATGTTTCATTAAATCTGTGGAAGTTTTTATAAATTTTGCAAAAAGTTGTAGTTCCTGTGCATTTCTTTGAGTTGCCACTTTAATGTCTAAATGAAAGTATTCGCCTAAATGTCCGTTCTTTTCACTTAAAGCCACAAGACTGTAGCTCAAGAGGTTAAAGTTACTGGATCCTATTTTATTCTTCGTCACTTCGTAGATGTCTTCCTGATTTATTAAAGGATATTTGAGAAAGTAAAATATATTTTTGAGAATTTCTTGAAGTTTTTGGGACTTTTTCCACTTAAGACAATAACTGGCAATGTTAAATTTAACAACGGGAAGCAACACTTTCACCTGATGTTCACTGTAGGATTTAGTTATTCTGTCAGTAATGTTACTGTGCAACTTCTGAAGAAATTGAGATAACGAATTAAAATAGTGAAGTATTAAGTTTTCAAAGTGTTCCTGTCTAAACTTCTCATCACTAAGTGCAAAAATATATAATAGTGCGTCATATGCTGGAGGCACTATTGTTGTTGAAGAAACATTAAGAAAAATACTTTTGTTTTCATCTTGGCGGACGTAGACATTCTGTGCCATAGGACTCCAGATACTTTTAACAAACAAATTAGACGTGCCAACTAATTCATTAAGAGCTACCTGAAGATCCTCCAATGATTTTTGTACTACCGCTTTGTCTAACTCTTTAAAGAATTCCAACGATACGACTGTGTCAGCAATATCCTTCAGGATCCATTCACCTGAACTGTTAACTTCACTGTTGACTAAATCCAGAGCTTGATGTTCAGCCAAATCCTTTAAAATTATTTTCAGGCACTCTGCACTATTTAGCGCTGGCGGCACAAAATCTTCCAGCTCATGCCGATTTTCAAAAGCACCATAGCACTTTTTGTTGTTGTCTTCTAACAGAAACACAGGCCAAGCGACTTTCGAATTCTTAATTTGCTCTCCTTTAATCTCGAAAATTTCAGGAATTTGTACTAAAACGTAATTCTGGTCGATGCCATTTCCTTTCACATTAAATATTGTAAAATCTTCATTAGTTTTGCATTGATTTGCCGAAAATAAAATCTCGCCTTCTTTGCAAGACGAAAAACATTTCTCTAAAACGTCGTGAATATGTTGACGCGTAAATAAATTAAGGAACTTCATTTCTCGGAATTTGAATAAAATAAATAATGTAAGAAACAATTAGGTACTTACCAATGATTTTGTTCATGAAATTATTATATTTATATAGTCGACTAGTCGTCATTAGCCGAGAAATGGCATTAAAAAATATAATAAAAATGTTTTGAGGATTATTTTTGATATCACTAAATAGTTAAAATTATGTTTGTCATGTAAGAAAATTGAGCAAAGAAAAATAGCTTTTGAGACGAATAAGAAAGCACACTAGCATAACAGTGGTGTCCTATCAAACTAAAAAAAATTATTTAATATTTATTTGAAATAAATAATATTCAATTCAAAAATTCACGAAGGGCCCTTGTATAATTGTCAAATTTATAAAATAAAACAATAATTTCAGTCCGTTTCAGACTGTGGATAGAATTATTAGAATTACCAGTTCAATATTTTGTGGAAAGTGAAAATTTTGTACCCCGAGAATTTGGGCGTATACTGAGTGACATTGGTAGTAGCCAGTACGAGTAGTTTCCCCAATAATTTTTTCCCTAGTTTTTGAACGTATAAAAATTTTGTGTAATAATTGTCATTCAAAACAATTTTCCGTTTAACTGCAAGTGATATAAACTTTTTTATTTTAAATAGAAACCTATCATTTTTATTCTCCAGGAAATTTCCTTTTCAGTGATATACTATCATACATAATAATTCGATAAAAATACCGTAGGTTCATATCTGCAATCCTAAATGCCACAGGCTAAAGCATATGACTAACGATTTATAACAATTATTGGTGTCATCAATTAATAGTTACTCTGGTAAAGGCCAGCATGTATGACAACAAACCATCGACTAGCTCATAAATAGCGGGTCAGTATACTTGAAGGAGGATTTACTAATTTTAGCTCACTATTGCCACATGATACTGAGCAATCAATGTACTTACCAAAAATAAATGTACACTCCTACAGATCTAATTTAGCGCCACTTAAAGTAGGAAATGTGTCAAACAGCCCACTAGCAATAATTATAGCTCCTGTAAGTAAACTTAAAAGTGCACATAATGAAACAACGTTCAAAGTAAATTAAATGTTTAATTTAAAAAGTAAAGCATCAGTTGAGAAGAAAAAGAAAATGATAATCATTTAACTATCCCTAGGAAGTTGCAACACCTTTAAAACGCTAGAACAGTATTTTAATCAGTTTCCTTCATAAATATGGCTATTGGCAGCATTTGACTTTTCTAAGCGATTATAAAACTAAGTACTTGTCTTGATGGTGATGTAACCTTGAAACATCAAGTATGGAGCGCACTTCTCCACTAATCTACCTCAAGGGGCTTAAACAGGAACACACGTCCAAGATCTCTTGAAACTATCAAAAACCCAAGCACCGCCAGAAAAAAATCAAAGGTGCAGTCTCCGAAGCATCCCAATTTGCCCTTAAAGGAACATCCTGCGAAGATGCTTTAAATATTGGTAACGTCGCTCTTTCGCCAACGCACGTGCCGTCGTCAAGTTCATTCATGGCTCAAAGATTTGTCAAGGCGTAGTGTTTTGTGTGTAACGTTCCTGGCAGGTCGGAATATACGTGTTGTAGTGAAATCTTCAGTGATTTTTGGTTTTTCCTAAAAGGATTTTATCTACAAAATTTGAGAAATGGTGCGTCAGTGCCATATCGGTAGAAAAATGGATTATTTTCATCTGGAACCTTCTTATAACAACTTTGCTCGGTAGCATACAGATGGCTCGGGAAGCCATAGCGCTGACGCGTGGAACCGGAGTTATAGCTCTCTTTTTTCTTTGTCCTTCACACGCACAAATGACAGTTTAAAAGTCACAAATGTCAGACTGGACGGTATGACTGACACTTCTACTTTCTACTTTCATTCGCTCATGCTCGAAAATACCCAAGCAACAACTGAATTACTTGAAAATACAACAGTAACGAACGTTACAATGTTAAAATAAAAAAGTGGCGAAGAACAAGTTTTACATTATACCCAAAGATGGTGTATTATTGTTATCTCTTATTTGTTAAATTATGCCTAGGTCTTTTATGCATTTTCTAAGGATTTGGATGTTTGGTTGTTGGGTCGAGTGCCCTTTTTTGTCTCCTCTTTTACCGCCGCCCATGGCTGCAAAACTATTTGTTTATGGTAAAGTGCAAATTAATGACTTGTCATTTTAAAACAATGCCACGCTTGGAAATATCAAAATATGTTTAATTTAATGTCTACTACTATTAAATTAATGGTTATATCTCAAGAATAAATAATTTATTCTTGTGGTTATAACTTGATTTCAGACGTATTATATTTATGTATTTTTTCTTAAATTTAAGTTAAATAAAGTAAATAAAAGCTAAAAGAATTAACTAAAACAATTTAATGGTGGTAAAGAGCTGACATCACTGTGTATATTTGAGTTTGTTGAGCCTCTTATTTCGCAAATGGCGCAATTCCAATTTTTGCGATTTTAAGCTAATATCAAAAACGTGTTCTGCAAAGTGATCTCTCTTTTTTTTACAAATAAGTTATGTCGAATTTTACAAATAAGTCAGTACCAGGCCGGTAAAAATGGGGTTAATGAAAGCAAGGGTATGAGTCCCGGGTAGGTCGGTTAACTAATTTTTTGATTATACTCCACCAAAAAAGCAGCCTGGTCTTTGGTATGTAAGATTTTTGATTTGCCTCAAGACCAAAACGAAAGTGTTTCCAGTTAAATTTTTTAATAAGTCAGTATAAGTTTTTCTTGATTTTTGTTTTCTTTTATTACATTTTTTTTTTAGATTTTAGATCATTTTACTCACATACATTAAATAAAATAAAAGAAAGGAAAATGATTGCTCGACGATTTATTTTGTTTAGAATTCAATCTAAAACCTCGGCTAAATAAAATTGCTGTTTCCTTATAGAAAATAATGTCATCATTTTCAAATTTTTTTTATCTGAGACAATCTACGTAGACTTTAAGGCTTAGTACTAACGTACCGTGGGCCTTTAAGAAAGGATATGCAATCTATTGACACGGGATGTAAAGGATTGTAGGTTGGGAGGGAAAGGAAAACATATGCAGGCAATTTGTTCCATAATCTAGATACCCTGGGTATGAATGAGCATTGCGATGTTCTAGGCTTTTGTAGCTGGATAACAAAGGGGTGCATATGTAACGCGCTTCTTGTTGTTCTGTGGGGACCAGTCCAGGGGGGGGGGGGTCTTCTGAGTAAAATCCGTGGAAATATCGGTAGAAAAGGAATAGATCCCCAACAACGTGGCGATGAGCGAGAGAAGGGAGTTTTCTTGTGAGGATTAGGTCATTAATGAGTCGAATGGCTCTCTTTTAGATAGGATCAAGGGTATTAAGTGTCGAAGGATGCTGTTCCCCATATGTGGTTAGGTTAGGTTTTATTTGGGAGACATATAGATAGTGGGTAAGTGGGAGAGGGACAAGTATTTCCTGGCTCGGACAGGCGCGGTTAGGTTTATTTTAAATGATCCACCTAATAATTTATTTTTTAAAACCAAAAAATAATTATCTTTTCTTTCAAAAAAATGCAAGTTCCATGCGAAAACTCCCCAAGAAATAATCAAGCCAAGCTTATTTCGGGCTAGGCCGTATTTCAAATTGACCTCACAGGTTTGTATTTAAATAGAAAACTATATAACTGCATTTAAACTAAGAAAGAAACAAGCACACGCGCTTTAGGAAGTTAAAAAGAGACAAATATATCACATAATTGTCGCCGGCCCACCAATAATAACGGACCACTATGGAAACACACCCTAACCGCCCCGTGAAATATACTATTGCAAAACCTTTGGGTTAGACAAAGAAAAACTAATGTACCTAATATGCACATTGTATTTGCATAAACTTTTGTTCACGTTTTATACGCCGCGCCGGCACTTATTATTAGTTTAAGAGGTGTTTCGGCTTCCCTAATTTTGTTGCATAACATGTTTTTGATATTATTTGATATTTGTGTTGTGCCCTTTGTGTAGTAGGATAGTGCTTGAGTATTTGTGTTAACAATGGCTTTAACCGTGCAAGAAACAGTTTGCATGATTACATGTAATTTAAAAAAAACGTCACAGCAAAAATGCAATTTTAGTATTTTATGTTTTTTTGCGGTGTTTATTTGTAGGTAAGTAATTTCTTGGCAGAAGTAGGCATATTAAGTATTGAAAATCCTTTCTTAATTAAAAAAGTGTATTTTGCTTATTACGTTCATATAACTAGTTATCCATGAAATTTGCCCCACCTGTAAAAAAAACTCACGGGCCGCGGCTAGGCTCGGAAGAGAAAACCAAGCTTTTTAGATGCTAACATGGCTATTAAAGTAATATGTTTGTGCCAGCTGAGATCGTGTTCGAAAGCGATGCCAACAAGATCGAACGTTTCTGGGTTCCGTAGGGCCTGACCATTCGTGTGTATGGGATAAGTGTGACTAGATTTTTTGGTTGACAGCGAGCAAGACGGTTTTGGAGGCCTTGCACTGAACAAGATTTTTGGCACCCTGATCTAAGATTAATTGGAAATCTTGCGAGGAAAAGCTGCATAGATCTGCGTGTATTATCCAGCTATTGATGAAAGCTTTAAGCGTTTATTTGGGGTTTTCTAAAGACACAAATGCAATTCATTCATTTCCCAAAAACTGAAAAAAAATAATTATAATATTCACCATTTTGTCAAGAACTTTCTTAAATTGAAACAAAACTCAAATTAGTGTAATTAATGGTGGGATCCATCCATAACCTTCTCGATGTGCTTCGCTAGACAGAGACGACTGTCTCGTGACTGTCTCCCTTAATAATTTCATGTCTTTGAGAACAGATTTGTTAACATATATTGTGTGTAACATATATTTAGGTGCACCGTAAGAGTTGTATTGTTTAATAAATAAATAGCTTTTTACTTTTTAGTTTTTCAGTGCTGATAGTAAAAAAATGCCGTGGATTCTTTTAAGCATTGTGTTTTAGTTATTAGTTAATGGACCGTTTTGTACATTAATGGATATACCTACTGTTTTGTTAGTGTTGTATAAGTTTAACGTAAGACCTAACAAACCCATTCTATTTTCTTTGGTAAAATGTTTCTACGGAAGTGGATTTTACAGAGATTTTACTTTAAAAGTAACAAAAACATTAGCTGTCGTTTTTAATAGAGCGGAAAGTGACAAAATGCCTTGGAATCTTTTTTCAATGAAACTTTTGTTAAGTTTAAATATTAGTAGAGTGTTGGTTTCTTGCATTAATGGCTGTACTGTGTTGTTGATGTGTATTTGTTAACCTAATACATTTTCAAAAGAAGTGTGTTGTAAAGGGATAATATGTTTCTTGCCAGTGGCGACTACCGTCCGTCGGTTGGAGAAAGTTTAAGTTCAATAAGTGAATTTCATAACTCCCTGTATATAAATAAATAAATAAATATATATATATATATATATATATATATATATATATATATATATATATATATATATATATATATATATATGTATATATATATATATATATATATATATATATATATATATATATATATATATATATATATATAAATCGCGATAGCAGAAGGTCAAAGAAAATAATCCTCATTATTTTTATTTTTCATTTTACGGCCTTCTTGCTGCACTAGCGAAGAAGTTACTTTTTGCATTTACATTTAATATATAGGTTTATAATTTTTATCCTTCCCAAAACAATCGGTTTAGCATGATTCGATGATTCTCCCAGTCATAGTGGGCTTTATCAAAATCTATTTGTGTATATCTTTATTGTGTAAACTTGCGCAGGGTTTAAATAAAACCATAACCTAACAACTAACATGCATTTCAAGATTTATACAATAAGAATTGGATAAAGCCCACTATGACTGGGCGAAACGTTTGTTTTGTTGATGACATAAATTATAACCTTATATATATATATATATATATATATATATATATATATATATATATATATATATATATATATATATATATATATATATATATATATATATATATTATTTGGGTTGGGAAAAGCAAATCCGTTCTTAAATTTGCTGTATTTTGCAGGGGCATTATATACGGCATTACATACGGCATTATATGCCATTTTAAAACGTCCTAACCTTTTTATTCTTAAGTGTACACAATTTATAAATAGAAATTCTTATTCCTCTACCTTTTTAACTTAAAAAAGGTATATTTTATTATTATCGCAAATGCATTTAAATTCGGTGTTGCCCAGAATAAATAAAAAAAATGTTGTCATTGTCACTGTTACCTATATCATTGTCAACGCAATTCTATTTCTCTCAACCACAAAATTCGCTTTGAAATTTTTATTAGTATTTACATTGCATAATGTCACCTCACAATGTTATCAAATATTGAAATGACGGATATGGTTGCTACAAAATCACTTAAATAAGGTATTTCCTTACCACGTGATTGGGCGAGGCAATAAACATCCATGGCTTCCCCGTAGCCCTGACTTGAATCTACTTGATTTTTACTTATGGGGATAGATAAAAGATCTTGTGTACTCGTATTTAGCTTAATAGAGGAGATGAGCTTTGGCTAAGGGTAGTAGCTGCAGAAAATGCCGTAAGAAATTTACATTCAACTTTTTTGCCGTTAGAAATTTTCTAAAAAGATGTCGCAAATGTATCGAGGCAAACGGTGGGCATTTTGAACATTTGCTAAAAAATATTTAAATTTATATACCTTGCATCTGTTAATTATGTTATTTTAAAGCAATACTTCAAACGGTCATGAGCTAATTTTTAGGGGTTTATTTTTTCATTGTATACTTGTAGTTTATTTGGTTTAATTATTTTCCCATGCTATTTGCATTTCCTTAAAAAACGGGTTTATTTTTTGCTGATACAATTTTTTTTTGTTTATTCTGTGCAACGCCGAATTCAAATGCATTATTTTTTAAATAGTTGCTTCTAGCGACGTTGGCGGCATTCGGCAATTCAATCTTTTTCTTCGTTTTGCTCGGAATTTTTAACAGACACGTGATCGGTCGTACTGTTTACAATAATAGGTCATGTGTCCGTCAAAAATTCCGAGCAAAACGATGGAAAAGATGGAATTGCCGAACGCCGCTATTGTAAAAAGGTAGAAGAATAAGAATTTCTATTCAAAAATTATGTACACTGAAGCACAAAAAAGTTGGGACGTTTTAAAATGGCATTCAATGCCGTATGTAGCGCCCCCTACAAAATACAGCAAAATTTGAGAACGGATTTGCTTTTACCATCCCAAAAAATCCCCGCCCGCTAAATTTTGCCAATTTATTTAGTATGTTTTAAAACATAGCGATAAAAATGTCAAATAAAATTTTAACCTTAACACCCTTGTAATTATCAACTTTTGTACCAAGATAAGTACGGTTAAATCGACCTGAATTAAGCTTGGGAGTACAGCTAAGATATGGCCCGTTCGTTAACAAACACCCAGTATAATCCCGCTATAACCCGTAATGCTTATTTATTACAGTTGCGTCCATTAAGATGTAAAAATAACTACAAAAAATCTTAAAAATCATTTTTTATTAAATCAATCATATCCTCCACAAGTCCTCTTAAAATATTGCTATAATGGTTAGTTTTCCAGGATAAATCCACTAGCTCGTCTTTATGTTTAATTAAGTAGTATTCAAACTTTTCCTCTTCATGAGTAATTTCTTCTCTTAAAGCTGGCTCTATGTGGAATATGTGTGCATGCATAAAAGCTCCCACAATCCCTGCCGACATCATAAAATGTACGTTTTCATCAAAAGTTTTTTTCGGAAAAACTTCCTCTGGGTCATAGTTAAATTTTTTTATGTTTTCAATAACATTTTGATAATATTCTTCAATTAATACTTTTAGATATTTGTCTCTTGTTTCTTTCGTAGAATTGTAAAATAGGAAGACTATGAGGTCATAGCTTGGTGAAGTATAGCGAAGCATTTGAAAATCAACCAAAATTGCTTTTTTTATTAAGTTGTCACTAAATTTAAATAGCATATTTGCACCAAAAACATCACCATGGTTAATAACATTTCTTATTGCGTCTGATTTCTTAACCTTCGAAAAAAGGGATAAGTAAAGCCTCTTCAAGTGATTTTTAACTTCCTGTCGTGATAAGTTAAGCTGTTCAGTAACTTCGGGGAACTTTTCCACAACATAGTACATTATCTCTAAGGTATAATCATATCTTTCTTTTAAATGATGGCCTTCCTCATAAACTAAATTTTTTTCCTCCAGAAATTGTCCGTAAGATTCATCGAGTCTTACAGTTGTTCCTAATTTTTCGGATAAAATTTCTTCTAGAATGATGGTGCAGGAATGAAATTTTGCAAACTGTTTAACGACGGCCCTTAATCCATCATAATCAAAAACTGTATTGGGTTTAAAGGCGACATAGCCGTCCCGACTAAGGTCATCAAGGATCAATAGCCAGTCAACTCTAGCTAGATAACATCTTGGAGCAAAGTCTAGTAAGCTGTTCAAACCATGCTCAGCAAATAATGGAAGTAGCAGTTTGTAGAAAAATTCTTCTTTCTTTGAAGGTCCACTCTTGACAAGATTTTCTATCCGCTCTACAGAAGTAATTAAAAATTTTGCGAAAAGATGTAGTTCTTGTTGAATTCCTTGAGTGCCAACTTTAATGTTTAAGTGAAAATATTCCCCTAAATGTCCGTTTTTTTCACTCAGAGGTACAAGAGTATAGTCTAAAAGGTCACAATAACAAGATCCAATTTTATTTTTTGTTGCCTCATAAACGTCTTCCTGGTTAATTAGAGGATATTTGAGGAAGTATGAGATATTTGTAAGTATTTCTTGAAGTTTCTGGGATTCCCCCAACTTAAGAAAAGAAGTGACAATATTGAATTTAACAACGGGAAGCAAGACTCTTACTTGATGTTCCATGTAGCTTCTGGTTAGCTCATTAATAGTATTACTACGTAGCCTCTGAAGTGAATTAGTTAACGATTCAAAATAATAGAGTAATAGATTTTCGAAATGTCCTAGTCTGAATTTTTCATTGCTAAGGGCAAAAATATACAGTAAAGCATCGTGGATAGGGGGTACCACTTCTGTTGACGATGTAGTAAGAAAAATACTTTTGTTGGTATTTTGATTTATATAGACATTGTTATCTGACAAGCATCCAATACTTCTGACAAACAAATTGGAACTTTTAAATAACTTGTTAACGGCTAGCTGAAGATTTTCTATTGTCTGTTGTATCACTGTTACATCAAAATCCTTAATGAAATCCATCGATATGACAGCATTAATAGAATCTTGAATGTCGTACTCACTAGGGCGTTGAATTCCTTCTCCGTTGGCTATATCTAAGGCGTGAATTTTTGCTAAAGCATCTAAAACAGTTTTAAGACATTCTGTGTTGTTTTGCTCGGGGTAAACAAAGTGTTCTATTCCAAGTGGATATTCAAAAGCACCATAGCACTCTTTATTTATGTCCTCTATAACAAACACTGGATACAAAACGTTTATATTTTTCACTTGTTGTCCTTTCCCTGTCTTCAAATTGTTAGAAATTTTTACTAAAACGTATTTTTGCTCAACGTCATTACCTTTTACAATCAAAAACGAATGACTTTTGTTAGTTTTGCAATATTCCGAGGAATATAAAATTTCACTGCCATCTGGAAATGGCAAACTATTTTTTAAAACGTCGTATATATGTTGGTGTTCAAATAAAGTTAGGAAATCCATCTTTAAATGAGATAATTGGTTTGATGCTATTAAATAATCATTAATCACTGGATACAACAATATTTTATAAACTGGCTTGCAGGTACAACTGCACGGAACGCAAATAAAATACTAACACCAACAAGTACTATGAGATTGTCAAGTATTATTGATAAAAACAAATTATACAGAAAACGTACGTACATATTATATACTTGGTAAACAACGAGCTTTGATTAAATAATTCCAAGGAAGATATATATGTACATACGTCAAAAGTGGTTGATCGTTGTCCGTACAGCGACCGGCTTTATTTTTTGCTGATCCAAAATTTTTTACCTCTTATTGATTTTGTACTACGCCAAATTCAAATGCATTTTTCTTAAAAACAGTTGCTTTTAGCGACATTAAACAAGTCTATACTTAAGTAGAAGTAGCTAGAGAAATAAGAATTTTTATTCAGAAATCATGTACACTGAAGCACAAAGAGTTTGAGACGTTTTAAAATGGCATTTAATGTCGTATGTACCATTGCGCCCAAAAAAACTACGACAACAAAATTTGCTGAAATTTACTGTGATCTAGACTATTACGTATTACCTTCGGTCGGACCTCATACAGGTATCATGTGACAGTTGTCAGTTTGATTTATTTAAATAATTGATTTTACATTTACTTCCTCAATATGCCTCATTTGACCCCCCGTAAAAATCAATTATCTACAGTCGATTGTGAGACGGTGTCAATATAAGAAAGATAGCTGATGAAGTCGACAAAAATACCGTGCTGTTGGTAAAGCAAAATGTTGCAGAGCATAGAGCTATTAATTATCAGAAAATCAGGTTCTGGTCGCCTCACACTTTCGACGCAAGATCAAGATAGAGAATTAGTTGATTTTTTAAGAGATCGCCCCTTTGAAACCGCTATAAAGGCCAAAGAAGAGATCAATTTCCCAGGGTCAGTTAATACGGCTTGTAGAAGAATTCGCGATTCTGATATATAAGGAATCGATATGCGGCTAATAAAATATTTTTAACGGACAGAGACAAACAAATCTGGTTAGATTTTTCCCATAAATACCTCAACCAGAATAATTTGTGGGTAACAGTGGTATTTTTAGACACAAAACATTTCGGTCCTGTAATAATGGGAGATTCCGTGTTTATTCTTTTTTGTAAAATTTTGGCATGAAAGCAAAAATATAGTTATTAGTTGGAAGTTGTGATTACTCTCGTCGTTTAAAAATGGAAATAAATATGTAATAATATTGTAATATTATTATTTGCTATTTCGTTGCTTGCGGAGCGTTTGCTCAGGTTTGCTCAGTTTTCATCGATATCGATATATATTTATATACATACGTTCAAATTCTTAATAATCCTTTAGATTTCCTCTTAACTTGTTTCAAGCCGTAATGCCCCAATATCGAGCACAGAATATCTTTAGGAAATTCAGTCAACTTTGGCAACACTGCATATAACTGACATTTTATTATGCAATTTTTCAAATTTCAATATTTTTTTTAAAGAAAAATACTGAATATTCCGCAATTTTTTTCCAAAAAAAATACTATTTGAAATACCGATTTTTCGGAGAGATATGAAAAAATTTTTAATTCGGGTGTCCGGAAAGCGTTCCGGACCCGATAAAAGCTATAAATAAGTATAATTTCCAACCAGTAAATGAATATGACCTCCGCGAAAGAATAAACCAAGCTTGGGATGAAATCAACGCAAATACTTCCAAACTTTTAAGTATGCCGCGAAGGTTGCAAGATGTTATACAGTTATCGTTAAAAATGGTGCAATGACCAAATATTAAAAACATGTAAAATGTGTTTTAATTTAGATTTTTAATTGATTTCATATTTTTACCTATTGATTTTGATTTAAGTTTTAAGGTTTGATTGCGTTTTGATTTTTCATTCATGTTTAATATACGCTTAATGTTGTTTTGATTAATTGAAAAAAAAATTATAATCCAAAATTATGACTTTGGGGTTCCTATATCTATATCTGTTTTATCTATATCAACCGTAAAATTCAGACAAAATAAAAACATACTTGTGATTTTACCTCGTATCACAAAGTATAAAAGGTAAAAATCTTGTAATCCAGGTTACTTTCTAGAGGGCTAGGTGCTAATATTTCCACCTTCTGAGTAGCTCTTTAAAGTGTCGGAGCTACAACTCAGCTGTCCCAGTATTACAATTTTGTTGTCCTAGTTTTTTTTTGGGCGTAATGGTACAAAATACAGCAAATTTGAGAACGGATTTGCTTTTCCCATCACAAAAAAACACCGCCTGCCAAATTTTGTTATTTTATTTAGTATCTTTCAAAACATATCGATAAAAATGTAAAATAATTTTTTTACTTTAACACCCTGAACCTCTCTTTTTATCAACTTTTGTACTAAGATAAGTTAGGTTAAATCGAAATTGAGCTAGGGAAGGCGCTGTTCGTTATGACACATTCGTTAACAAACACCCAGTATAATCCGGCTTACTTACAATCTGTAATGCTTATTTATTACAGTTGCGTCCGTTAATGTGTCTCTTTGTTGTAAAAATAACTACAAAAAATCTTAAAAATCGTTTTTTATTAAATCAATCATATCCTCCACAAGTCCTCTTAAAATATTTCTATAATGGTTAGTTTTCCAGGATAAATCCACTAGCTCGTCTTTATGTTTATTTAAGTAGTAATCAAACTTTTCTTCTTCATGAGCAATTTCTTCTCTTAAAGCTGGATCTATGTGAAGTATATGTGCATACATAAAAGCTCCCACAATCCCTGCTGACATCATAACACTTACGTTTGCATCAAAAGTTTTTTTCGGAAAAACTTTCTCTGGTTCATAGTTAAATTTTCTTACGTTTTCACTAACACATTGATAATACTCTTCAATTAGTATTTTTAGATATTTGTCCCTTGTTTCTTTTGTAGAATTGTAAAATAGGAAGACTAAAAGGTCATAGTTTGGCGAAGCATATCTAAGCATTTGAAAATCAACCAAAATTGCTTTTGTAATTAAGTTGTCACCAAACTTAAATAGCATATTTGCACCAAAAACATCGCCATGATTAATAACATTTCTTATTGCGTCTGATTTCTTAACCTTCGAAAAAAGGGATAAGTAAAGCCTCTTCAAGCGACTTTTAACTTCCTGACGTGGTAAGTTAAGCTTTTCAGTAACTTCGGGAAGCTTTTCCACAATATAGTACAATATTTCTAAAGTATAATCATATCCTTCTTTTA
Source organism: Philopedon plagiatum (assembly GCA_963971165.1). Classification (NCBI taxonomy): domain Eukaryota; kingdom Metazoa; phylum Arthropoda; class Insecta; order Coleoptera; family Curculionidae; genus Philopedon; species Philopedon plagiatum. The sequence goes on along the minus strand of OZ020189.1, from coordinate 12,395,913 downwards.
AATGATGGCCTTCCTCATAAATTAAAATACTTTCCTTCAGAAATTGTCCGTAAGTTTCATCGAGTCTTACAGTTGTTCCTAATTTTTTGGATAAAATTTCTTCTAGAATGATGGTGCAGGAATGAAATTTTGCCAACTGTTTAACGACAGCCCTTAATCCATCATAATCAAAAACTGTATTGGGTTTAAAGGCGACATAGCCGTCTCGACTAAGGTCATCAAGAATCAACAACCAGTCAACTCTAGCTAGATAACATGTTGAAGCAAAATCTAGTAAGCTGTCCAAACCATGCTCAGCGAATAATGGAAGTAACGTTTTGTAGAAAAATTCTTCTTTCTTTGAAGGTCCACTCTTGAGAACATTTTCCATCCACTTTACGGGAGTTATTAAAAATTTTGCAAAAAGATGTAGTTCTTGTTGTATTCCTTGAGTGCCAATTTTGATGTTTAAGTGAAAATATTCCCCTAAATGTCCGTTTTTTTCACTCAGGGGTACAAGAGTATAGTCCAGAAGGTCACAATTACAAGATCCAATTTTATTTTTGGTCGCTTCGTAAACGTCTTCCTGGTTAATTAGAGGGTATTTGAGGAAGTACGAGATATTTGTAAGTACTTCTTGAAATTTTTGGGAATTCCCCAACTTAAGAAAAGAAGTGACAATCTTGAATTTAACAACGGGAAGCAAGACTCTTACTTGATGTTCCATGTAGCTTCTGGTTAGCTCAGTAGTATTACTACGTAGCTTCTGAAGCGAACTAGTTAACTATTCAAAATAATAGAGTAATAAATTTTCAAAATACCCTTCTCTGAATTTTTCGTTGCTAAGGGCAAAAATATACAGTAAAGCATCTTGGATAGGGGGTACCACTTTTGTTGACGATGTAATAAGAAAAATGCTTACGTTGGTATTTTGATTTATATAGACATTGTTATCTGACAAGCATCCAATACTTCTGACAAACAATTTGGAACTTTTATATAACTTGTTAACGGCTAGCTGAAGATTTTCTATTGTCTGCTTTGTCACTGTTACATCAAAATCCTTAATGAAATCCATCGATATGACAGCATTAGTAGAATCTTTAATGTCGTACTCTGTAGGGCGGTGAATTTCTTCTATATTGGCTATATCTAAGGCGTGAGTTTTGGCCAAAGCATCTAAAACAATTTTAAGACCTTCTGTGTTGTTTTGCTCGGGGGAAACAAAGTGTTCTATTCCATGTGGATGTTCAAAAGCGCCATAATACTCTTTATGTATGTTCTCTATAACAAACACTGGATGCAGAACGTTTATATTCTTCATTTGTTGTCCTTTCCCTGCCTTCAAATTGTTAGAAATTCTTACTAAAACGTATTTTTGCTCAAAACCATTACCTTTTACATTCAAAAACCTAAAATTTTTGTTAGTTTTGCAATATTCCGAGGAATACCAAATTTCACTACCATCTGGATATGATAAACTATTTTTTAAAACATCGTATACATGTTGGTGTTCAAATGAAGTTAGGAAATCCATCTTTAAATGAGATAATTTGTTTGAAGCTATTAAATAATCACTGAACAGTGTTTTATTAACCGACTTGCGGATACAACTGCACGTAACGCAGATAAAATACTAACACTAACAGGTACTGTGGGATTTTCAAGTATTATTGATAAAAACAAACTGTACAGAAAATATAGGATGTACTTGGTAAACACGAACTCCAATTACATATTTCCAAGGAAAAGATATACGTCAAAAGTGGTTGCCCGTTGTCCGTACATCGAGGGGCTTCAAGGTTGCCGCTCATTTATTAACACGGCATCGCCTCGCCTTTATCCCCCCGATAAAGCTTGCACCGGGTGAGTCAACGATTGCGCGGAGCAATTTTATGCCTTGAAAATAAGATTTGTCGATAATAAGCTTTTAAGTTTGTAATTTAAACATGTATATTATTGGAAAGGGCTTTGTTTACACATTCCAAAGCCATTATTTTTTATTTTATTTGATTTATGATCAAAATCTGCAAAAAAAAATATCACATAACATTACTCTTATTTTTGCAGGCCGAAAAATCGGAAATACATAAAATACTAGAAGGTCTTATAATACAAAAAAAGAAGTCCAAGATACTTATAGTTTTCCAGGAAAGTAAATCTGTTATATTTTAACCGCTCTCTTACAAATTAATTTTAATAACTATTTTTGGAACATCGCATTTACCCAGCGCGCTGCCAGATAAAATTTTCTGTGGTTCCCAGATTTTGTGTTCCAAATCCCTAGATATCCCTAGACACCACCTAACCTCTATTGACGTTTCCCGTTCATCAAAAAAAGTGCCAATAGGTGTATTTCCTTCTTACTTTGTTTTATATTTTAACTAGCTTTCGCCCGCGACTTCGTCCGCGTGGTATAGGTGATAATAGTGTAGTTTTAGTGTCATGATTATGAATACATTAGGTCGCGTGTGTTGGTGATGACGACGGTGGGAAAATGGTAAGTACGGATAGGTAAGTATCGCTTGCGTTGATTAATATATAAAAGGAAACCGACTGATTGACATATCAACTCACAGCCCACACCGCTGTGCTGGGTCTAGAAGCTTTAAATTTTGCACCGAGGTTTCTTATGTAACGTAGGCATCCGCTAAGGAAGGGTTTTTCAACATTCAGCCCCTAAGGGGGTAAAATAGGGGTTCAAACTTTGTACGGAGACAAAATATTAGATGGTCCTATTAAGTCGAAATTCCATAGAAGTACTCCAAAAAATAAATGTTTAAATACGTGTTTTACAGTTTTTAATGAATCCACCCCTAAAGGGGTGAAATGGGGGTTCAAATTTTGTAATGCAGTAAAATTGTCATACTGCGGACGAAGTCGCGGGCTAAAGCTAGTATATTATGCAATAATTAATTTACTAACAGCACGGTTTTAAAAATAAAAATTATAAATTATTGCGACATACTACTTTCAGAATAATCTTTAAAATGGGGCTGATTAAAGATAACCAATCTTTTTTTTTAATATTATCAGAAATTTATCTTGCACGCCATTTGGTATTACCTTTAATAACTACTGAACACCAAACCGCGGTTTTTTACTATAAGAAAATTCATTATGACGTCAACAATCGGGTTAACTAACTTATAAAACTACTAACAATAAGATTGTGCAAGAAACTGCAGGTTTCCTAAGTGCACTACCTGTTTTTACCTGTAACAGGTAACCAGCACAAATGGATGAACATGAAATAGTCTATTTACCTTTAACAAAGCCGTCTATTTCGTAATTAATGCGAAACGCACCATATTCTATAGAACAGGCGCGGCCCGTGAGTTTTTTTTATAGTTGGGGCAAATTTTGTGGGCGTGATATCAACGTAACAAGCAAAATACACTTTTTTAATTAAGAAAGGTTTTTTAATAATGTGCCTAGTTCTGCCAAGAGAATATTTACGTACCTACACATTAACACCGCAAAAAATATAAAATACTAAAATTGAATTTTTGCTGTTACTTGTTTTAACTTACATGCAAACAGTTGCTTGCACCGTTAAAGCCATTGTTAACACAAGGGGTCTTGTGCACTTAAGGCATGACGAAATTAACACATTTTCGAATAGGCAAAGGAAAGATTACATTCTTTGGACCACTTAAAAAAAAATCGATGGATGATTCAGTTTTTCCAAGAAAATAGCCGAAAAAATAAAAATTTTGAACGTAACACAGCACGGATTTTTACATGTAGACAGTCGACATACAACACACAACACCAAAAATATGTTATAATCATCGCTGTGATATATTATATCACATATGCAAAGATTGAGAATTCACCTTAAAATTTTTAAAATTTTTACTTTTCTATCTATATTTTGTGGTTATTTACGCACCGAATTTTCACACATCGACTAAACCATACCTGAAAGATATCACGGGTCCAATGCTGCGTTGCCAAGTTATTGTGAAAGTCGTAATTTGTAGGTTTTAATGTTTTATAGGCACAGTTACAATTATTATTATTATTAGTAATTACCAAAATATCTTAAAATAAAATTAGGCAAGCTTATATTAAATGTATAAATGTATCGCGAATATTCAGTCAGATTTAAATTAGTGAGCCAGAATTCGCGACAAGCGGCGTGGTGGCCTTGACGGCCACGCGCGCCCTGAAAGCGGTATTATTGGTGGGCCGTTGACAAATTTTGTCTCTTTTTAAATACCTAAAGCGCCTATGTTTTTTTCTCTCTTACCTTTAATGCACTTTATATAGTTCATATATACCTATAAGGTCAATTTAAAATACGGCGAGTCCGGAGCAAACTGGCTTGATTCTTTTTTTGGGAGTTTTCGCATGGAACTTGCACTTTTTTAAAGGAAATGATTATAAAAATAAATTATTAGGTAGATCATTGGAAATAAATTAAGGTGGGTCATTGACCTGCTATAGTATCTAATCCCAAATACTGACACTCTGGCTAGCCACAAAAAATATACAAGGGTTGAACGGCGCACAGTGAGAAAAATGACTAAGTTAGCCGCCCGAAATTGACTTCATATCTAGTTTTTTATCTTTGTATCAGTGCTGGAAACATTCGTACTAATTTCACCAGCTCTTTAAGACGGTGTGTGGGGTGGTACCATCTCGGTCGAAGAATACACACGCTTCGTTCTTCGTTCATACTGACAATCACAAACACCCAGACCTGTACTTTTTTATGGTACAGCACCGGAATCGAACCAGGTGCGGAGCCGTGTTTGAGTGAACCCGCTTCGCATTTTTGCGAACACTGGCTGGAAATGGCTTCTCCGTGCTTCAATACTTGCTCTAACTTCTCCTAACTCTTCGAAATACTTGAGGTGTGAAAATATTAAACTGTATTTCGAAAAAGAATCTTTAGAGTATGCATGATGCATAAACTTATTTTCATATTTTTAGATGTAGAATCTGTCCTTAAAATTTCTTAACATCTTTTTGTAACACCCTGTATATCTCCATACAACCTGTTAACACGTGTCAACACAGTATGTATGTTAACACGTTACGTGTTAATAATATATCGGTTTTAGGAGGGTATATCTGGCGCGTTTCTTTTTGATTTAGCAAAAGCTTGCCTATTTTTTTTTGCCATATTCTATCGCAACTATTTCTGATTTTATATAACATATTAGATATTATGGAGAATACAATGACCTTAGTAACTAAGTGACAACAGGTTCATATAATCTGTTATTGTTTTAAAAGTGATGTAAGCTAGAATACAGTTGCGCAATATCTACAAAAGCAAATATTGACACCATTGATAACCTCCTATATACGGATTTTATGAATATTCAGATACAAATTTTGGTTTAACTTTAGTAAGATACTTAGCAGTGTCTAATATATTTTAAAAAACAATAGCTGTAAGTACGGTTTTTAGTCTATATTTATTTATCTATTCCCTTCAGAAAACTGGGTCATTAACATTGCTCAGTATTTTTGTTAAGGCGGCATTCTCCTAATGCCGTCCTCGTTGGCCAACCCACTTTCATTTTGACATGGTTTTTCCGCTTTAAAATTTTTAACAATAACATTATAAGTATATTAAGCATAGATTCATATCGTGCAAGCAATTCTCAGTCAATTACCTGTTTAAAGTTTCAACGTGTATAATGATTTCATTCAGAAAATTAATATGTTAAAAGATCTATGGTGACATTTTTTTTCTCTCACTAGGACCTCAATATTCTTTGTAAATATTGTTTTTCTAAAATAAATTATAAAATACCTTAAAACTTTCATTAATACGCTAAAAATAGCTATAGAATATGAATCTACGGTTAATATTGTCACAATATTTATACAAAAGAAAAATAAAGCAAGACATTGTACTAAAATTAAATTAAGTTGGCCAACCTTGTCGCCATGTGGAGAATGGCGTTTAGAGAGGTTTCATTTATATTGCGCAATCTTTTACAGCACTTTGTTTCATCCCTAATATTGCTGTTGCTCAGTTTCTTGCTTTTAAAAAACCAATGACTTTCCTGCGTGGACACATAAAAATGATATTATTTATCAAAGAAATGTACAGGTGTCGCGCGTGTCTCGAATTTTTGTGAGTGGCGTTTTTAAGGGATAAAATTTTGATTTTCTTTAATGAATTAGATATCTTCCCTATGTCGGTACATTGCAAACCTACTGCTTTTCTCATAGAAGAAAGTGGATCTAAAAATAACACTCAAATTTCGCGGTGTCATTTTGATATACTTGTTAGGTATGCAGTATGTTCGCGAATGGGATTTAACAGAGGACAAGTGGACCAAATTGTGCAAGATACGTAAAAATGTGTTTGCTTATAAAATAAATATGATTCACGTTATGAAAAAATTAATTTTTTATACAGGGAGCACAAAAAATATGAAAACATTATTTTGCGTAAGAGTAAACATACCTTGTTTATCATTTTCTACTAAAAGAACAAAAAATATGAAATCGGTTTTAAACTAAACCCTAAGCCAAAGTCCAAGATTTCATTAAAAAATTTAAATATTAAAAGAAATGAGTTTTATCACATTATTTTTTTAAAGTCCCAACTATTCTCTCTCACACCTTTAACAAGAGTACTTACTAGTTTCTACATATTTAACAATAATGACACCTATGGGCATGTTTGTCAATATCTTTGTTAAATAAAACAATTATTTAATTCGAAATACTTCTTATTCAAGTGCAATTTTTAAATAAAACGAATATTTAATTAAACTCAAAAGAATATGATTTAAACTAGGCAATACAAAAAGATTTAAAAACTCCACCCCCCTATTCAACAAATTATCTTATTCTAATTGCTTGCTTAGATTAGGAATGCGCATGGAACATCGATGTTTTCAATACATCGATATTTTTTTAAAAAACATGTATGACCAGCCACCCTTTTTGCATGTGCCAAAGCGAATAATATTCTAGAAGCTTCAGCAGCAGAAGATTTTATCAAACTGATTTAGCAGCGTGAAAATTTGTTTTTCCGTGTTTCACGTAAACTAAGCTGCGGGTAACAATTGCATACAGCCTATAAAGCGTATAACACTCAGAAAGTTCTAGTTTATTAAACGATTTTTTTTCGAATTGTGTTAGCAGTCTAAAAATTCGTTTATCCGTGTTCCAGGAGAACGAAGCCCCGGGTAACAATTGTATATAGCCTATGACACCCGTAAAGGAATTGTTCAAATTTGTTCAGTAATTTTTAAAATATTATTTCTTATATGTAGACGAACGTGTTTCACGTGAAAGATGCCGCGGGCAACAGTCGCATATAGTCTTTGACACCCAGGAAGCTCCTAAATTAACGTGTTAACATTAGTAAAGGAGTCTGGCAAATCGTTTCAGTTTTTTTCTGCAATCATCTCTTAAATCATATAAACAAACAAACTCACATGCTCTTTTTACATAGATTTTAATATTCTCAATAATCTGATATAGGTAGGTATATAGTATATCCACTTTATTTCTTTACATTCTTTTGCTATTCTGAAAAACAAGCAATATAAAAACTTTATTGTCTTGCCTTGTTAGCCGGCAGCAAGCAGCTTTAAGGCATAACGTGATGTGCAGATCATAGCCGGGTATTTTAGTTGTCTAACTGAGCCGCTTATGTAGGGCAATAGCAAAAATGTGGCCTCCGACACTGGTCTTTTAACTCTAAGGAAATTGATGAGGTTAGGCCAGCCGGCATTTTGAAGTGTTTTTATATATTTTGAGTAAGTAAAAAATTAAAATGGATAGACTGTACCACCCCATATTAAAATATTTATACGTAGGATGTGGGGAAACTGTGGCTGCCTATGTGTGTGGTACACTTACGTAGCGTATTATTATTTAATTTACGATTGCGATGCTTGTATGTCCAAACGCTTTCCTAGGAAGGGTTCATTAATATTAATAAGAGTGAAATTGCGTCAGTAATAAAAACTAAATTTTTTATACAGGTTGTTTCAAAAAACATGTGCCATCGCTTAAAGTGAGACTCTTTGAAAGAAATTAAGGCAAAAGTTTCATATGAACATGGTTCCGCAGATGCTTTGATTCAAAGATACAGGGTGTGAAGAATTTTAAGTGCTCTTTACTTGTTAAAATCGATGAGCAACTATCTGCTTGGGAAAACTAAACCAGTAAGCCACTTAATAAAATTGCATTTATATTCTAAAAGAAATGAAAACTGAAAAAATATGAAAAGCTTAGTTTGTTTAGAATTTAACATACTATTTGATTGAGATACGAAAATGTGAACAAACCAGTGTTTTTATTAAAACAATATTTTACCGCCTTCTCATATACTCGCCCCTGGATGATCTGACATAGTCTTTTCATAGTCAGAATAATGCCTAATTTAAGTTCTTTACACAACTTAAATTTCATTAAAATTGCTGAAGCCATTTTGAAAATATTTTGAAAAAACTGAAAAAATTTTAAAACTTTACCACCCCATATTTTCGAAATAAAGCATTTGCGGACCCATGTTTAAGCGGTGGTACACGTTTTTGAAACACTGTATTTAAACACCTCCTAAACAAATATAATTCATTATTTCTCATCAGTGGACAAGTAAATTTTGGCTAAAGTAAGTTCCGGAATCTAGTTCTAGTCCTTACTTGGTAAATACATTAATTTTTTGAACAGAAATCATGACTTCTATTCTCTAATCCGTCAGAGAAAGATATTTTACATCTATTTTATTTACATTTTGTTTAAAACAAAGCCGTTTTTTTATTATTAAAATAATAAATGCCATTCAAAGTAAGGTAAGACTATCAGAGTTGAGGTCAACCAATTTTGTTCAAATATTAATAGTTATTTTTCCGAGAATAGCGAATCTAAAGTAAAACAGCTTTATAAACTTTTTAATAGATAATGTAATTATTTCTAATTTTGCATATTTTGACATAACATGAAAAAATCTCAGAAAATGATCAAAACCCGATTTTTGGGAAACTGGAGAATTTGTTGCTAATCTAATATTTCAAAGAACACTTACATCCAATAAAATTTCTTCCCTGAATTTATTATAAAGTTCATTCCTTGAACCAACTTGAAGCATGGCGTAGTTCTTAAAGCTATAATTGCAGAAAACATCTTTTGCTAGGTTTGCGAATTCAGTAATTAATTATGTTAATTTAGCTAATGTCTACTTAGAACATGTATGTATGTATCAGTTTTTTACTATTTTACTTTTATTATCACCCAGCTCCAACGATGGGGGACACCGAAATCTCAGAAAATGACATTTTCCAGACAGTAGAAAAAAAACTGGGTACCTCAGACTTCGACATCCTATCCCACAGCTTAGATCCGGTGGAAGAAAAAATTGGATTACTCGGGGACCACGCCTTCCTGAACATTACTGTTTTCAACAAGACCAGAGACAAAACCCAAAATTTAAGTTTCTTTGTAAAATTATTTCCTAAATCAGAAGCACTGGCAACTTTTGCTGTAGGATCCGGAGCGTTCCAAAAAGAAGAATTTGCTTACAAAATGTTTGAAGACTTCAAATGTAAAGGTATTAAAATCATAGAAAATAGTATTAGTCGATGTTATATTAACAACCCAAGCAAGTACGTCATTATGGATAATCTGGATAAAGATGGATATAAGATGCCTGATAAAATGGAATATCTGGACTACGATGTCCTTCTAATAGTTCTTCATTCGGTAGCGCAAATTCATGCAAGCTCATTAATATTTGAAGAAAAGATGTCTGAAGAAACCAATCAAAAACACAGAATTCTAGATGGAAACGAGGAAAAGCTTAAAGATTCGCTATACCGTAATGATGAAGATTTTACCAATAAAAATACTATCGAAGCAGCCTTCAAATGCATTTTAGAAGAAATAAAATTGTTCGAATTTCCAGAACTGTTAGCTACAGGTAAACATTTTTCAGACACTGCGGAAGAACTGCTACCTAAAATATTTGAGTTAGTTAAACCGTCAGACAAATACAGAAACGTTCTGTGTCACGGCGATTTGTGGGCTTCAAATTTTATGCTCAAATCAGACAAGGCAGGAAAAGTCTGTTCGTGTAAAATTGTAGACTTCCAAAGTGTTCGGTACGTTCCGCCCTCGCACGACGTTCTATCTTTAATATACGTGACAACATCTAGAGAGTTTAGACAAAACCACATGTACGAAGTTATAGGAATATATTATAGCTATTTAGAAAAACTTCTCACAGTAGCAGGTTATCGAATAAGTGACATAATTCCTTTCGCCGAGTTCATGAACTCATGTGAAGAACAGAAATTGTTTTCAGTGATTTTTGCCGCAGGTATCTTACCTCTTATTTTAAGCGATAGAGATGCTATCGAAAATATTTATTGTGATACAGAACTTTACCAAAAAATATTTAGGGAAGACCGAACAGCCTTAGTTCATCTCAATAAAAATAATGAAAAGTACATGATCAGGTTGAGAGAATCCGTTGAAGATCTAAAGGAAGCGTGTGAAAAGGTTAGCTAAAGTTGATTCAATATATTATACGTTTTATCATTTCTGTCTCAGTAGCCTAGCGACATAAACACAAAAATGGACTGATATAGCAGGTACGCATGCGCAGCTTAAATCTTAATTCCTTCTGTATTATTGAATGGTGTTATATCAGTTTAGATATTTTTGGAAATTAGTAGTGTATTTTTTTTTTAGAAATAATTATTTTAATATCCTGAAGATTTGTTTGTAGAATAGACCATCACAGAGAAACCTCCCAAATACCAACAAGAACCTTCTGACCGTCTGTACAAAGGAATATTAGATTTACGTGAGAATATTGCTTACACTGTTTTTCACCACACACCAAAACGAGATGTTTGCATTCGGCACGCGATGCTAGCAAGATTATACCAACATGGTTAGTAAAAACCTCAGACTAAATAATACAATCATAGACGAACACTGGCTACCAAAAAGCGGGTCTCCCTTGAGATATTTTGGGGGTTTACTGCTTTATGGCATAGGAATATTATATATATATATATATATATATATATATATATATATATATATATATATATATATATATATATAGTTTTCATGATTCTTGAACCATTTTAAATATATATATTTTTTGGGACTGTTTCACAGGTTCATCAGTTAAACGACAAAATAATATCAGTCTTATCGGACTGTGCAAGTGTGTTCTTCTCTTGCATCAAAGTACGGGGAGTCCAAGAATATGGACAACCCCGGGCCGGGTAGACTATGACAGCTGTTTCGTCCTTGTTGGAACTCATTCAGACAGCCATATAACCCAGTCGCATCGAGGTAATCGACGCTACTGTATCTTAAATCCGTTTTGCAAAACACAAGCAGGAAATAATATACCATAACGCCACCTAGCGGATGCTGACTTCAATGCAGAGAGCAGAACACACTGAAAAAGTAAAACGTAAAATCCAAGGGCGAACACGGCATCTCTAGCTTTTGAGAAACGCTTTTCGCGAATTCGCCCAACTTGTCTGCACCAATTCGTGCAGAGCAAACACGAATTGGTGCAGACAAGTTGGGCGAATTCGCGAAAAGCGTTTCTCAAAAGCTAGAGATGCCGTGTTCGCTCTTGGATTTTACGTTTTACTTTTTCAGTGTGTTCTGCTCTCTGCATTAAAGCCAGCATCCGCTAGGTGGCGTTATGGTATATTATTTCCTGCTTGTGTTTTGCAAAACGGATTTAAGATACAGTAGCGTCGATTGCCTCGATGCGACTGGGTTATGGCTATCTGAATGAGTCCCAACAAGGACGAAACAGCTGTCATAGTCTACCCGGCCCGGGGTTGTCCATATTCTTGGACTCCCCGTACTTTGATGCAAGAGAAGAACACACTTGCACAGTCCGATAAGACTGATATTATTTTGTCGTTTAAATGATGAACCTGTCCCCAAGAAACAGTCCCAAAAAAAAAAAAAAAATATATATATATATATATATATATATATATATATATATATATATATATATATATATATATATATATATATATATAAGGAGACCCGCTTTCGGTCCCATATCGGTGTATTCGAGAATTTGTCTATATTCTTTATGGTCTCTGGTATTACACAACACTATAACTAAGTAGCCCATAAAACAATGTTAAGAGCGTCACTATCCGTATGCAGCAAACCAGGAATTGGACAGGCTGCTAATCCGGTCCTGATCAAGAAAAGGGTGTTGCATAAATTAAATATATTGTGTTGTCAGAATTTACCGGTTGAAGAATACGTTTCTATTAGTCAGCATGCTACCCTTTTTATCTACGTTATGTAAACAGGGATGACACGCTTCCCGACTGGAACTGCTTTATCCAGTGGTGAATTACGAAAAACTTCCATACAACTACGTATAGTGTGCGTTCGTACCTGTGGCATAGATCTTGCCAATAGTGGAGTTAAAAGTGTCCTGCGCAATCCCTATATAATTTTTTAATAGCACTCTCACCACTGGCGGTAAATTTTTTTGTCGCTGTGGTAGTCCGAATATTCCAAAATATTTCTGAGTTTTGTTTCTCAAATTAAGTTAACCGAAACAGAAATGTAACAGAATTAAATTGTTGGGAAACAAATGGCAATTAACTAGTGCTAATGATTTTTATTTTTCAAGTATAGGTCACGGTCCGTTGCTAGCACAAAAATGATCTATGAAATAAAGTTTTAGGCATTGTTGATGTAGTTATTAACACAAGTAAGGCTGTATAAAATAAAGCAAATCGGTTTTGATTAGGTTTTTCTCGGTTTTGACTCTAATTGTACGATGTTTGTTTTGATGAATAAAATTTATATTCCAAAAAGGCGTTTCAATGTATTGTAACAGTCTGCATGTGATGGAAACAGTAAGTAAATAACAATTTATATGATGTTTCTGTGACATCAAATGCTCAGGGCCTAGATCTTTGAAATGGACAAACAAAATCGCCTAGGATATTGTTAGCGTACAATCAGTATTCATTCTTGGACAATATCACTTGAACACTAAGGTAATAACATAAGAATTACAATTTACCATTTTCACTATTTATTATAGACTAAAGAATTATTTTTAACCATGAAAATTATTGTTTCGACACACTGTGTCTTCTTAATTTAGTCTATAATCAATAGTGAAAATTAGAACTTTTCTGTTAGAGGACTACAGCAAAACTTTGGCTTAAGTAAATATTTAGGACTTACAATTGCATAGTTTCTCTTTCTCGGCTTAAAAAGTATTAGAAAGCGTAAAAAAATTAAAAACTATAAGCGGCAAAATCTCTTGGCGGTACACCTACATCTATGTGAAATAAGTAATAATACATTTTCTTCATCAAAACTACTTAATTACATCATATTTATTTATGGATATAAACAGCTTGTAAACTTAGTATCTTAAAAGACTAATACAAAGCACTTTCTCAGAAAAAAAGAAATATGTAGATCCTTTGATAAAAAATATGATAAAAAATATAATAATAGTAGTAACTAACTAACTAAATAAAAAAATATTGATTTTTCAAAAAAAAAACTCTGTGAGCCAAAATTGTAAAGATATGATTTTTAATACTAGCAATTATAAAGAAGCAGCCGAAATTTAAAAAGTCTTTACACAAAAACCTATTGAAAAAAAAACATTCCTGCCGCAAGAAAACAAATTCTAAGAAATTAACAATGAATGCGTTACAACTTTTAGTAAAAAATTGTATAGTACAAATAGAGAGTTTCTGCTAACGAACTCCGTGATTTTATAACTCAAAAATCTCAACACCTGCAAGTACCAAACTGTACAAATGCGTATTATTTTTAAGAACAAACGATCCTATTTTAACGGAACCGAAAATTTTCTTTTCAGCACCATCCAGAACTGAGATTTTTGTATTTTAAGATTCCCAATAATCAATCCCTAAATACACTAACAGTTTAAAATACGCAAGTATAATTAGCTAATTTATTGGAACTCTTTTCAATATGTAAAAACGCTCATTTTATTTTAATTCATAAACAGTAAAGTATAAATACAAAGCATCAATTACGGCAAACTTAAAGCTAAATAAATCATGTGTTCTTAAAAAATAATATCTTATCAGCAGGAATTTCACAAACAGATAAAGTATTTTTTATTTTAAAATTACTTAAAAGGCAATTTTTACTTGGGCTCTAGTGACTATAAAATGAACAACAAATAATAGCTCTGTTCGTAGAGGAATCACAAACCGATCAGCGCCAATCAAATTTTAGGTATTTGGTAACGTGACAGTTTGCCGACTGGTTTCCAGTAATTTCATTGACTCTGACTGGTTTGTGACTCTTGTGCGAACAAGGCTTTTAATGTCAGATTTGCACACTATTCACATGTCCTAAATAGATTTAGACCTAAAGTTCTAATTTTTACGGGATTCATGCAGTTCAATTAAATTTAGACACACGTCTCACTGAAAAACTTCACTTTTAGGTGCCTTTTACAGATCGCCATTTTCGCACAGTTCGACCAAGTCTTCAATCAACCCTTTCATCACCTCTTTGTAAACATCATCTTCTAGCCCAAGGTCAATCATCTTCCATCGATTTGTAGTCATATAATAACGAGCTTTTTCTTCGCTTGAAAAAATTTCCTCTCTTAATTTTGTTGACAGCATAAAAAAAGGTGAAAAAAATAGAGAGTGAAACAGTACTTGAGATTTCATGTATCTAAGACTATTTTCGAAATCTTCTTTGGGATAGACCTCACTGATATTAAAACCGAAGTCGTATATAACCTTGGATAATTCCTCATAATACTCATCGCACAATCGTCTTAAATATTTCTTTCTTCCCTCTTTGGTGCAGCTTTGTTGCAACAAGTACATTAGATCATGTGTTGGCGGACAATATCTTAATATTTGGAAATCGATTAGAGTTACGTCATCATAGATTTTTTCTTCATTGGATTTAAATAACATATTCGCTACATACATATCACCATGACACATCGTATTTTTAAACTTATCTGATTTCCGTAATTTTTCGAAATTAAGTCTCCAACCTTTATCAATTTTTTCCTTTAAAAACTCTTTTGAAAATTGCTTAGTAATTTCAGGAAATTTAGATGCTATGTGGTACATTGTTTCTACAGCCATATCGAAGTGGGGTTTAAAGAAATAGTCATCACCAGGGATAAAGAAAGCTTCTTGGAGAAATTCCGAATACAGGTCATATAGAGTTACTCTTTTTTCTTCTTTCTGAGACAACTTTTCCTCTAAAATCATTGTGGCCGCGTGCAAATTCGCAAGTTTTTGAACGACTATATGAAGAGAATCATACGTGAGATGATTATTTGGTGCTAAACCGACGAAACCATTGGCAACCATGTCATCTAGAATGATAACGTCATTAACTCTTGAAAAGTAGCACTCTGGAACAAAGTTAATGAGGGATTTTAAACCATACTCTTCTAAGAGCGGCAAATAAATCATATAGAAAAATTCTTCCTTCATAGAAGGTCCAGATGAAACCACCTTTCTCATCAGTTCTGTTGTTGGGGTTAAATATTTAGCAAATAAATTTAACTGTTGCTCTTTATTTTTAATATCTACTATAATATTAAGTTTAAAATACTCTCCTAAGTGGCCATTTCGTGCATCCAACGGGCTCAGTTTGTAAGACTTTAAAATTAAGTCATCGGAGTCTATTTTATTTCTGACAACTTCATAAATATCTTCCTGATTTATTCTAGGAAACTCAAAATATCTACCAATATTACAAATCAACTGCTCTGTATCGTCTTTACTTAAAACATTTTCCTGTGAATCCTGAACTATCAACATTAGTTTTACCAATGGCAAAAGGATTTTTACTTGTACATTGTAGCTAACCTTATCTAAAATGTTTTCACTTTCTAACTCCTGAAAGTTTTTGCAAAGTTTCTTATAATACAAGGCAATGAGTTCATGAAGGTACTTCTGTCGGAATTTTTCATTCGTAGAGACAAAAACTTCTAGTAGGGCATCAAAAACAATGGGTACTTGTTTTCTACTACTTTTACTCTCAATGACGAAGCTGGAATTCAATAACTCCTTTACAGATGTTTCAAGAGAGCTAATTGCTTGCGTAATAATAGCTTTGTCAAAGGCATTAGAGAAATCCAAAGATAGTACAGTATTGGTTAAGTCTTTAAAATCGAAATTACCTTTAGCAATTAGACTATTAGTTCCTTTGTGATGAGTTAATTCGTGAGCATGGTACTTCGCCAGGTTTTCAAGTTTGTTTGTTAGATCTTCTATGTTGTTTTTACTCATGGTTTTCATTTATAAGTGAAAAATATATAAGTGAAAAATGTTTTATACGAAACAAGAATTGTTTTTCTTACTTGATATTACGAAGGTCACAAATAACCATCATTCTGATCACGAACAACAACGTATTAAACACATGCATTCAAGCTTCGCTGATAACTGACTGTTGTTATTAGTACTGATGACAGTCTAATTTCAAAATAATTGTAGATCTACCACTTGCCTAATAACACAATTTATGCTAGTTTAAATACGTACCTGTACTTATAAGCGAGTCAATAAAGTTCAACCTTGGATCATTTAATGCTAAATCATGTAGCATCCTTAAGTGACCTTTGATCCTAACATTCGACTTAATAGAAACAGCGTATCTGTCTTCCCGTGACAAAATAAAAAATTTAGATTAAAAAAATTTTAATGATATTTAAACAAAATATAAAATAGAACATTTTTTGTCGGATTTCTTGAAATTCAATCTTGTAGTTATTTATATTATACATAGTATATGTCAGAGTCGCGGGTCTAAAAACTGTAGGGGTTGTTTAGGATCCTATCCCTGAAACTGTGAACTTCATGAACGATTTTTTAATGTGCGGTTTTACATTATAATATGCCAGGCGCGGATTAAGTGGGGGACGAAAGGGGTTTCGCCCCAGTGTCGGCTTAAGGCTGTTTACTGCCCGGGGCTATTCAAAGCTAACCGCACCCTCCCCCCCCCCCCCACGGCTAATAAAATTTTCCAATTTTCATTTCTACTAGGTATTATACATTT
Source organism: Philopedon plagiatum (assembly GCA_963971165.1). Taxonomy (NCBI): domain Eukaryota; kingdom Metazoa; phylum Arthropoda; class Insecta; order Coleoptera; family Curculionidae; genus Philopedon; species Philopedon plagiatum. The sequence continues at coordinate 12,378,897 of OZ020189.1, read as the reverse complement.
TAATAAAACGCACGTAAAAACACAAAAATGTAGAGGACAATCGCCTAATTAATATTGGATGGTTGCCTAATAAAAGTTGCCACATGAAAAATGGAATTCAGAGAATATAAAGAATGCCATTGACGCAGTTAAAAGTAAAGAAATGGGGTATTTAAAGGCGTCAAAGAGCTTTAACGTTCCAAAAACAACCCTTAAATTATATGTCAAACGTGAGCAACTCTTAGAAGAACAATGTAAACTACAAATGGGTCGAAAAACAGTTTTATCGCCTGAAATGGAAGACGACTTGATACAGTACTGTTTGGAAATAGATAAAGATATTATGGTCTAGGACTCGCAGACATTCGCTGACTGGCGTATCAGCTTGCTATAAGGAATAACCTTCCTCATCCTGTTTCAAAAAAGGACGCAAATGCCGGCAAAAAATGGCTAAGAAATTTTTTCAAACGTCATTCCAATTTATCTTTGAGAAAACCTCAACTAATTTCAGTAATTTTTTTCCAAAAAAAAATGACCGACTTCACCAAAGAAAAAGCACTAAAAAGTATGAAATAATATTTTTACGTATTTATAACTTTGGTTAATGGTAAACTTAATTTTGTTCAACGTTAGGTAACTTGTACACCGAAGTTCTGAACTTTGAAGTCGGCGTAATTTTAAAGTATATTAATAAATTGTAAATAAAGAGTAATATTTTTAGTTAGTTATTATTGAGCCTAATGGTCAGCCTAATTGCGTTCGACTTTTAGTAATTTGTATACAAAAGTTATAAACTTTAAAGTAAGCGAAACTTCTTATTAACTGTTTTTGAATTATCATTATGGATCTTTATACTGTGAAATTGTGCCGACTTCAAAGTTCAGAACTTCGGTGTACAAGTTACCTAACTTTGAACAAAATTAAGTTTACCATCAACCACAGTTATAAATACGTAAAAATATTATTTCATACTTTTTAGTGCTTTTTCTTTTGTGAAGTCGGTTCATTTTTTTAAAAAAATATTTATTTATTTTTTTTTAGTTCACCTACTCTTCCCCCTCTCCCCTTCATCTTATCGTCCTCTCTTTAAATTTGATATGTACATGTAATATTGGAGTTTCAAATCTTAGTAACCCCGAAAATGGCACAGTTAAAAGTTTTAAAGAATTTTTCACCCGCTTTTTTCGCCCCCCTCTCCCGCCGTAATATTTTTACATCCGTTATATAAATTTTTTTTCCAAACAAATTTTACATCATTTCGTCGACAATTTTTAAATTTTAAGAGAAAAAATGTATTAGTAGAAAGTTATAGTCATTTGATTTTTTTTTAAATTACATTTTAAGTTTAAAAAAATTCAAATGACTAACTTTCTACTAACACATTTTTTTCTCTCAAAAATTTAAAAATGGTCGACGAAATGATGTTAAATTTGTTTAGAAAAAATAATAAATAAAATACCTAAACGTGTTCATTTTTTTCTCAGGGGGGGCCAAGCAAAAATTTAACTTTTTTCGCAAATTACAAAATATTTTTTTTCTTTACCAAAACATTCCTAGTGGGCTCACTATCAAAAACCCTGAACTTGACATGGGCCCCGTAAGTAGCGACAGAGATATACAACTTTAAAATGTCTATGGGCGCCCATGCATCCCCCCCTTACCTTTAATTTTTTTAACATCTGTTGGACAAAATTAGATTTTCTGATCTCAATAACCCCGAAAATGATATATTAGTTAACATTTTTGGACAATTTCCCAGTCTCCCCTTTTTATTCCCCCCCCCCCCGTAATTCTTTTAACATCTGCTAGACATAATTAGAAATTATGCCCTCATTAACCCCAAAAATAATATATTAGGCATCGTTTTCAGAAAATATATAAGCCGCTCCGGTTTTACCTCTCTCACCCCCTCCCCTTTATTATTTTTTAAAATCAGATACCAATAGGACCACCGGACCATAATGCTAAACACAACGGAAAAAAAATTATTGATATCGGTTTTGCCATTCCGAAGTACCGTAAAATGGGGTGAATAGGGTCAATTTTCAACTTTACACCTCGATAACTTTGAAACCGTTGTCCGGAAAAATTTGGACATAGGTTACTAGTATGAGTCCCTACTTGTACAATAGAACTACCATATAAGTTTTAAGAAATTCAGTAGGAGTCAGCATGATATAGTTTTTTATGCCCTGACCCTATTCACCCCAAAGTCGGGGTCAATAGGGTCACGCCTTAAAAATTACTCTAAAATACGAGTAAACCGCTACTAGGTTAAAAAGGGTCAGCTGAACTGTTTGAAACAGATACTTTATGGCTTTGTTTGCAAACATAGGTAACAAAAGTTACATAATTAAACTTTACATAAAATATTTCGTCCAGATTCACTAAGAAAGTTTAAGATTTAGTACTGGTTTAAATTAAGATCTTATAGTTGATCAGTTATGTTTTGACAAGTTTTTGTCCTGTCCTTGTCATTCAAAACTTATGAATTATTGTAATATTTCGGCGATTTACTTGGTTGCCACATGATTTTCATCTTGGAACGAGTTGCTGTAATGAATTTAGTTCTATTAGTGTGGAAAGTACGTACTAAAATTGTCCTTTTCCTGATAAATTTGCGAAAAAGTTCAGAAATAACTTCCTAGAATAAAACTGAGTTGTCTTATTCTTACACTTGTCAGTTTAAAACTTTTGATTGTCAAATTAGTCCGGACTAGCATTGGATAATCTGGCTGTTTGTGTTTATCTTGTTTGCTAAAAAAACCAAAAATATTATTGTAAAAAATAGGTTAAATAGGTAAATAAAGTACACATTGGTTTCTAAACGTACCTATATTACGAATCAAGTGTGTTACAATACAGTAATGGCCAATAATCTATATCAAATTTTCGCCAAAAAAAAAAAAATTCGGTTTAACACAAACACCAGGTAACATAATCAAACACTAATTACATATATAACTTTGTTGCTGGGACACTTACCTTTAAGTTACAAAAACACAAAAATCTTTGTCCGTTAATTTTAACAAAAAGACGGGACACGTTTACGGGATAACTTTTTTGCCGCTAAATATTACGAATATTATCGTGGCTAACACGCCGCTACAGGTTGTTTAACAGCACACATAACTATCACGTCCGGTGTTGGCAAGTGTCAACATGTAAAAGCCATGTTCGAAAATCGGCACCACTCGCGCATTTTATTTTTAAACTGGATTAAGGTAACGAACACACTTTGACCCTATTCACCCCACTTGACCCTATTCACCCCATTTTACGGTACACACGCAAAAATTGTCGATTTCAAGAGTTTTTTTAGATTTTCGCAGTTTTTTTAGGTTTCCACTCACTTCAGCAAAAAAACCCTTAAAATGGGACCATTCGGGAGAACTCATCTACAAAGCAAAAAAAAGATATCGAAAACGGTTAATCCCCTCCCTGAGCCCTAATTACGGCATGAATTCAATATACGTCATGCGCTTCCCAGGGAAATAAATATAAGAAAAAGCTCAACTTCAGCTTAGTATTTCATTTATTTAAAAAATCAAAAAGCATCTTGTCTTAATACCAGAGCCTATAACCACAGCCTTCTTTAACAAGGGAGCCATGAAGTAGCTGATCTGGCAATAAAGCGCGGGGGCTGGAAATAGTAAACAGCTGATAGTGTGTCGTGTATGCCAGTGTCAAAAAAGCCTACCTGTTCCCTAAAGTTTCTGGCCGCGGCGGTTTTTTAAATGAAATATATTGTTTTTTATAATCGGCAAAGATATTGTTGAACAATAATATTAAACATTTTTACTTTAAAGTGATTAATTAATATAGGTACTATGTAAACGGTGTTTGTCTGACTTGTCTTCCTGGAAGTTTTGCTGAGATGGTGTATGAGTTAAAATGGAGAAACGCAATCACCTACGATGTTGTTAGCGTACAATTAGTATTCGTACTTAAACAATATCACTTAAATACTAAGGTAATAACACAACGTAGAGTTACAATTTCTACTATTTATTATAGCCTACAAAATTATTTTAAACCATGACAATAATTATTGTTTCAACTCACTGTGTCTTCTTTACTTAGTCTATTATCAATAGTGGAAATTACATGGATTTATTATATAAAAGGATACGGGATGATGTAACATTCTTTGAAGCCAAAACAAACCATTCTAAGCGACACTGTAAACACAATTTGTAAACATTGGCCACATCTTATTTTACCTTGTATTTGTGTACGAAAAATACGTTAGAAGCATTACAAGATTTGCTAAAAGTAATAAAAGTCCTAAATTACTTCATTTTCTGCTAAATAATAATAAATTTAAGTTAAAAAGGTTAAATAGGTTATGTTATTTCTAAAGGTGTTTATTTAAAGTCGCTCCGAGTCATTTATAAATCTATATAATCTATACGTCGCACTTTTCCTTTTCTAGTTCATTAGACAAAGACGTACGTGTAACCGAGTGTTCAGACCGAGGTTCAGCCGTTTTCCTAAACAACCAGCACAAACATCAACACTTCTGAGCTCCAACACTCCAATGCTATTTTATCTCTTTTTTCTACTACCATTCTTGATTCAATTACGTAGTAATTCGTAGTCTTGTCTATGTTCGTAGTTCGTAAACTGCTCCCCCAATACAATAACAAACAACAAAATATAAGGCTTCACGTTCGATACGCTCACAGTATACGGATATCGAATCCTTTTATATAATAAATCCATGGGAAATTATAACTTTACATTGTATTTCCATATTAGGTATCGGTTACAAAGTTTTTTTTTTCTCAAAGATCGGGTTTCAGGTTTCTGTTGTGCGACTATAGCACAATTAGGACTTACAATTGCATATATAGTTCCTCTTTCTCGACTTAAAAAATAATAGGAAGCGTTAAAAAATTTTATTTTTTTATTTAACTATAAGCGACAATATCTGTTTCTTCGCGGAACCCCCTCGGTTATGTGAAATAAAATATTTTCTTTATTAAAACTACTTAATTATATTATATTTATTTTAAATAGCTTTTAAACATATTGTCTTAAAATATTAATACAAAACACTTTCTTAGAAAGAAAGAAATATATCCTTTGATGAAAAATATAAACAATACTAGTACACTAACCAAATAAAAAAAAATTGATAATTTAAAAAAAAAATCAGAGCCAAATTGTAAATCAAATATTATTTCTAATATTAGCAATTAAATTTATAAGGAAGCTGAAATTTAAAAGTCTTTACACAAAAACTATTGAGATAAACCATTTCTGTGACAAGAAAACAAATTCTGAGAAATCAACAGTGAATGCGTTACAACTTTGAGTTTTATTGTCAGTGGCGGCTGGTGAAATTTTACAGTTTTGTATACCTCTGTTGCTCCTCACGGGATCCATGACAAGTAAAGTTCAGGTTTATAATACTGAGCCTACTAAGAATGTTTTGATTAAGAAAAAAAATATTTAGTAATTTGCGGAAAAAAGTTGAATTTACGCGGAGCACCCCTTGGAATAAAATGAACACGTTTAGGTATTTTATTTATTGTTTTTTCTAAACAAAGTTTACATCATTTTGTCAAAAAATTTTAAATTTGAAGAGAAAAAAACGTATTAGTAGAAAGTTACTCATGTGATTTTTTAAAATTATATTTTAGGTTTAAAAAAATTCAATTGACTATAACTTTCTACTAACACATTCTGCTCTCTTCAAATTTAAAATTTTTTGACAAAATGGTGCAAAATTTGTTTAGAAAAATAATAAATAAAATACCTGAAAGCGTTCCTTTTTTTCTCAGAGGAGCTCCGCAAAAGTTCGACTTTTTTTCGCAAATTACAAAATATTGTTTTCTTTACCAAAACATTTCCAGTAGGCACTAATAAAAAATCTAACTTAGCATGGGTCCCATAAGACTAATATATAACTTTAAAATTTCACCAGCCGCCACTATTTATTGTTCTGTACCAATAGAGAGTTTCTGCTAACGAATTCCGTGATTTTTAAAACTCAAAAATCTAGAGACCTGCAAGTACTAAACTGTACACATGCGTATTATTTTTAAGAAGAATGGAACTGAAATTTTTTTTTCAGGACCATCCAGAAATGAAATTTTTGCGTTTTAAGATTCCCACTAATCACTAAATCCATTAACGGGTTAAAATGCCCAACTATATTTGGCTCATTTGTTGAAACTGTTCAATATTTTAAAGTCGCCCATTAATTTTTAATTTCATTACAAGTCAACTATACAAAGCATCAATTACTTTTAAAAAAAGCTAAATAATTCTTGTGTTCTAAAAAATATTATTTTTCAGCAGAAATTACACAAATAGATAAAATATTTAGGTACCTACTATTTGTTTTAAAATTACTAAAAAGGCAATTTTTACTTCGACTCTAGTAACTATCAAATTAACAATAAATAATAATATTAAATTTGCACACTATTCACACTATATCCTAAAAAGATTTAGAACTAAAGTTCTACTTTTTAAGGAGGTCTATACAGTTCAATTAAAGTTAATCACAAGCCTCGCTGAAAAAGTTAACTTTCAGGTCCGTTTTACAGATCACCATTTTCGCACAGTTCAACCAAGTCTTCCATCAAGCCTTTCATCACCGCTTTGTACACATCATCTTCTAGTCCAAGGTCAATCAGCTTCCATGGATGTGTATTCATATATTCTTGAGATTTTTCTTCGCTTGAAAAAATTTCCTCTCTTACTTTCGGTGGTAGCATAAAAAGAGGTGAAAAAAATAGAGATTGAAATAGTACTTGAGGTCTTATGTATCTAAGACTATTTTCAAAATCTTCTTTGGGATAGACCGTACTGATATTAAAACCGAAGTCGTATATAATTTTTGATAATTCCTCATAATACTCATCGCACAACTGTCTTAAATATTTGTTTCTTCCGTCTTTGGTGCAGCTTTGTTGCAACAAGTACATTAGATCATGTGTTGGCGGACAGTATCTTAATACCTGGAAATCGACGAGAGTTATATCGTCATATATTTTTTCTTCATTGGATTTAAATAACATATTCGATACATACATGTCACCATGACACATAGTATTTTTAAACCTATCTGACTTCCCTAATTTTTCGAAATGGAGTCTCCAACCTTTATCAATTTTTTCCTCTATAAACTCTTTTGAAAAATGTTTAGTAACTTCAGGAAATTTAGATGCTATGTAGTGTATTATGTCTACAGCGTTGTCAAACTGGGGTTTAAAGAAATAGTCGTCATCGTTGATAAAGAAAGCTTCTTGGAGAAATTCCGAATACAGGTCATATATAGTTACCCTTCTTCCTTCTTTCTGAGACAACTTTTCCTCTAAAATCATTGTGGCAGCGTGGAAATTGGCAAGTTTTTGTATGACTATATGAAGACCATCATAATTCAGATGATTATTTGGTGCTAAACCAAAGAAACCATTGGCAACCATGTCATCCAGAACGATAACGTCATTAACTCTTGAAAAGTAGCACTTTGGGACGAAGTTAATGAGGGATTTTAAACCATACTCTTCCAAGAGCGGCAAGTAAGTCATATAAAAAAATTCTTCCTTCATAGAAGGTCCAGATGAAACCATCTTCCTCATCGATTCTGTTTTTGGAGTTAAATATTTAGCAAATAAATCTAATTGATGCTCTTTATTTTTAATATCTACTATAATTTTAAGTTTAAAATACTCTCCTAAGTGGCCATTTTGTTCATCCAACAGTCTCAGTTCGTAAGACTTTAGAATAAAATCATTGGAGTCTATTTTATTTCTGACAACTTCATAAATATCTTCTTGATTAATCCTAGGAAACTCAAAATATCTACCAATGTTAGAAATCAACTGCTCTTTATCGTCTTTAGTTAAAAGATTTTCCTGTGAACCCTGAGCTACCAACACAAGTTTTACTAATGGCAAAAGGATTTTTACTTGTACATTATAACTAACCTTATCTAAAATTGTTTCACTTTCTAACTTTTGAAGGTTTTTGCAAAGTTCCTTATAATACAAGGCGATGAGTTCATGAAAGTACTTCTGTCGAAATTGTTCATTCGTAGAGGCAAAGACTTCCAATAGGGCATCAAAAACAATAGGTATTTCTTTTCTACTACTTTTGCTCTGAATCACTAAGCTGGAATTCAATAACTCCTTTACAGATGTTTCAAGATTGCCAATTTCTTGAGTGACAGTAGCTTTGTCAAAAGCATTAGGGAACTCCAAAGATAGTACAGTATTGGATAATTCTTTAAAATCAAAATAACCTTCAGCAATTAGACCATTATTGTCTTTGTGATGGGTTAATTCTTGAGCATGGTACTTCGCAAGGTCTTCAAGTTTGTTTGTTAAATCTTCTAAGTTGTTTTTACTCATGTTTTTCATTTTTCTTTTGGTACAAACATATAAGTGAAAAATGTAAATATGAAACTAGATTTGTTTTTTTTTTCACTTATTAGTATTACGTAGGTCACAAATAAATATAATCTTGATCACGAACAACAAAGTTTTAAACACACACATTAAATCTTCGCTGATAACTGACTGCTATTAGTACTAATTGCAGCCTAATTTCAAAATAAATAATTGTAGATCTACTACTTGCTTAATAACTGATGACCGTGGCCATGACTGTCATGACACAAATTTCGGTTGATAATTTACAGCTTACTTATATACTTGTTTAAAATACGTAGATACCTGTACGAATGGCGAGTCAATAAAGTTGAACCTTGGACCCTATTTTCTGCGAAATCATGCAGTGATAAACATAATTGATAAATAATAATATCTTTAGGCGGCCTTCAATCTTAAAATTAAACTTAATATAAACCATGTATCCGCCTTCCCGACTGTGGCAAAATAAAAATAAATATTTTAATATCAAATAAAATTTAAAAAAATAGATTTTTCTCGGATTTGTTGAAATTCAATCTTGTATTATATATTATATTATTAGGATGTATGTATGTCAGGGGTCTGGGTTTTTAGGGCGGCATTTTCACGTCGTGGCGTCCATGTTGGCAAATTTAATTTCATTTTGACATGCTTTTCGGCTTTAAAATTTTAAGAATAACATTAATTATATAGCAAACTTGTCAAAAAGAAAACACTAAATTGTGTAAAATTCCACTTTATTTAAACACTTGAACTTTTTTCTAATAAAAATCCGACATGTTTCGCTACACGGTAGCTTTCTCGAGAAAGCTACCGTGTAGCGAAACATGTCGGATTTTTATTAGAAAAAAGTTCAAGTGTTTAAATAAAGTGGAATTTTACACAATTTAGTGTTTTCTTTTTGACAAGTTTGTTAAGATGGAGTTCCACCAAGTAAAGGCAGAATCAATCCAATTAATTATATTGTGTAGCTTCATATTATATAGACATTCTTTAACGTACTATTAATAAAAGTGTCAGAATATTTTATGATTTCTTTTAGAAAACAATATTTACAAATAATATTGAGGTCCTAGTGACAGAAAAAATGTCACATGACATTTTTTAACATATTAGTCTTCTGAATGAAATCATTATACACTTTGAAACTTCAAATGATTGACTTAAAACTGCTTGCAGGATATGAAGCTATAATTAATATACTTATATGTTATTGTTAAAAATTTTACGCCGAAAAAACCGTGTCAAAATGAAACTAAGTTGGCCACCATGGACGCCACGTGGGAACTGCCGTCTTAAGCTTGCAGCCTGTTTGTTTATTGCGTTATCATGTTATCAAATTTATCATTCTGTGTGTTGGTTTGTACAACTAAGCATATCTTCAAAATGATAGATCTTTTGCAGGCTTAGGGACTGAAGTCAGTGACCTGTGGCGGTTGGTGAAATTTCGAAGTTGTATATCTCTGTTCCTACTTACAGGACCCGTACCAAATTTAGGGGTTTTAATAGTGAGGCCACTGGGAATGTTGTGGTAAAGAAAAAGAGCATTTTGGAATTTGCGCAAAAAAGTTAAATTTTTGGTGCGCCCCTCCCAAGAAACAAATGAACACGTCTAGGTATTTTATTTATTAGTTTTTCTAAACAAAGTTTACATCATTTTGTCAAAAGCTTTTTCATTTTGAGAGAAAAAAATGTGTTAGTAGAAAGTTATAGTCATTTGAATTTTTTTTCAATTATACATATTTTAGGCTTAAAAAAATTCAAATGACTATAACTTTCTACTAACACATTTTTTTCTCTCAAAATTTAAAAACTGTCGTCAAAATGATGTAAAATTTGCTTAGAAAAAATAATACATAAAATACCTAGACGTGGTCATTTTTTTCTTGGGAGGGGCGCACCAAAAATTTAACTTTTTTTCGCAAATTCCAAAATGCTTTTTTTCTTTACCACGACATTCCCAGTGGGCTCACTATTAAAACCCCTAAATTTGGTACGGGTCCTGTAAGTAGGAACAGAGATATTCAACTTCAAAATTTCACCAACCGCCACTTCAGTATTTCATGACAAGTAAAACAAATTTAAAAAGCTTTGTACTAAGTGAGTGTTTTATTTGTAAATCTCTCTTTTCTACTATATTATAAGACTGTTTACTTAACCGATAAGCATTGTTAAAAAACTGTTAACATAGGGTTGCCATCTCTAAAATTTAAAAACCCGGACAGCGAAGATATTTCAAAATTAACTCTAATATATATATATATATATATATATATATATATATATATATATATATATATATACAGTCAACTTCGGATATAACCAACCACCAAGGGGATCTTTAAACAGTTCGTTATAGCAGGGCGTTCGTTATATCCGAAGTGCAGAGAATAAAACAAATATGTACTATGTACTATTGGGAGCAAAACATTTTCAACGACTTATTTTAGCTTTGTAAATATCCTTAAGTTCAGTGGCGTTTGTTGTCAACCAGTAATTTCTGTATTGTCATTGTCAGTCGATGTGCCAAATTAGTTTAAAATATTTTAAAACATCATGCCCAACCATTTACTTACCGAGGCCGAGAAGGGTTTTGCTATAGCTAAATTGCAAGAAGGATGGTCGTACCAACGAACTGCAGATGAGCTGCACTGTCACAAAACAACAATTTTTTATTTGAAACAGAAGTGGCTGCAACATCAGAATCTCAGACGAGCTCCTGGTGCCGGTCGTCCACGAGCTTCTACTGCAGAACAGGACGTTAACTTAGTACAGTTTATTAGACAGCGCCCATTTAGTACAGCCATACAAACAAAAGCAGAAACCCATTTTACCGCTTCCAAGTGGACGGCCCGGAGAAGAATACGCCAAAGTGGGGTTGCTAGCTTCGCTGCAGCAAAAAAAAGCACGTCTTACAGAAGCGAATAAAATTAGAAGAATGGAATGGGCAAATGATTTAAATAATAGAGACCAGGAATTCTGGGAAAATGTAATTTTTTCTGATGAAAAAGTTTTCCAATCTTCAAATAATGGTAAACTTAGAGTCTATAGACCAGGAGGGCATAGATTTAATGAGGAATATATACAGTCAACAGATAACAGTGGACGTTTTTCAGTTCATGTCTGGTGTTGGATTTCTGCTCGAGGCACTGGTAATTTACATATAATAGATGGTCGCCTTAATGCAGCAGGTTACGTGCGAATATTGCAAGATGTAATGTTACCGTCGGTCCAAGAACGTTTTGGAGATAATTTTATTTTTCAACAGGTAACTATCTATTACCATCAATTGTTTCATAGTATTTGATGTATTGCAAATTTTTAGGACAATGCACCAGTACACACGGCGTATCTTACTATGGAATGGTTTACAGACCATATATCAATGTTTTGCCTTGGGCTGCTCGAAGTCCCGACATGAATCCAGTGGAAAACATATGGGGTTATATGGTCAAACAGAACAGTTATGAGTTTAGGCCTCGAAACAGACAAGAGCTTTTAGACGCCATTACTAATGAATGGCAGAATTTATAAAATTACGATTTTGGTAATTTAGTAGCGTCTATGCCTAGAAGATTGGATGCTCTTTTAGATGCTAATGGCGGGCGGATACACAAAATACTAATATTCTTAATTTGCAGTTTTTTAGATCACTTAATTATGCAGCGTTAAAAGAATTTTTGTTAAGTTTCTTAATTATACTATAATACTAAATAAACTTTTCTCTCAATTCCTTGTAGAACCTTTTTAGTACGCCAATGTGTTATAACAAATATGTCAAAAATGATTTTAATCAGGTTTTACACAACTAAATTTCTTTAAAAATATATGGTTATGGTTAAACGTCGTTGAAAATATTTTGCACCCAATAGTACATACATATATATAGGTACTTTTTATGAGTCGTTTATTATAATCAATACATAATAGTATTTTTAAATTATGTACTTATTAAACATACATATTTGTATAATTTACACAAAATCAGTAATTTGAAATTTTTTCTTTTTTCTAGTACATGTTTTTCAATTTTAATTTGTAAGTAATCACCAGACTCAATCAACACTCTTGTTGTCAAAATTATTATTATTAAAATTTACGAATATTAATAGTCTTTGACTTTTGTAACTGATAGTCCCTACAGATTTAGGCATTTATAACCCCATTTTGCAGTTTTGTAATTATGTCAACTTTTTCTGCAAGTGTTTATAAACTTTCGCTTGCTGAATTTTGGCGCGCTCTGCTCCATGCTAGAACAATATTCCCTCGCCTATTGCCGAAATTAAACTACAAATTGAAATGGCGCCTGACAGGTCGCTACTCGACCCGTTATCCGAGAATACCAACCATAGAGAAGCGACAAAACGTGTCAGTGCCTTTGATATTTAGGGTAACCAGTTTTGCTGACCTTGGGCAGACACGTATCCACAATATTGAATGGAGAAAGATATTTCGTCACACTAATGATGCGGTATAGACAGAAGTCCACATTATCGTCGCACATGCCCTGTGAAATCTTGAATTGTCTTTGTCGCTTCTCTATGGTTGCTATTCTCGGCCGTTACTTTACGAATATGGAAGTGATACGTACGTGAAATTTCGACAGTTCGTTATAACCGAACTTCCACAAGCAAAAACTAATCAAAATAGGGTTCGCTATAGCCGATAGTTCGTTATAGCCGGGTTCGTTATAAACGAACAAAAAATACATACATTCTTATGGCGTTTTGGCCGGACCATAATTTTTGTTCGTAATAACCGGTGGTTCGTTATATGCGGAGGTCGTTATATCCGAAGTTGACTATATATATATATATATATATAAACCAGCTTGTCTTCGGGTATCAGTCCTAGTGAGGGCTTATTTTAGAATGAAACGCTTTTAAGCTACTCCAAGCTTTCGATAATGTTTATTATCTTCGTCAGGGCTACAATATGAAACGGTGATAAGTTAACCCTACATTCTAAAATTACATATCTAAACAGAACATACAAGATAATATCCGTATATATTAAATTTAAACAAAAAGGTTTTTTCCATTAGATGTTACAATAAATGCATTACTGTTGTAATTCCAACAATAATAATAGGTATGTTTATAAAAAGCGGTGCATATTTTTAGAAATAAACTTTTACTGAAATCAATGATATATTTTGTATTGAATTTAAAATAGGGTATTACTAGCAACAAATAAATACTATATTTAAACGACCTGTTAAAAACCAATGAAACTTTATATTTCAAGCAATCCTATAACCTATTGGTTAACAATGATAAAGTAATCATTGAAAGAAACCGAATTTGTATTGTGCAATACGGAATAGAGTGTGTCATAAGTGAATTGGTATCCAGTTAAATATACAATAGTGTTTTTTCTGTGCAACGTTTAAAATTTTTACATATTGGAATACTCCTCCTAAGTATCGGAAGAAGTAAGAGCAGATATAATTCTTCGTAGGATTATATCTGCTCTTACACTCTTTATTATTTAAAACTACACTAGATATACTACGCAAAATAGATAATTAAAACGCAGATCAAATAGAAATGATTTTAATAAAAATAAATTATTTGTAACAATAAAATAGCAAATTTACAAGAAACCATACTCAGTATTAATACAAATGTCATACAAATCTTCAATTAGTCCCTTTAAGTATATTGAACACTCATCGGCAATGGATACTATGGACTTCACATATTCCTTTCTATTTTCATACAAATGATACATAAAGTTACGTTCGTCAAAAAATATTTTCTCTCGTTTTTCAGAAGATAATGCGATAATTTGGCCATAAAAAATGGCTGCTATGATGGCTACTGGTTTCATATATTTAACACACTCTGCAAATTCCTTAGGAGTGTAAAATGTATTTAGATCCAGATCGAACTGAATCAGAATTTTCTTTAATTCATGATAATATTCTTCTAGAAGCTGATTTAAATATTTTTTCTCGTACGGTTTTCGGTACTAAAATATGCAGCATCAATATATCTTCAGTAATTGGTGCGTATCTTAAAGCTTGAAAAATCTACAATGTAACTATGCTCAGCTATACCGTCTGTGTCATATCTTGTTAAAATATTACTAGCATAAAGATCACCATGACAAATGACATTCTTAAACTGCTCTGCGGGAGTGTTAATTCTTCTTAGAAATACCGTGAAAATAGCATTCACCCTCCTATGGAATTCCTCTTTTGCAAATGTCTTTTGGGACATCATTAAAACTGTCAATAAGTTGATCCAAACCTGGCTTAGAGACCTCAGCACAGACAGGTGTTGTAGGTAAGCCTTCGCGAGATTCGAAAAGCCAATCCTCCAAAAACTCCTTGTAGATGTCGCCCATTCGTACTGTGGTACCCTTACTTTCTGACATACGATCTTCCAGTATTAAAGTACATGCATGGAGTCTGGCAGCCTGTGTAAATGCCATTTTTAAATCATGATATCCGAGTTTTGCGTTTGTTTTAAATGATTTGTAGTCTAGTTCAGCCAAGTCATCTAAAACAATGACATCATTAAGCCTATCAAAGTAGCAGGTCGGAGCAAAATCCACCAGAGATTCTAGACCATATTCCTTTAACAGCGGTATAAAAGTTCTGAAAAAAAATTGCTCCTTGTCGGATATTCCAGATCGACAGACAGTATTCAGATGTGTATTATCTGTTCTTAGGATTTTTCGTAAACATACTATATTCTTCAATTTTATTAATACATATTACGGTAGATTTTAGACTGAAGTACTGTCCAAGATGTCCATTTTTTTGGTCAAGAGGAACCAACTGATAATTTATAAGTTCAAAATCGGTTGTACCCAACTTTTTAGAAACAGCTTCCAAGCAATCTTCGTAACTTATTTGTTCATATTTGAGAGAATACAAAATGTTACTTAATAATTCTTTTAAATTTTTGCTTTCTTCGCCAGTCGTTTCTTTTTGTATTAAATATATTGCTGTTTCAAATTTGACTATTGAAAGTATTATCCTTGCATGATATTCAAACATATTTACATTAAAATTTGTTGCTATATTTTTGTCAATTTTCTTTAGCAACTCAATAAATGTTTGGTAATAAAATCTCAGTAATGTCTTTAAATGATGTTGTCTAAAATTTTCATCGCTTAGAGCAAAAATAAATATTAAAGCATCAAATAGTGGAGATCTGAATACTTCGTGTCCCAGATCCAAAAAAACGCATTTATCTAAAGCTGTTATAAAGACATTGTTGGCAAAAATGCTTCCTACACTCTTGACCAGTAGACCATCTTTTAATATTTCATTTACTGATTCTTGAAGTCTTGAAATTACATCACTACTGTGAGCTTTGTCTTAAATCTTTGAACAAGTCAAGTGAAAGCACACTATCAGCCAAATTTTTCACATCATACTCACTGCTACTTACGATTCTATGTTCAGCTGTGACCAAGTTATGCGACTGGAATTCAGCGAGGCTTTTCAAGATAGTGCTGAGATTCTCAAAGTTGTTTTTAAAAGGATACAAAAGTACCTTTTTTCTTAAATCCCAAATAGACGTCCTTGTTATTATCTTGAACGGTGAAAACATTTTCTAAGTTTTTGGCGTATTCGGCTCTTTTCTTACCAATATCTTCAGCTACCAACATTTTTACCATAACGTGATCCATTACTAGTTCTTCATTTTCCTGGAGCCACTTTAAGACACAAAATGTTTTCATTTCGACTACATGTGTTAATGGAGAACTTTAAGTTTTCTGTATTGTCTAGTTTCAAGCTATTTTTAAATAAATCTGTAATAGTTCCTTTATTGAATGCACTTGTTAACTCCATTTTAAGAAGGTAAAAAGTAAGAAGCAATTGAATAATTTATTTAGAAGTACTTATCCTATTATAAAAGCAAATTGCGTAATAATGGACATCTGATCTCAACTGTAGGGATGGGCAACAGCAGTATCTATACAATTCTGCTTTAAAATTTGAAATCACACTAAAATATTAAGTGAACACAGGTCAAGAGCTCTAGCAAGAGGTTAATTTGTTTTTAACAAATGAGATAGGAGATCTTATAGAATACCAAGTTCTTTTTATGGTGTTCCGGCATCCACATCCTAATCAGCTGTAGTTCTCCTCTTAAAACTAAGATCAGGGCAAGGGAGAATGTGAATTTTGGTATTTATTTCCATTGTATAGTGGCGAAATTTCGAGTGATAGCGGCAACCACTGATTACTGTTCCTAGTCCTGT